>CM062293.1:17293880-17503880 GCA_031216915.1 Pictodentalium vernedei
AGTATTGTTCGTTTTCTTGTAGACTATTTTTAAATTATAAATGGTTTCTCTCCAAAAAAAATCTTTCTGTAAAATCCCCTCGTGGTGAACAGAAACATCTAAAATTAGCTACACTTCCGTCGAGCAAGTATGATAATATTCACCCCGTCGTGCACCTCAGCGAATTCGTTGTTTTCTTTGTCTCAAAATGGCGTATCGATCAGTGTCTATGGCGAAATGATCTATTTTGTCTTGAAAATAGTCTACAATAAAACAAACAATACTTTATCTTCCTTCTATATATTTATTATTGCGTACGCTTCCTTAAATAATCACTTTTCACACATTCAGAGGTACATTTAGTTACTATGATCTACTTTGATGAAAAAGGCATACCGTACGCCAGGCAGACTAGTCTGGCAACCAAAACCACTTTTTTCTTGTGCATGTTTTGGCGTCAGGGGTGGGGGGGGGGGGGCGCAAAATAAATGCCAGGATACAATGTCCGGGTGGGTGGGTGGGTGGGTGTTTCCGAGCCCCAAAGTGCAGTTTTTGCCGGTGTCATGCAATTCTTTGCCAAATATCATTTTACAGACAAGTAATTACAACCAAAGTGAATTCAAGTGCTTAGATTCATAACAGAATAGAGCATTGATAATGTGTTGCGGGCTGCATGTTAGAATTGTTTCCCCATGTTTTACACTTTATTAGGAGGTGGGTCCTGTTCTGGGTCTGGCAAAAAATTGCAAAACAAAAAAGTGATTCCCAGCTATTTGGTCATGATTTTCACTCCTTTATATTTCTACTAAGGCAGTCTGCCTCTTATTAGTGTTTTGTAGCTCCTATTATTTGATTCTTCTGTAAGCCTCAGGGTACCTCATGCCATTGGTCTAGTGTGCTTCCATGTATGGAATAATTGGAAAGATTGATAGAATAAAAATCTTGATTGTGGAAAACGTGTATAATTTCAAGATAAATATGATTCTAGTGACACTAACATAAAAAAATAAATAAGAGGCAATTCATCTCAGACAAGCCACCCTGGCATGGGTCAAAGAATTTCAGTATTAGGTCTCTCTCAGACCAGCTGTACAAACTAAACCTTTAACCGAAAAGTAATGAAATGAAAAACAACTATTTCTTGTGGACAGTTGAAGATATCCAGGTGGAAACAATATATTTTGGGCAGGCCTTCTTGGTGGTGGGATTCGACTGGTGTCTGAACAGCATAGACATGTTGTACATCGGGGTAAGGGTTGTGTTTCTTGGAACATGAATGGGTGTACATCTGCAATTCAGTAGGTGGAGGCGGGTTCCAGTGGTTAGCTGGGGGTCCGATGCTGCATTTCCGTTGTGGCTTTATATGCAGAGAGATTGTTGTGGGGCCATCTGTGGCTAGGGATGCCTTGGATGCTTAAGGGCAGGGCTAGGATATCGGACAAGTCGGTTTGTGGCACCTTTTATGTTTGGGAAAAGTATTTATTTATTTTTTTTGGATTTAGGTAATTTGAATATTTCGTTAAACAGATTTTATAAGTTGGGGTGGGTCCCCAATTGTCTTTGAGGAAGGAAAAACTGCGTGGGAGGGGTGGGTGTCCAAGACATGACTGGCAAAAATTTGCATTCCGGGGGTGGTGGGTCTCAAAAATTGAAAATGTAAAAATTTCCACCTTGTATCCGTAAGTTTTTGCCTGATCCCCCCCCCCCCCCAGCATGGATACATTAAATCTGGAATATAATAGGTGTCACTTTGAAAACAGAAACTCCCAAAGTCTGCGCTCTGAGTTTAGAGAGTGTTTAGTGAGTGACGTTTCTCGATTGAGGGACTCCGGTGTGAATTCGAGTTTAAATCAGTTTCACACAGAAGAAGATAGGGGTATAATCGCTGCTGATAAACTTGATCGAGATGGCCTCAGAAGCAAACTGGACCTGGTTATCAATCCTTGGATCCGAAGCAACACCCGAGCGAAGTCATGAATATCACCACTGGTAGGATTGGGCCGGAGTCCGTAAATGTTTACAACGCCGTAGCTCTGGGTCAACAAAGGATGGTTGAGTTCGAGAGGCAGTTACCAGTCGGGTTTTAATACACAAATTCCACACCAGAGGTGACAATGTCCGTCATGAAGAAGATCATAAAAGTAAGTGAGACACACGTTTACGATTCCAACTTGATTTATTCAAGGGTAATGGGTCTTCTGTCGAGTATGAGCGATACTGACATCAAGGAAGTGTCTCTTATAAGCTGACGCCAGTTCCAACTTCACTGTACAGAAAAGTACGAAATTAATCCGAAAATGAATTTTATCTAACGGAACACATATTTGTACGGCCAAAACTAGTACTGGATAAAGTGGGACACCAAAACATTTTACACAAAATTTACTTCTCAATGATTTTTTATGCAGTTGTAGAAAGCACAATGAGCTCATTCATTTCTATTTTTGGACAAATGAGTACAGAAATTTGCAAAATTCACTAATAGTCTTCTTTTTCAGATTGTACTACTCTTTAAGTGGCGAAAGCACATGTTGGGTTAAGCCCCAGAGTTCACTAAGCATCTCTGCATATAGCAAAGCAAATTGTTAGAAACTAACCCTTTCCAAAATGAAAGAATAGAGCAACCAAAGTGGACTAATTTTGGTATTTTTAAATGGGACTCTTATTCTCGCCCTCATTGTGCTTGAGGGTGAAATCTGAGGTTAAAAAGTAAACTGTAACTTTCTTCTGCAATCATTGTTGCATCTATCCATACCAAAATAATTGTTACAACAGCCTTGCAACTAGAAAAATTTGCCCATGAAGTTAGTCAATTTTGAAATTCATATAATTGTGGCCAATAGGAGTTAATTTTGAAATAACTGTGGTGATTTTGGTGTATCATATTATGCCCTAAATATGTGGACATTAATCACGGAATGAGTGTCTCATAAGAGACATTGGCGGAATCCTGAATCTTGGTATTTGAATGAACATATACACGTTGAGGGTACTCCAATTCAAGGCCTGACAACAGGGAGAGGTTAAAAACTTTGAATAAAACATATAGCAGCAAAATTGTTCTTGGATGATTGCCATATCTTCTCATGGGAAACATTTTGAGAAAATATGGCTCCAGTGCTGAGAAAATGCGCAAGTTGGCGAAAATAACAATTATTTCGACAGTACCCTAAAGGGAAGTCTCAAATCTGCCAAGAATTAAATTTTTAATAACATATAAAACAAACTTTGTCATACTTTGACTGCTGCATGCAGCCATAGACATCATTCAGCGTTCAATCGATTCGAAATGGATAAGTTGTTACTCAAATTTACAAATTCTGAAAAATTGGATTTTTGTTTGGACGGTACCTACTTTTATGCAACCAGAATGGGCATAGAGTCAAACTTTACAACCAAACTTACCACAACAAATATGCTCGGTATTCAAATGTGAATACGGACATGCAAAATGTTTGAATTTAACCCATTCCAAAAATGATAGAAAAAAGCAGCCAAAGTTGTTTAATTTTGGCATATTTAAATGGTACTCTTATGCTCACCCTCATTTTGATTGGGGTTTAAATCTAAGATTAAAAATAAAACAGTAACTTTTTTCTGCAATCATTGTTGCATCTATCCATACCAAAAGAATGTTACAACAACCTTGCAATTAGAGAAATTTGCCCTTGAATTTGGTCAATTTTGAAGACAAAAATTCTATATTCATATCATTTTTTCCAGCACGGGTTAATTTTGAATTATATGTGTGGTGAATTTAATGCCTCATATTATGCTCTAAATGTGTGGACATCGATCACAGGCTGCGCGTCTGATAAGAGATAATTTCAGCGAGATAACTAAACAATTTTGAGACTTGAAAATGGTGAAATTTGGATGGTGCAGAAAATTTGGAAAATAAGCATTTTCACGAATTTAATGATCCCTCATTTCACTAGATTTTACGACAATAAATAAGTTGGCCAAATTTGGTTGCAATTGTACAGCTTGTTTTTGAGTTGTGCAACAGATAAAAGTGAAGGAGGAAAAAAAAACTACAAATAAAAAAAAATAGAGAATTGTAACTTGTTGGACAAATTACGGGCTTTCCCAACTTTGCTTGTGAAAGGCGCGTGGTATTATACACGAACCTATCAATCAGTACACCAAGTACAGAAAAGTACAAAATTAATCAAAAAATGAATTTTATCTAACGGTACTCATATTTGTACGTCCAAACTGGTACTGAATAAAGTGAGTCACCGAAACATTTTACACAAAATTTGTTCCCCAATGATTTTGAATGCAGTTATGGAAAGCACAATGAGCTATTTTTGGACAAATGAGTACAGAAATTTGCAAAATTCAGTAAAAATCAATTTTTTGGGATGGTACTATTCTTGAAGTGGCGAAAGTACGTGTTGGGTAAAGCCCCAGAGCATAACTTACAAAAGCGGATTGTTCATTAAGCATCTTTCATATAGCAAAGCAAAGTGTTTTAAATTAACCCTTTCCGAAATGACAGAAGAGAGCAACCAAAGTTGACTAATTTTGGTATTTTTAAACGGTACTCTTATTCTCGCCTTCATTCTGCTTGAGAGATAAATTTGATGTTAAAAAGTAAACAGTAACTTTATTCCACAATCACCGTTGCATCTATCCATACGAAAATAATTGTTACAACAGCCTTGCAATTAGACAAATTTGCCCATGAAGTTAGTACATTTTGAAATTCGTATCAGTTTTGGCCAATAAGACTTAATTTTTAAATATTTGTGTGGTGGTTTGGGTGTATCATATTATTCTCGTGTGGACATCAATCACATGCTGAGCGTCTGATAAGAGACATGGGAGAATCTTGAATCGTGGTATTTGAATGAAAATGTACAAGTTGAGAGTACTCCAATTCAAGGCCCTGACAACTGGCTGAGGGTCAGAACTTTGCATAAAACATATAAAGGCAAAATTGTTTTTGGATGAATCTCCTATCTTCTCAAGGGAAACTTTTGAGAAAATATGGCTGCAGTGCTGAGAAATTGCATATAAAAGTTGGCGAAAATGACAATTACTCCGACAGTACCCTTATCAAGGCTTATGGGGGTCTCAAATCTGCAAGGGTTAAACTTTTAACAATAACATATAAAACAAAAGTTGCCATACATTGATTGCTACATGCAGCCATAGAAAACATTCAGCGGTCAATCAATTAGAAATGCAGTAAATTGTCACTTAAACTTACCAAATTCTGAAATATGGGAGTTTTTGGACGGTACCTACATCTATGCAACCAGAATAGGCATAGTAAAAACTTTACAACCAACCTTACAACAGCAAATATGTTCGGTAGTCAGACATGTGAAGTGTTTGAAATAAACCATTTCCAAAATGATAGAAAAAGCAACCAAAGATGGCTAATTTTGGTATTTTCAAATGGTAATCTTATTCTAGTGCTTGCAGGTTTTATCTGAGATTAAAAAGTAAACAGTAACTTTTCTCTGCAATCATTGTTGCATCTATCCATACCAAAATAATTGTTACAACAACCTTGCAATTAGACAACTTTACCTATGAAAGCAGAAGTTGGTCAATTTTGAAGAAAAAATGCTATATTCATGTTATTTGTAGCCAACAATAATTTTTAAATATTTGTGTGGTGATTTTGTTATATCACGTTATGCCCTGTGTTGGAAATTTGAGCTAAATAACTGTAAACAATTTTGAGACTTTTGAAAAATGGTGAAATATTGAAGGTTTTGGCGGAATATTTTGAAAATACGCGTTTTCACAGACATGACGATACCGCGTTTCACTAGATTTTATGACATTTCATAAGTATGTCAAATTTGGTTAAAATCGTACAGCTTGTTTTCTGAGCAGTGCAATAGACAATATTCAAGGAGAAAAATCTTTTTTAAAAATTAAAAAAAAGAATGAAGAAAGATTTTAGAATAAGAAGAATAACAAGAGTCTTTCTCAAACTAGGTTTGGGAAAGCCTAAAACAAATAGAGAAGAAAAATTTGAAAAAGAATAACAAGAGTCTTTCCCAAACTGGGTTTGGGAAAGCCCAGCAAAAAAAAATAGAGAAGAAAAATTTTGAAAAAGAATAACAAGAGTCTTTCCCAAACTAGATTTGGGAAAGCCTAATAAAAAAAATAGAGAAGAAAAATGTTGAAAAAGAATAACAAGAGTCTTTCTCAAACTGGGTTTGGGAAAGCCTAAAAATAAAAAAAATAAAAAAATAGAGAAGAACAATTTTGAAAAAGAATAAAAAGAGTCTTTCCCAAACTGGGTTTGGGAAAGCCTAAAAAAAAATTTAAAAAATAGAGAAGAAAATTTTTTAAAAAGAATAACAAGAGTCTTTCCCAAACTGGGCTTGGGAAAGACTAAATAATAAAATAAAATAATGAAGAAACATTTTTGAAAAATAATAAAAATCTTGTTATTCTTTTTCAAAAATTTTTCTTCATAATTTTTTTAGGCTTTCCCAAACTGCGTTTGGGAAAGCCTAAAAAAACAATGAAGAAAATTTTTTGAAAAAGAATAACAAGAGTCTTTCCCAACCTGGATTTGGGAAAGCCTAATTACAAAATGTTCTCACATCTATTATTAACTAGATTTGTTAATTGGAGTTTTACCATGAAAACATAGGTCAGCCAAACAAATGGGGGCACAAGGCACCGGAAGGCCAATTTATGCACGACCAACTATTCATACGTAAATTTCCTGGAACTCTTGAGTTGTAACTACAATCCAGAGTTAAAAAATATTATACATCAATCGGCAAAGGGATACCTTGGTGATGAAGTTGGAATACTTTATCAGCCGTGGCCTTCAGACATCACAGTCGCTACAAAACAGGTTTACAGCCACTCAAAATCGGTAATTTTCGCGACGCTTCGAGTTTCAACTTTAATATTAATAAATCTTTTATTTCAGACACTAAGGTCCATAATGAACAAAAAAGAAAAAGAAAAGAAAAAATAATAATAATGTAAAACAGATACATAGGCATAACTTGAAAATCTGCATTCAATAAATCATGATGGCGATACTATTTATAAACACCGAGGAACATATTTATGTCTGAATCATAGGGCGTTGAAACTCAGTATACATGTAACTTTGACTGTATGACAACAACAAAGGCAAGTACCAGCTAATCACATGCATCTGCGGGGCCTTACCGTGTAAATGTCAACAGAGATTACAAAGGACACCATTAAGAATCTGAGTCTTTGTTTTAAATCGTCAACACCTGATTCAGTTGAGAGGTCAAAAACTGTATTTGGACGCTAAAACTGAAAACAAGTTATGAATTATGCATGCGGAATGTTGAAAATAGCATTGGTCCAACATTACCATTGCATCAAGTAAAATCTGAGTTGAAGATATACGATAAACTCCAGCATATGGAGTCTCAACAGATGCAGTAGGTAAACAGTTAATAAATCTCTTGAGTGGTAATTGCTTTAATATATTCCCCACAAAATATTTCAGTCAGTTTTGTTTATATTCTCAGAAAAACGACACAAGGTCGCAAATAAGAGAGTTGTACTGGGACGCCTAGTCTGTAATCTTAACAGAATTTTATAAAACTCCTCTCAGGTACGAGGATAGATTTGAGGACTAATTTTATTGGATTTCCAGAAGAAGGCGGAAATAGAAATGAGCCCATGTGCTTGTTGGCATAGCTAGCTTTTTTTCTTGACTGTTCCATGGAGAAATAAGTTTGAAAACTTACCCAAGCTATTTCTGTACCATCGCCTGTAGTGCGTTATCAACAACGTTTGTACCATCAGGAACTGAAAATATGTACTTGTACTTGTCAAGGTTCATTTGAAACTTTGAAACATTAGTGGACTTTACAAATTTTGTGAAAGCCATAGAAAGTGCATTATTCAAATCTAGTTAATTGATTGAGGCTGGAGAATATTGTGTTTCTGAAAAGACCAGGAAGTAATAAGATATGATAATAGGGGGGAAAGACGGGACAAAGCTGATCGTCACTCAGACAGTCTTTACCAACTTCAACATGCAGTGTTTCTGCATTTTGGTGTTCACCTGCAGCTTACTGATATCTGTTTGCCGACAAGGTATGTTGATTTGAAAATAATGTTCAATTGGTTTTCTAGATTTCCACTAGTGATAACTATCTCGTTCCATATTATTTTGAAAAAATGGATGGGAGTTCAGTAGTACGGTGGTACAGGTAGAAATGGAGAGGTAGAAATGCTCCGCCATGCTGGCTTTCGGTGGTATTGGTAATGGAAGTTGCAGCACACTTGGTAGTGGTTTCCAGTGAAGGCTTGGCTGCCTATATAGGCAGCCAAGCCTTCACTAAACACCACTGCTAAGTCAGTCTATAAGTGAGCGCTCACTCAGTGGTTACAGCATTGGACTTCCAACCGAAAGGTCCACGGTTCGATCCCCGACAGGGGTAACTGTGTTGTGTCCTTGGGCAAGGCACTTCATCCAGATTTCCAACTTGGGGGCAATGTGGCGCCATGTACTAAGGCGTACTGCGCGTCAATGGTGCACTTATCTTCAACCAATGCTAACCCTGTTTGTTTGGTGTTAGTACGTTGTGGAGTCTGACAGTTGCTCGCCGTTGTTCGGTGGTTCTCCCCGGGTACTCCGGCTTCATCCGCCCGTAAAACTTCACGACACGATTTGACGCTGACTCGAAGGTATCGTTGAACCCCAATAAATAAATTTGAAAATGGATAAAGAAATTAAAACTTGAGCTACAGGAGTGAGAGGTCACTAGTAGTATAGCATGTACCCGATCGTGCCTTATTACGCGGACTTTTGGGGTTGCAGCTAGTGTTAAATTCCCATAGGAACCGGACTTTTGGGGGTGCAAATTTTGGGGTGCAAATTGTCGGCACCATACATCTAGTTCTGACAAGTGGTGTAGGTTCTGTATATATAGTATACTATGGCATGTATAGTGATATATGTACGCATGGGGCTATAGGTATATATTATGGGTAAGTGGTGGAAAGATGATGGGAAAATTGGGTTTTCTTGAAGGTTTTTTTTTCCGCGAAACGGTTGACGTTGCTATTGACGTTGTGACGTCATAATACGCGCGCGACGTCATAGAGACGCTGACCGCTGTTGTTGTCCACAAAACAATCTGACATAACGTTATTCGGGTCAGTGGATGTCGGGCTTCTCGTATGGGGTGGAGGCGATATGGTAGTAGTGGTATATATCCATGTTGGTATACTATTAGCCCTTGGGTCTTCATATTATCCTATGCCTGCTATAGCTAAGTCAAGCAGTAGGGTGGGTGGGGGTAGTGTGGTATTGCGAGATAGTCATTGGTGGTTTAACTTGGACAGTATAGGATGAATGATCTGTTGGTCTATTACACTCTTAGTACTATTAACCTACCGAATCCTTTGTATTATCTTATGGCTGGTATTGGTAGTTTAGTGTTAGGCCAGGCAGTATTATACTAGGTTGTTTAGAACGGGTGGCATAGGATGCATTGTATATACCACTGTAGGTCCAGCCCTCGATATTATTAACCAGCCGATTGCTTTGTACTATTCAATGACTGGTATAGGGAGTACGTTATGGCAGGTCAAGTGGTATTGTGGGGTGGGGGTGGGGGTAATGCCTGGCAGTATAGAACAGCAGTATAGTATGGACGATATATACTTCTGTGGGCCCATGCAGGGCACATGTTAGCCCTTAGTACTATTAATCCACCTGATGCTTCATGTTATCCTATGACTGGTATAGGTAGTACGCAATGCTAGGCATAGGGGTATTGTGGGTAGGGGTACTGCCTGGTAGTTTAGAACGGTACTATAGTATGGCGGCATATACACCTATAGGCCCCTGTTAGTGCTTGGTATTATTAACCAACCGATTGCTTTGTTTTATTATATGGCTGGTATATGTAGTACGTTATGGTAGACCTATTGATTTTGTGGGGGTGGGGGTAATGCTTGGTAGTTTAGAACGGTAGAATAGCATAGGCTGCACATATCCCTGTAGGTCTCTTGCTGGCCCTTGGTACTACTGATCCACCAGATGCTTCATATTATTGAGCGGTATTCTGGGGTGGGGGTCAATGCCTGGTAATACAGAACGGCAGCAGAGTATGGTTGGTATATTCCCCTATAGGTCCCATTCTAACCGATCATAGTATTAACCTACCAAATGCTTTGTATCATCCTGTTACTGGTAAGGTGGTACGTAATAGCAGTAGTTCTGTGGTACGTAATAGCAGTAGTTCTGACCCTATTCCAAGTATTCTTGTTGTTTCATATATATAACTAACCAATCAAATTGCTTGATTTCCCATAATCTGTATACAGAGTTATCTCCCTTGTGTATAATAAAAGCCTATATCTAATGGCCATATTCCCCATTTTTGGGAAACACCCGTGGCTATAGAATCCCTTTTTGTCATATGTGCTTATGTGAAAAAGCACAATGTGACACAATGTGCCCTAGCACAAAGGCACATGCTTTATGTGCCGATATGTGCTTATGCGAAAAGGCACAATGTGACACAATGTGCCCTAGCACATAGGCACAAAACATGCAACATTAGAACTATTATATTTCATCCTTTATGCTATTTTTCACTTTTGTTTCTATTATACTTTCTTTTTTGATTCGGTATATGTCACCCCAATACCAATTCTTTCAGATACGCATTTTTGAAACGCATATGCCCCTTTGTGTCAAGTTTCTTACATTTCACTTCCGAGTTTAGAGAAGTGCACCTTTGTAAGGTGCACTTCTCGCACAGGCGGACTGGCCGTATGGTACACTGGGCAATTTCTCGGTGCACCCCCCCCCCCCCCCACCCCTTGTTGTGAGCCAAACATGCCTCCTTCCCATATTTACGCAGCCCGACACCTGCTCGATATAAAATTTCATGAAAATGACCAAAAGGCGAAATGGATCTGATTGCACTGACTGCCGGTTTATCGAGATGTCCTCTATGTAGACTGCAAACATTTTATACTGCCATCGGCAGTCCACATAGAGGACATTTCGATATACCAGCAGTCTAGTCTGTCATTGATCGATCAGATGAAAGGAAACACCTTTCTTTCGGTTCAAAAAATCGAAATTGTTTTGTCAATTGAGCGACAAAGATGATACAAAAATACCACCGAAAATGCCCTCTATGTGGACAGCCATTATTGGTCAGATGCAAGGAAGCGGCGTTCTTGCAGTTTGAAAAATTAACATTTTGTCCGGATCCTCTTGGTACGTTTCCCGGCAACTTTTTTGGCCCACTCCGCCCCTGACTTCTCTGAAATCGGAAGTGAAAAAAGTGATAATCGTGAAACAAGGAGTTGTCGTATATTAATTTTCTTGATAAATTCGAGAGAACAAAAATTCCATGGCGTATCTTAAAATTACAGAAAAAAATATAAATGATATAACTGTTAAGGTGATAACGCAGTAATTCCATTGTTTACATTACTCCTCACTGGAAATCTCGGACTTAGAAATAGGGACAACCAAGGGTAAAAATATCGCCCGAAAATTAATTGGCGAATGGTGGTCAAATCAAAGAGGTCTTTGGATGGACTGTGTGATAAGGAGAAGCCAGGTTTTGAAGCGTACCTTGATAGCACCTCTACCCCTGGGGGACCACTGTTGTTCAAGCTGAGGTCGCGGTCCCTGGAGTTGAGGAGAAAATTCGAGAAAATGGTGAAAAGGAGTGCCAAATGTTAAATTTGGAACACTTGCTACTAGAATGCCCAAATTCCTGTCCAACAGAATAAGATTCACTGGGAGTATATGGAGAAGTGGGATGTGAGACTTAAGGACATGTGGTTAGTGAGTGATACAAAGGAGAAGGTTAATATGCTTATCGGGGAGACTGGGAAGAATGTCATCAAGCAGTTCGTCTGCGAGTGTTGGGAGGAGATAAAAGCGTGGGAATAGGGAGAGAGTTGGGATCGAAGGGGTAACTAAGGCCTTCTCACCTAAGAACCGCGACAAATCAGCTGCCGGCCAAAGTGTTAATATGAAAACACGCGACACGTAGCGGCGCGCACCCAATATTGTTAATTTATGTGAATATTGTATAGCCCAAACAACATTTTTCAGGAAAGAGATTGTATATATCGCAGAAATTCCAGCGGTTATATGTGATGTATAACAAATTGCCAAAACAGATGTATGTTCATGAGGTAACAATCTAAACAGATTGCGGCAGGATCAAACTTGAGACAAGCTATAATGAAACAAACCTTCATTTTTCTAAACTGACAAAATATCATATTTCACTGGCAAATTGTTTGATTAGGGTTTCACAACACTTTCAAAAGCAAAGGTTATATTATGAACGTGAGTTTACGTCAATTTCAATAACTATGGCTGTTATATCACGTTGTTGCTTCCCAAGACGAAGGTCAAGCTGATCCACTGGATGGCCAATAAAAACCCACCAACCCCTGGCGAGGAACTTGCAAGCTGATACACACAGACATCGCAATATCCCGATGAAACAAATTCCTTAGAATTTGCTATATCAGTTTATTTATTATATGACTCGTCCGTTTTGTTCACTTTAAAACATTTGATATTTTGTTTTCATATTAATCAGTGATAAATAAAGCCTTCCGTCAATTTCATTGGTCAATTTCAAAACTAGACAATTTGATTGGCTGAACAAAATATAACTGGGCCACATTTTCATAATTTGCATAATTAGAGTTGGGAGCTTTTATTGGTTAATTTCAAAACTGGATAATTTGATTGGCTAAACAAAATACAACTGGGTCACATTTGCATAATTTCAGTAGGGAGAATGTACGTTATCTGTCCTATTTAGAGTGGGTTATATTGTATTAATCTTTTACCTACAAGGAAAAACGCCATTCATTTTTTTTCTATATTTTCACTTTTTGCTTCCAAAACATAGGTTATGACCCCTAGCTCGTTCCAATGAGGGGTCATAACCTATGTTTTGGAAGCACAAAATGAAAATTTTGAGTTATACGAGGATGTTTTTTCCAAGTACTGTCTGCAACTCAAGTCAGGTGATGGGTTAAAAAGTCATATTAAGTGTCTAATTTGTGCGTGTGTGTACCATATGATAAATAGAATATGAAATGAGTGTTTTTCTCATATAATATTTATGAAACTCGTCCGAATTTTCCGTTTGGGCTCGACAGAGGCTCGCCCAAACGGAAACTTCTTAGACTCGTTTCATAAATATTATATGAGAAAAACACTCATTTCATATCCTCTATATATTGAGAAGTATATATGAACAGTCAGGCCATTGCTGCAATGTATTAATTAACAATCTGAATACCAGAGATGTGTTTATGAATGAATGAATGAATAACGTTATTTTGCAAAAAACAATACCCAACAAGTATATATTATTTAACAATATTAAATACAGTGCATTGGCTTGAACATCCCGTAATTACAGATGCTGTAACCTTTGTTTTCTGCAGGGGGGGGGGGGGGGGGGGGGGGGACATAGCCAACAGGCTGTTTTATTGTTACCCACCTTAAAGGTTGGAATGGGGAAAATAGTGTAAGAGAAGGAGTTTGGAGAAAAGAGAAGAGAGGGAAGTACAAAAGCTCTCAAGTAATGAATTTGATTTGGAATAATTATTTGTATTATTGCACTTAGGATAGATGAAGCAGGAATTATGACGACTTGTACTGTGATTTCTTGCTCTGAGAAAATAATTATATTGGGAGTTATAGGATGTGAGATGTCATCCAGAGCCTGTTTAGTTAGGGAGAAAATAGTGTTTTAAGGAGGTCAGTAAAATATGTATTCTGGGTTTTATAAAGAGTTATGGAAAGAAGGCTCGCAGAAATGATTATGACCAGTCAACTTCCCCACATTCAGGACATGTTCTCTTACTACATCTGATAGATGCTTTATATGAGGCAAGAAACATTTTGATCAAATTCTTTTTAAAATATTTTCTTGGGTATCTTTGAACCTCTGGGTCAATATTATTCCACATTTTTGGAAAAGTATGCAGGGGAAGACTTGAAATAAACTGCAGTCTGGGTTAAAGTGTCTTTATTGAGCGTGTGTGGTGAATGAGAACTGTTTTGAGCACTTTTGCGATTTGACTAGTGCCAGAGTATACTCCACCAGAATAGAACAGACCCCCCGTGAGTAACCCGTCCGTGCTAACTTCGACAGTTTTGTGTACTCACCTGATGGCCAGTGAAGAGAGTGAATGAACGCCCCTAAAGATAAATAAGTGCGTCTGGGGGTTTCTACAGAGAGTATTTATGATGCGTTTCCAATATTATACAGTAATTCTATAATATCTGACGACGAGTGTAAATTGGAAATGCAGGGTTTCCTCGTAGCAGACCGGTAAATTTGAATTTTCATTGTGACAATTTGTCAACAAAAAATGTATTGACAACGGTAATTTGTGATTTTCTGTAAGAATCATGTCAAAAGTTCTAACATTTGTAACAGATTGAATGTATAAAATAATATTTACATGTCATATTATTTGTAAATGTTGAAAATCAAATCACAAAATTTTGATTGAGATTTTGCAGTTTAAGATTGATTACCGTTACTGTTTACCGTGTCAAAAATTCTAGCAATGAAGTGTGTTTTCATTTGAAATAAGTAAATAAATTTCTTATAAACGTCATTGATAATAGTAGCACAAAGTAAATAAATTTCTTATAAACGTCATTGATAATAGTAGCACAAAGTAAATAAATTTCTTATAAACGTCATTGATAATAGTAGCACAAAGTAAAAGTCCAAAGAAAAGGGACTCCATATTTATCAATAATTAAAAGAAGTAACCGCTCTTTCCGTTCCTCCAACATTTCGGCCTCGTTGGCCATCATCAGGGTGCAAATTATAATCCCTGATGGGTGCTAGTGTGGGATGAGAAAATCTCACCGGAGGGCAAGATATTTGGGTCAGACACGAGGCTTGCCGAGTGTCTGGACCAAATATCTTGTCCCGAGGGTGAGATTTTTCCATCCCACACCCGTACCCATCAGGGATTATTTTTCTCCCCCACCATACAGCGGTAACGTCAGCCAGAGGTAATCGGCGGTCACGTGCTGATATAATCAACTCATTTGGTATTCGTTGTTTTGAAAAACTAATAACACCATCGGAAAGAGCATGCAAAAGTTACGTATATACCAAAGGTATATACCACGAAATCAATTAGGAACGGTGGCATCTTGGGGTTTAACGAGTTTTAGAGCATCAAACTTTAATCACACGGCATTCCGATGACGTCAATATGAATTAGTTGGTAGCAAGAAACTGATACGATATGTATAACGTCATAAAAACGTTAATATGAACTTTGGTAAAACCAAGAAGCGCGCGCAACTCACAGGGTTTTTCAAATTGTAATGACATAAACTTAACAAAATTTAAAACAGTGTTTAAGGGGTCGTCAACATAAAACAGAATCCACCTTAAGTGGACAAATAAATTGAACCGAAGAAGCTTGAGGCCTACAATCCGAGAAATTATCATGAATAAAGTAGTTGCAAAATAATTTGAGGAAATTATTTGAAACCATACCCCCGTGGGAACTCTAGGAAGTGAAGTAGTGCTGGTTTACTTTGGTAAACAAGCTCTGTTGTACTGGTAAAATAGGACCTGGTAAACAGTGCCTGGGGTGGAAGTCCTCTAAAATAGGCAGCATGTGACGATTAATTGGCTATACTTGACTTCATATCCATGTTGTGGTCACGATTAGACATTTGTGCACAAACATGTGACCTTAAACAGCAATAAATAAATAAATAAATTGAAACCATACAGTTGTTAAATATTGTGTAGGACTGCATTCTTGCACTCTTGGGCTATATGATTTTTTGAATAGAAAATATTTCTAAATAATTTCGAAATAACAAAAATACAGTACAATAAACAGTTGCAGCATTGAAAAAAATAATTTCAGAAAAACCTACAAGTATTTCATTTGGGGCTGAATTGTTCCCTTGTGTGCCATCTTTGTTAACCTTTTACCCAATGCCGACAATATTAAAATTTATTATTTTAATTTAAATTTTCCATAAAATGTCAACAAAAGCACATCATGTGACCCCTCATCGGAATGAGCCCGTTCCAATGAGGGGTCACCCGGTCACATGATGTGCTTTTGTTGACATTTTTTGGAAAATTTTGAATTTTACGCAAGCCGATGGGGCCGATTCGTTAGGTAAAGGGTTAAGGACCAACTTTTCCCACAGGCTCAATCCGCACTTTGTTTTAGGTTGACCCATCTTGGCTTTGTTTTAGGTCAACTTATATTGTGGGCCAACTTCTCTTGTGTACTGACTTCTGTGTTTGATAAAATTAAAACACTTGCCTACAAGGTGGGTAAAGTGGCAGATTTTATGGACCCTGGAAGGCCATGTGTGTGCTTGCCAAAAAAGTGTGATGTTGATGTTCTACAGTGTTCCACTTGAAAAACATGACTGGTACGTGTAGAATAGAAAGTACCAGTCTGAGTGGCTGAGATGGAAGGAGACATGAATTGACCAGTCCGGAAATAGAGCAATTGACTAGTGCCCCAACAAACATAAATTGAATCTGATGTTTTTTAGTTAATGTGATCAGTTTGGTACTTGGAACAATTTGACAAAGTGTCTTGCCACTGCTGTGTTGTATAGTGAAAGTTTGTGAGTATGCCTGTACCACCTTGTTATTCAGCTGATATGATCTCTTAGTTCAATTTTTGGGATGTGGAACCAGAATAACACGGGGTCATTCAGTGGTCCAGCATGGGTGTCTGGATGACTATGTCTCTTAACTTGAGCTGAAAACACTTTCACCTGAAAATTCCCTAAAAAATAATAAAAAAAACCTACATCCCTTCAAAGGAAAAAAAGAGCCAAAAATTTAGAAAAAATATCCACATAAAATTATTCTTTCATTCAGGAATCACTCCGCAGTCAACACTTTTTTCTTCAAAAAACATTCATTATTTCTTTTTCATTTATCAGAAATGATGAAAAATTGCAGTGCAGTCAATGTGAATATTGGCAATTATAAAATAGTTCATGAATTTAATATATCCACTGGGATGAAAAAACAAGCAAAGTTACTTTTAAGTCATCTGGAAAGTGGCAATTAAATTTACTGATATCCAAATTACAAAACAAGGAAACCAATTCCTGTTTTTATGATTTCAATTGTCAGATCAAAATCCACAAGTTTCTTCCCAGGCGTAATCACTTCCCACCTAATATTTTATCTTGGCATTTTACCCCAGATTTTGGGCCTATTTTTTCCCCATTCTGTAGCATTATCAATTTATCTCTCCAAACATCTTATAAATATTGTGGCCAAAAATAGGAAAGTTGAAAATTTGTAAGGAAAAAAATATCTCGCCCAACCAGTGTCAAAGGTGTTTTAGCCTGACATTGTGGAAGCTGGTTTGGCTGAAATTGTGCAGGCCGGTTTGGGTGTAATTTTCGGAAAGTACCCTACAAAATAGACGACAACAGATTAATATTTTGTCCAGAATATCGCCATTATCCAACCTTCAAAAAAAAATTTTGGGACCTTAACAAGTGTTTCATTCAAGATCCACACCACCTCCCACCCTACCTACACACCACCATCCACATATGTTTTCAAATAAAAATTGAAATTGACCAGGCAACTACATAACTTATTTTTATAAACAACCAAAGAAAACGGTTGAACATTTTTTTGTACATGATACACAACATTGACAGCGATGACTTTTATTTAGTTCAAGTCTGAACATTCACTGATCCAAAAGTACAAAAACTAACCCCTTGAATATTTTTGGTAATGATTAAGAAATAGGCTTCAGGCTGATTGTGGGTTTGTCAAGAAACAATGGATTGCAGTGAACCCACACCCTATCCATTTTTCTAGAAGAAATAGAAGCTTTATTTTTTCATTATCTTTCGAAAATTTTCAGCAATATTATAAATTAAATATGAGCTATTTGGACAATGGAGAAATATTTCAGGTTATCTTTTTTTTTTATTTATTTTCATCTGGTGCGAATTTAAAGAAAAAAAGAGTTTCACTGCAACATTTATTTTTATTGTTTTTTTTTGGGGAGGGGGGGGTGGTTGAGGGGGGGGGATAGGCGTTTTTTAAATTTCACAAGTTGGACAGCTTTAGTAATGGTCGAGCGCAATAAATTGTGCGCACAGAAAAAACATTACAATTGTCAGAAACGAGAATGCATGCAGTCATTGTGATGGGTAAGGCGTCTTCGCTTGAAAATTGGCCTCAAAACGTATTGTCGAAAATGTATTGTTTTTGTTTCGCTGGGGTGCATACATTATGGAACGGAACTTCTGTTTTGGAAATGGCAATTCGTGGACGTTTGTCAGACAGTATGTCACTTCGACATCTTAGGTTCGTAATAACTGAATGAAAACGACCTTTGCCACAATCCGACCTGTGCGGACTTTTAAGTTACAACAAACGGACGTGTTGTTGATGCTTTTCATTTGGTAACTTTGTTCCAATAACACGCAGTGTTGGTTTGAAGTGAACAGCGTTTTGCACTTGCAAATGCAAAACAGATAAATCACGTGACAGAATACCCTGCAGAATCGAACAACAGCGGGATCCGAACAGCCAGCCAGCAGACGATGAAATCCAATGTGCATGTATGGGAACATTTAGCTTTTCGACAATTTCAGTCATTTAGTCAGCAAAGCAAACGACAGTTGAGTTTGTTTGGAAAAACTTTAATTTTGAAAAGCATGTTCAATAAATTATTCACAGTCTGCATGAAATGATCTAAGGAGAAATCTCGCATTACACCGTTCGCTTTTTAGGGGGCGTCATTCGATTTGTTCGCTTCTGAAAACGAGAGCTGGGGTTCCCCATGTTTTTACTTCCAGTTTCCGATTTAGATTGGATGGCATAGCGTTCCTTGGTTTTTCCATTTTCACGTACATGTTGTCTATTAGGCTTGCTTCAAAGCAGCCCTTCGGGCTGCTTTTGCGCGCGCGCTATAAATGTATAACGTCACGTGAGTGCCAGTGGGGTGGGATACATCTGTCTCTCCCTGCTATCTCACCCTGGACAGACGTATGTTACACATGCAGTGGGGGGAGAAACATTTATCACATAATAAAATAATATGAAAATAGGTAAAACCTAGAAGAGAACGCAGTCCGGCTACATACAAAATTATAGTGCAAGCAGGCGGTCGATTTCACTGAATTCAGAGAGCTTCAGTTGCGGGAACAGTTTTGTAAAGGTAATTAAAATATTTGGAAAATTATTGTTTTTAAATAACAAGGATCGAATTGTTTAACAATCACTTTCACATTAAATGTGAAATCAGAATTTAGACAAGTAAACTAACCCGATAAACTATAAAAAAATAAATAGCAAATACCACCACTCGCTTTTCCTGCTTTGTTGTTGTTTTGCAGACGACAAAGTCAACACTCTGGGCGAGGACGTTGATTTGATAACCTGGGTCAGCTGACTGAATAATTCATGTCTTAATCCCGCCTTGAACGACTAACTCCCGCCCTAAACGTCATTTCGAACGAATGACCCGCGCACGTGCCTCTTCGTGTTTTGATGCTATTTTTACTTCAAGTCATCCCAGAGTTCAACATTCGCCCAAAACTCTTCCCATTGTTTACGCTGCTAACATTGCACGAATATTATTCCTTATAATGTTTAAAATGTACGATAAATCTTTAATGTGAATTGTCATTAATATTGTATCCAAATTTACTATATTTATTTGTTACAAATACCAATATATATCCTTTTAAATTGATCTGAAACATCGAGCCGATGGTAAAATGGAGAACAGTTCGTCTGACGGTATTTTTTTTCAACTTTCCCAGAATTCAATATCGAACGAAAACATGGCGGCCTCCAATGGGTCAAACCGGAACCCACAATTTTAACTTTGTTAGCTTATAGTTGTATGTAACTCATTGGGAAATCACACTCGCGTGTGTTACCTATGGAGCTCACTCCGTGAGCCCCGCTTCGCGGGGCTCGGACTGCGTTCTCTATTAATGGCAGGGGTGGCGCCAGGGATTTCTCGACAGGGGGGCTGACCTCTCCGACAGGGAGGCCAATATGAACTTTGGTAAAACCAAGAAGCGCGCGCAACTCACAATGTTTTTCAAATTATAATGACATAAACTTATCAAAATTTAAAACAGTGTTTAAGGGGTCGTCCAACAAAACATTTTGCGTTGTGAACTAATGCATGTACATGCTGTCTTGCAGATTTGTTTCCCCCTAAAAACATATCAGACCTACAATATAAAATTGGCCTCGAAACGTATTGTCGAAAATTTCAGAGAAATCGGATATAAAAAGACTAGAATGGCTGGTCTGTGTTGATTGGTCCATCTCATTTGAGGCAACGTCCGCCATTGCTCGTGCAGGCAAAAGAAGTAAACAAATACACGTGTTTTCTGTTTGTTTTAACGACAGAGGAGCATAGTAGGTTCACAGTTTTCCTCTATTTTTTGGTACAAAAGTTTGAAAGCGCGATGACAGGAGTAATGTGCCTCATCGAATAGATCAGCTATCGATTTTAAACCGCCGGGATGTTTATCGAAGCGCTTTGGTGATGATAATTGACAATAATTATTGTTGAAAGGGGAAGGGTTTTGTTGGCATGTTGCCCTAACGCAAGGATAACAATAACAACAAAAAAGCAAAAAAGAATACTGCTTTAAAAAATGGAAATAGGAAGAAAGGAAGGTTAATAATACGATTTTCAATCGATGCTCTACAGATTCTCGATGCTCATGGATAACGTGGCTAGATATTTGTGTAATGTCAATTGAAAACAAAAGTGCCCTAATTTCGTCCCATAAGGCATAACGTTGCAATTGTTGTATGATGAACTACAAATTGCAGAAGCAATCTGTTTCACTCCTTTAATTGTCTGATAACTGGAACAAATAGATGCAGCTGGTATTTCACAATGTTTGCATGGGAGACTCAACTCAGTTGCAAAAGGCCCAGTGGAATGGAAAGCCCAAGTTGAAAAAAGTGGTTTCAACTTTCAAAACCAAGTTATTGTGAACTGCTCCTTTTACATGGATAGCATCAGGATCTGGTTTCTTTCTTCTTTTTTTTGGGGGGGGGGGGGGGGGGGGGGCTCTCACAGAGAGCTTTTCACAAATGCCAGAACCTGGTTATGTTGATCTAGGAAAAGAAGAACACAGTGGTTATTTTACAATTAATTTCGACTTTTACTGTGGAAAATACCAGAAAAATCTAAAATAATTTGTGTTCTGCAAAACAACAATTCCCACACTGAATGGGAGAAGAGGGTTAACACTTAAGGGACTAGAGCGTTTTCTAGAAGTCACCCCTACCCATCAGTATTTTTAGTCATGTGGTATTATAGTGATTGGCTAATTGCAAATGAGGCTTCCAAAACTTGAATAAAAATCATTTCCAGAGAAAGATTGCGCTTATTCAGAGGACTTGCTTGCGAATACATGTATGTTGGGGCTCCTGCTCTGTGGCTAAAAAAATGCATCGTAAAATTCAGACATAAAGCCAATCTCTCCCTGATGACAGATTATAAGGGGGTTGGACTTTTGAAAATTGCTGACAAAAAATGTGAAAAATGCCCTAAAATGACCAAATAAGCTCCATTTTGTATGCAAAATGCATCAAAATTCTAGTAAAAGGGAACCAAAATTCCCGACAGAGATGGCCAGTTCACACTGCTGTCCCCTGCAATAGCTTCAGGCCTTGTAGAATCTGGAAATAGCTTCATAAGGGTTAAAACATAAATGAATGTTCTCTCCATATTCACTTTATTCAGTTTGAAAAAGTACTCAGAATGGCCAATGCGGTTAGGTCAAAATCCACACATAGGCTTTGATCTGCTGCAGCACCAGCAATATTTCCATCAATGGAGCACCAGGTTCATCCGTTGCTTCATTGATGATACTTTCGTTTGGTTCATAGCAAAACCATCTCTGAATTGTATTTGTGGAAAAAAATGCCATTGCATAGATTCTGACCCATCCACGATAGTCGTACTGTAGAAGGAAATCACTTCTTTTTTCTTAACCGTAAAAGTTAAATAGAAAGATTATATATTTTATTTTTTTTAAAAGCTATGGATTCATTTTATGAAAATAGTCACATCTGGGAAAAAGTCTGAAACTCACTAAAAAGCTTTCAGTGTGACCAGAAAAGAAATAATGTTAATTTCTCAATGAAATGTTGTTGGAAGTTGAAAAGATGTATAAAATAACTTCACTGGAAAATTTTGATTTATGCAATGGAAACCTAAAACATAACCTTATCCTGGATGGGAAAAGAGGGGTAAGAACTTGGACGTGTCACATTCGGTTAATGCAAATTTCATTACTTGAAATTGATACTTGCTTTGTGATCATGGTATAGACTTAGGTGTTGAAAGTGACCACAACCCCTTTGCTAACAGATTGACCAAATTCACACTTGCAATATACAAAAAATGTCATTTAATATTTTTAAAAATTTTCATCTTCCAAACCATAGCTGATGACCCCTCATTGGAATAAACTTGGGGTTTTTTGAAGAAAAAAAAATTGAATTTTGTTGATTTCTCAGAAAATAGATTTAGTGTCATCTACTTCTTAGGTTATGCCACAGTTAATTAATTTTCAATTTAGAAATATTTCTCTCATTTAGTTTTTGGTTCAGATATACATGTACATCCCATTTTCTTTATCATCGCTGAAGAGATTTTTGCACATGATTAACATTAACTTTAAAAAAAACAGTTTGATCACAGTTGAACATTATTCCATACCAAGCAAAGTATGGCCAGTTCTATACTTTTTGCCATTATACACATACATGTAGGTGATGTAAAAACTACTTATATACATGTTGGTGAAAAAGAGTCTATTGCATTATGAAGCGTGCCCCGCCCCTGTAGTATCTGCATAACAACCAAACTGTTCAGCACCATGTGCAAAACTCAACATGCAATTTCATTACTTGAACAGTTTTTATATGCCCGTCTTGAAAAAAGGTTGAATTATGTTAATGGTTTGTCCATCTGTCTGTCTGTCAGTAAACAATTTGATTCAAACAGCTTCTTAAGATTGAGTATATAAAGGGTAGTAGCAATTCAAAATGCATTAGCTGATCTTGTATCATGAGGGTTAAACATTAACACACAAAATATGTCTCTTCACATTTACACATTAGACACTAATTGTAAGTGTTAAAGTGTGGCTTCCCTTCATTTTCTGGTGGAGTTTGACCTTTTTTGTAAAACTTCAGCTACAGATAACTACATTTCTCAGGGGGATTGGCCACCCCTAGTGGCTACCTCTAGTTTTTTTTTTTAAAATATATACTCAAGTTTTATTCTTTTATCAAATCACTAACTCAGAACTGGTGTTTTGTTTGTTATTAAAATTGACAATATCCTTCATTACTTATTTTTGTTTTCAACAATCCTCTCCATTTCTTAATTTCGAAATTTTTATGTTATATAAGTGCTGAAGACATCAATTCTCAAGCTTGTCTGGCTGAAATTGTCTGAGCTGAGAAAAGTCATAAGTTTGTGTGTGTTGTGTGTGTGTTAGGCAGGTGTGGTTGAACATGTACATTTAGCAGCCTTCCAATTCCACAGGTTCTGCTTCAGACAAATTTTATTTCTTTTAGGTGTTGCATTCAACTGACCTTTCTTGCCCTCAACTGGTTGAATGCTGGAAGCAACTACCAGGATTTTGGAAAAATGAAGGATAACTTGTGAAAGTCAACATTTTCTTTACTTATGGTTTCAAATTCACTAAAAAGCAAGTACAGTCTTCTGATAATGATCTGCTATATTAAAAATTATTGAAGTGCCTACAGACACTCTCCAATAATTTTTAATAAAACAGATTTTGATGAACAAATTTGACCACCAAAAATAATGTAGCCCTCGACCAGTTAATTGGTTCCACCTTATTTCTTGTTAGCTGGTGATGGTTGTTGTCATCCTCATTGAGATATATCACAAAAATGTTGAAGATTCATCTTTCAAACTAGTTGAAAATTATGTAACAAATTCAGTTGTCTGTAGTCAGATTTGTGACAGCATCTAAGAGTAATCATTAAATCTCACAATAACATGCATTAACCAAATATTCCATGAGACAAGATTAGAAACAATAAGAACTTGAATTTATAAACCCGTTACCTAATGAATAATAATATACATAAATTCACAATTGAATTTTGTTACTTGTTTTTATTTCTCTAAATCATATTGGCAGACACCTTGGATTATTCCAATTACATGTAGGGATCATATGCTAGGGTCTGGTAGGAAAATATGAAAATAATTAAATTGATGCTGTCATTTATTATTTTTGGAGGGTAAACAAAGAATGATAAAAATGACAAATGTTCAGTTAGTAACAGCCCTTGAAATTAGAAATAGTTTTACCATGGCAATCAACTGCTGTGGTAAATTCCATTTCCCATGGAATTGCCACAGCAATCACAGACACGAAAATCAATTCTGTACATTATGTGGAGACAATGAGTTGTAAGCCCCAGGCTTTATGTCTAATCCATGGCCATGTTTGTATAGTTTAAGATTTGTTCACTTGGCTTTTTTAAAATAAATATGGTTTGAACTAAAGAAAAGTACTAGGAGTGCATGTAGCCTTTCCTAACTCAAGCATTGAATATCAGGACTGACAGGTAACTGCCAGTCCTGATATTCAATACTTGAGTTATATAATTAAGAGTGTTGCACCAGGGTATTTTGGGTGGGACGTTGCTCATGATCTCTAATACACATTGAAATATTATAAATTGAGCATCTGGGGAAAATGTTACCACAGCATTAATGGGCCATGGTAAAACTAATTTACTCCGCATTCACCATGGCAGTGCTGATTGCTGTGGCAATTTCGAGGGCTATAGTAAGATGCATACATTTAGAAGATCAAAATCTTCTTAACTTTACATTGGAGAATCCAAGCCTATCAATTCAAATGGTTGACCATTGCCAATATTTCATCAGTTTCCACGCGATGTATAGATTGAGGATAGCGATCAAGTGGTGTATCCAGGGTTGAGGTGTTAGGAAAACTCATGTGACATGCCAAAACTGAAGAATTTAAAAAGATCAAAATCACTTCATTCAAATTTACCTGTAGATACATGTATTCCATTGTGCTTCAAAATTGTTATTTAACAATTTATTTTCTGTTCTACTGTAAACGAATAATTTATCATTGTAAATAAATCTGTCGACAGGAATTTAATAAATTATAACTTTTACAGTGCCTGTATTCAAGTTTCAGTTATGATTGAACTAATAATCAGTTTCCATTATAACAGCATGATCAGAAGTACATTCATTGATGATCTCCAGTCAGATTTGAACTGACACATTCTTAGTGCATTCATTGAATGAACCTTACACCAAGATGCACTGACCAGTTGTGCTATGGAGACAGGATTGCAACTTCAGTCTCAATCAAGCATGTAAAAACATTGTTATTTCATCATAAATTTACAATATATTGGTCTAAAACTACACACCTTTAAACACCACACACTTTACAAAAACATCTTGAATCCCTGTGCAGTTGCCTGAAGTTTAGCCTGCAAGTACTTAGGTGATCCCACCATGGCTACAACCAAGCCTTTGTATGATGATTACATACTGCCCCTCAACCCTCAGGCATAAGCTCCAATCTGAGGAAGGGTCAGTAGATAACCTTGCAGAACAGCATATTCCTAGTCACCCCACCTTTCGCCATGTTGGGAATCAGCCCTTTTTTATCATACACATGTAACTTTCTGGGCACAAGTTAGAATATATCCTGTGTAAGATTGCTATTTACTGCCCCTTTTCCACACCATGGTTTGAGTCTCAGGGTTGGGTGGGCAGTGTATACTCATACTGGAGACTAATACATACCTCCCCATCAGAGTGGTCAATCCTCATCGTCAGGAAAAAAAATTCTAGCACCACCACTGATGAGATGTCAAATGAGAAACAGTGGGAATAACGTCTAAAAGGCCCCCTCAATCAGTCTGTAGACGACCATGACAAATGTGTAGATGGTAAAAGGCAAAGCATTACTACCATGCAGACATGAGCTACAGTACAGTCGCATGTGGACTGGCCATAATCCATATGTGGGCAGTGATGCTCACGCGTGCACTTACCAAGCAATAAAAGTCTTCAGCCGCAAAATTTTAAGTAATAAAGTACCGGGTTGTACCCGGTGATTCATTAATCAAAAGTTTAATCATGATTATTCCTATAATTTGTGTTCGGAATCTGATATTGTGGCCATAGAAATATTTCCCACTCGCTGGAAGTGACCAGTCCACAATGGGCATACTGTATTAGTTTGAAGCAAGTTAGAGAACAAATGGTTGGGGTGGGGTGGGGGTGGGGGTGGGGGGGGGGGGGGTGGGGTAATGAATACTGAAATTTCAAATTTTCTTCAAACGCGGGCAACAGCAGGAATTAAATTATTTCTCTTTTCTGAGTGACGGGACCCTTATATAACTTTCTGCCACATTCATGTCACGAGTCTTGACATTGTGATGGACCGGTAAACAAAAATCTATATGGATTTTAACATTTACTTGTGAAAGTAAATGCTGTTGCCCCGTGTAAGGCCAAATATTACATTGTCATTGGATATGGGTATATTCAGATATTTCCTCGGGGCTCTCTTACGTCTTTGTGAGGATCGGTAGGTTTTTAGTTTCACAGTCCAGCCACAGCCTCCGTCTTTTTATATCCGATTTCTATGGAAAATTTATTGCTTTTGTTTCCCTGGGGTGCATACATTGTGGAACGGAACTTCAGTTTTTTTGAAATGGTAATTCGTGGACGTTTGTCAGACAGTATGTCACGTCGACATCTTAGGTTCGTAATGACTGAATGAAAACGACCTTTGCCACAATCCGACCTGTGCGTACTTTTAAGTTACAACAAACGGACGTGTTGTTGATGCTTTTCATTTGGTAACTTTGTTCCAATAACACGCAGTGTTGGTTTGAAGTGAACAGCGTTTTGCACTTGCAAATGCAAAACAGATAAATCACGTGACAGAATACTCTGCAGAATCGAACAACAGCGGGATCCCAACAGCCAGCCATCAGACGATGAAATACAATGTGCATATATGGGAACATTTAGCTTTTCGACAATTTCTGTCATTTAGTCAGCAAAGCAAACGACAGTTGAGTTTGTTTGGAAAAACTTTAATTTTGAAAAGCATGTTCAATAAATTATTCACAGTCTGCATGGAATGATCTAAGGAGAAATCTCGCATTACACCGTTCGCTTTTTAGGGGGCGTCATTCGATTTGTTCGCTTCTGAAAACGAGAGCTGAGGTTCCCCATGTTTTTACTTTCGGTTTCCGGTTTAGATTGGATGGCATAGCATTCCTTGGTTTTTCCAATTTCACGTACACGTTGTCTATTAGGCTTGCTTCAAAGCAGCCCTTCAGCCTGCTTTTGCGCGCTATAATATTTGACCTTCCAAACGAAGGAAAATGAGTGAAAATTGGTAGACTGGAGAACCACAATAGAAGCAAATTGAGTATGTTTGTTGATAATTTAACGTAAACATATAATAAGGTCGGGAAATATTTCATCTTTAAAGCCAGTTATACGAACAACTGCCTAACTGCATAATGGTTTTGAAATATTTCGCTGCAAATAGAACATTGCACATTATAGCGGGACGCCATTGTTGTTTAGATTTCGATAGATTCCGAACTTTTACCATGACGATAACCGATGATTAAGTATAGAAGTAATGGAACGCCAGTTGGATAACAACTGTCATAATGCCTTACAAAGAAGAACCATATGTAGTGGGGCGGATTGCTATAAAAATAGTTCAGTTTGTGATACAAGCATGAAATTTGGTATGGAAGTCACTTTTGGTTTTTAGAGTACTTTGGGATAGTTGGCCACGAAATATCTTATTATTTTCAAGATGGCCACCGGAAGTGAAAACATCTGCACTATTGGTGATGTGAGTGCAGCATATATGAGTGAAACATATAGCATTAAAGCAATTTTCTGCTGTTATATCATCCCTTTATGCAAACCAAGACTGAATATGAATTGAAATAATGAATAGCAACGACAATTGTGGTTTAAAAGGCTGTGGAAATATATGGCAAGGGAAATAACTCTGTATGCTCAAATGTGCAGTTACCAGGGATTTGTTTCTTTTTTAAACGTACACATATTTTCAAAATAAACTCATAATCTGCAATATCAATGCCAATGTTCTGTATCTCGTGCATTTAGAATCGATGCCCGTATATATCACAGATGTATTTGTTGATACTAACTGCTTTCTTGGCAGTTACAGGAGCAAAGTGCAGTGCATGACAATCATGTGCGGTAGCATTTGCAATTTCTAGTACATGTTGAACGTGTGCAGCAGCACTTCTGTAGTTCTTGACAGCACTCTGCTATAGCAGAGAGTGTAGTCCAGTGTGGCTCCCACAAATTGTTGTGTTTAAGCCAACCCCAGCTGATAGGATCTGGTAACTGTTGCACTGGAGAAGAAGCCTGGCCCCAAACATGACCCGCTTGGAAAACTGTCCTTTTAACATGTTCATATAGGGATGCCCTAGTTGGTGGTATGCCATTGTATGGACGTTGCTTTCGAGCGAACAAATCAAGGCGACATTCGTCTACTCTGCATGTTGTGCTTGAACGGTCGTACATGACAACAATAAAATGTTCCAAGATATCCATGTCTGCCTCTGTAACTTCATTCTGTGGTGAACTGAGTCGACAGAAAACCTCTGTTGCAGCCTCATACATATTCCATGCCCGCCAAGCATATTTCTTTCCTTTTCCCACAAAGGCAGACACTGTATCACACCCTGTAAAAGCATGAAAGAAAGGTAAAGCACTTGACCGAGGTCCAATTGATTTGGTAATGTCGTGTACTGGGAGCCAGCGGAAGTGTCGTCCCTTCCCAAAAGCTAACCACATTGAATTAATCTGAAGGTCAGTAAACACGGAAATGGCTATAACAGCAACATCTGTGTCGGAAGTAACAACAGTCATGCTATTAAAACCTGTAACAACGGTCGCATGTTTGGCATGAACAAACATACGGCTGTCTGCCTCTTCATGGTTACAGGGTGACAGCATATCTGTGTTCAGTTCCTTATTACAGGCAACATCATCCCCTTTAGTGACAACTATAAGGCTGTTTGTCTGAGCATTTACAATTCTATCTGCCAAAAATCCAAACAGTTCAGTTTTGTTTTCATCACACCTCAGGAAATTGTTTCACGACTTTGATACGTTACTCTTACCGACCACTTTTCTTCGAAACCCAGCTCCCCTTTTCTGTCGAGTTCCTGCTTTGAGGCTACTTTCGAGGTATACATCAAAAACAACATCTACTCTTGTACATTTTTGTGCACATCTTACAATGTATGGTATAATAACCTCAGCAGCATAGTCATCAAATGTTTTAGCAGTTCCAGGTGGCTTTGCATTGACCATAGCCGCACCATCTATAATCATAACTTCAGTATGAGACTCTTCTACTCGAGTAGCTATCCCTGTCTCTAAAATGTCCATCAGCTGTGATTTTACTCCAGAGTTGAGCATACCATTGTGTGATAATGATGGTGGGTACTGTTGGTTTTCAGGTTGAAAAAAGTTTTGAAGGTCACACTGTCGATTTTGGCACGATATAAAAAGTCGTGAAAAAAGTTGACAGTCATTTTTCAAACTCTCTATTTTCAGATTCCCCACCGTAGTATGAGGCTTGATTTTTTGGCTGAAAAGGGAAAGCTTATTTTTTGCCAAGGGTTCATGAAAACTTTCTTGTCCATTAGTTGTCGATTTTTTCAAGAATTTATCATACTGTTTTCTGCCAACAGGTAAAAGCTGAGCCATCGACTCGTTTACCTTTTTATCCGCAACGTCTTTGACATCGAGGGAATAAAGGTCTTGTGAATATTCTTCAAATGGACTGCCATACTCAGATATTGTTGAAATTAGTCTACAGACTTTATCCTGGAAGTCCTTCTGAGCAGCAGGGGTATCGTCATGGTGTCTTCTGTTTCGTTTCAACTCTGATTTGCCAGCTGCACATGCAAATTCATCGATAACCCTGATTATTTCCGGCCCCGATATCATCCATCGCCTCAGTGCTGCTGGGTCTTCTATTAACCCAATAGCTCCGCCGCCACCCATAACTATGGCATTATTTTACTCGTGAGCTTGGTCGATTGCGATACCAGAGAACACTAGTTCAGTTTTGTGAACAGCAAAATGACCCTTGCAAAATTCTGTATATATATCAGGATGTAAAGTCTCAAGACCGACCATATCAAGAAGGTGAACTGGGAGCCACAGGGCATAATTTATATGGTCCAGGGCAAAGAAGTAGGGAATAAGTTCAGCTAGTGATTCTTTGTATAGTAGGAAATCACTTTCACGAAATGAGCGGACAAAACAAAGTATCAACAACTCTAGTTTTAGAATTGTGGATCAGAACTGAAACTGTGGGATCTTTTCTTGGTCACCACACCACTGCATAAAAACTGTGAACTCCTCTGCTTTGTCAAGAATGGACCTTCACTCTTATTAAAAACAGTTTTCATGAGACTGAACAGAGCAGCGGCTGTAACCTGATGTGCGTGCCTAGTTTTCAACACATTTGAAGCTGACAAAAAAGAGTCAGCAGTTCCGGAAGTAGCAAGATCTGCGCCTGTCAATGCGGCTGTCCAGCCACTACCTTTCAGTAGATCACCTAGGAGTCTGAATGCTGTCATTTCAACATGCAAGCCACCAAACATTATGATGATTTTATCCTCGCCATATGCATCTGGCCACTGCCACTGAATCTGTTTGGCTAAAGCAAATAGTGGTTGATCAGCTGCCATGACAGGTGTTTTGCCCAGGATTTAAAAACTGCGTTACTTCCTTTATCTTTTCCATTGAGTGTTTTATGGATGCAACTGAATGTGCTGGTTCTTGCAAAAGAGGCATTAGGGAAGAAACACTTACACATACGCTTGGACCTCGGTTGCGTGAGGAGTGATAGGATGATCAAGAAACAGCATCAGAATTTACAACATCATCCGTCAAATGGATAAATCTTAACCATTCGTACTCCATGTCAATGTGTTTATACAGATGTGATTGATCTGAAATAGTTGGATATAGATTGTGGGCAGTTGGCTCGGGCTTACTCTTGAAATATGCCGGCTTAACATTTGTATATGATTCAGGAAGCACAGAAATAGTTTTTGACTTCTGAATCTACATTAAATTTTCGCTCCCCGCCATCTGAATCGGTATTTGGGTGCTGGAAGATAAAGATACTTGTGCCATGAAACGATGACATAGCTGTTGTAGCCGATGGATTGTGATCTATGTTATCACAGGCTGATGCAGTAAATACACTCTTGCGTATTGCATGAGGGCAGACAAGCCCTTCTTCTAAATATTGGTTAACAACCGCTTCATCTAGCTGTGTTCTGTCATATGAAATATTTATTCCATACTGAAATAAAGTATCAATAAGATGTCGCTTTCTTGTTTTTGCAAAAAGAAGAAGACGAACGTGAATGGCAAATGGGGTCTCGCGTTCAGTTGAATGTCTCTGGCCTCTAACACCTTCTTTTACCACCTTTTTATGACAGTTGAACTGCAGTAGTTGTGCTATTGCTAGATCAGACTTTGTTGCCCCCTGCTCAATTTGGGATTCAATATCGGGCCCATGCTCAATCATAGAGACTAGTTCTAGCAAGGTTTGTGGTACGGAATTTTGTATGTCGCCTTCCTCAAACGACCCTTTAAACGCTGATTTATGTTGTAGCATATCTCTACGAACAATTTCAGCTGTTCTTGCTAGCTGTATTGCATCTGTATCAGAGCAAGCTGGAGCTAGAGTAGGTCCAACATCTTTTTCAAACGCAAGGAGAACCTCTCTTCCCTTACTAAACGTATTCATTTTTGGAACTTTGGCGAGTATCTTTTCTTTCAGCCGTGTTTTATTGACCGTAACATGTTCGGTTTGAAACTGCTTTAAACGGCTTCATACAGACTACTGAGGTCGGCAAGCTTAAAAACACATCCTGCGGGACTATTTCGTTGAGTTTCCATGATGTGAGTAATAAGCTCACCAAGAACTAAATCTTCAGCGCTATTGATTTCAACAGCAACATTCTCCTTACTTTTGGCTGTTTTATTTAAAACAGACCTCTCTCTCTGTTATACAATGCCGTAAGGCAGGCTGGGTGGTACTTAAATTCCTGTGCTATAACATCACCAGCACTGAGATTTGCAAGAAGTTTATCATCTTGAAGAACTTGTGCACACAGATTAAGTCTCTCATTCAGTTGCATGGTCATTGCTTCCCTAACTTTTGAGCGAGTGGCCTGTTTGTCACAAATAAAATAAACTAGATGGTGTCACTTGTGTGCAAAGCACACTATGGTGTATCCCCACATTTGCATCCTTGACTTTGTATGAATGCTTGATACAAAGAAGAAATGTATTATATGACACACTAAAATCATATTGAGTGGCACAGGTGACACAGCTTCGTGCGCACCTACAGACTCCAATGCGACATTTGGGCATGGTTTTAGCGTTTCGAATTACATACATGTACCCTGGGAGCCTTTCGCCGGAAACGGTCTAAGAAAACATGAAAGTGGCAACGGTGGCACCCCAAAAATCCGAAACCTTCGTGCACATCTACAGACCCTACTGCAACTTTTGAGCATAGTTTTAGCATTTCAAATTACATACTCTAGGAGCCTTTTGTCGCAAACAGACTAAGAAAACACAAAAGTGGCAATGGAAAAGAAAAACGGTGGCACTGCCACGTGGCAATCTGAAAAATCTGAAACCTTTGTACGCATCTATAGACCTTACTGCAACATTTAAGCATGCGTTTAGCATTTCGAATTACATACCCTAGGAGCCTTTCGCCGGAAACGGTCTAAGAAAACATAAAAGTGGCAACGGTGACACAGCCACTTAGCACCCAAAAAATCCAAAACCTTCCTACGCATTTACAGACTCTACTGCAACATCTCAGCATGGTTTTAGCGTTTTGAATTACATACTCTAGGAGCCTTTCGCCGGAAACGGTCTAAGAAAACACGAAAGTGGCAATGGTGGCACAGCCACGTGGCACCTGAAAAATCCGAAATCTTTGTGCACATCTACAGACCCTACTGCAACATTTGAGCATGGTTTTACCATTTCGAAATACATATTGTAGGAGCCTTTCGCCGGAAATGGTCTAAGAGAACATGAAAGAGGCAACGGTAGCACAGCCACGTGGCACCCCAGAAATCCAAAACCTTCGTGCGCATCTACAGACCCTACTGCAACATTTCCGCATGGTTTTAGGATTTCGAATTACATACCCTAGGAGCCTTTTGCCGGAAACGGTCTAAGAAAACATGAAAGTGGCAACAGCACAGCCACTAGGCAGCTGAAAAATCTGAAACCTTCGTGCACATCTACAGACCCCACTGAAACATTTGAGCATGGTTTTAGCATTTCGAATTACATACCCTAGGAGCCTTTCGTCGGAAACGGTCTAAGAAAACACAAAAGTGGCAACGGTGGCACAGCCACGTGGCACCTGAAAAATCCGAAACCTTCGTGCACATCTACAGACCCCACTGCAACATTTGAGCATGGTTTTAGCCTTTCGAATTACATACCATAGGAGCCTTTCGCCAGAAACGGTCTAAGAAAACACAAAAGTGGCGACGGTGGCACAGCCACGTGGCACCTGAAAAATCGGAAACCTTCGTGCACATCTACAGACCCTACTGCAACATTTGAGCATGGTTTTAGCATTTCGAATTACATACCCTTGCAGCCTTTCGCCGAAAATGGTCTAAGAAAACACGAAAGTGGCAATGGTGTCGCAGCCACGTGGCACCTAAAAAATCTGAAACCTCCGTGCGCATCTACAGACCCCACTGCAACATTTGAGCATGGTTTTAGCATTTCGAATTACATACCCTAGGAGCCTTTCGCCGGAAACGGTCTAAGAAAACACAAAAGTGGCAACGGTAGCACAGCCACGTGGCACCTGAAAAATCCGAAACCTTCGCGCACATCTACAGACCCTACTGCAACATTTGAGCATGGTTTTAGTGTTTCGAATTACATACCCTAGGAGCCTTTTGCCAGAAAGAGTCTAAGAAAACACAAAAGTGGCAACGGTGGCACAGCCACGTGGCACCTAAAAAATCTGAAACCTTCGTGCACATCTAGAGACCCTACTGCAACATTTGAGCATGGTTTTAGCATTTCGAATTACATACCCTAGGAGCCTTTCGCCGGAAACGGTCTAAGAAAACACAAAAGTGGCAACGGTGGCACAGCCACGTGGCAGCTGAAAAATCCGAAGCCTTCGTGCGCATCTACAGACCCCACTGCAACATTTGAGCATGGTTTTAGCGTTTCGAATCACATACCCTAGGAGCCTTTCGTCTGGAAACGGTCTAAGAAAACACAAAAGTGGCAATGGTGGCACAGCCACGTGGCACCTGAAAAATCGGAAACCTTCGTGCGCATCTACAGACCCCACTGCAACATTTGAGCATGGTTTTAGTGTTTCGAATTACATACCCTAGGAGCCTTTCGACAGAAACGGTCTAAAAAAACACGAAAGTGGCAATAGTGGCGCAGCCACATGGCAGCTGAAAAATCCGAAACCTTCGTGCGCATCTACAGACCCCACTGCAACATTTGAGCATGGTTTTAGCATTTCGAATTACATACCCTAGGAGCCTTTCGTCGGAAACGGTCTAAGAAAACACAAAAGTGGCAACGGTCGCACGGCCACGTGGCACCTGAAAAATCCGAAACCTTTGGGCGCATCTACAGACCCCACTGCAACATTTGAGCATGGTTTTAGCGTTTCGAATTACATACCCTAGGAGCCTTTCGCCGGAAACGGTCTAAGAAAACACAAAAGTGGCAACGGTGGCACAGCCACATGGCACCTGAAAAATCCGAAACTTTCGTGCGCATCTACAGACCCTACTGCAACATTTGAGCATGGTTTTAGCATTTCAAATTACATACCCTAGGAGCCTTTTGCCGCAAACAGACTAAGAAAACACAAAAGTGGCAATGGTGGCACAGCCACGTGGCACCTGAAAAATCGGAAACCTTCGTGCACATCTACAGACCCTACTGCAACATTTGAGCATGGTTTTAGCATTTCAAATCACATACCCTAGGAGCCTTTTGTCGCAAACAGACTAAGAAAACACAAAAGTGGCAATGGTGGCACAGCCACGTGGCACCTGAAAAATCGGAAACCTTCGCGCACATCTACAGACCCTACTGCAACATTTGAGCATGGTTTTAGCGTTTCGAATTACATACCCTAGGAGCCTTTCGCCGGAAATGGTCTAAGAAAACACGAAAGTGGCAATGATGGCGCAGCCACGTGGCAGCTGAAAAATCCGAAACCTTCGTGCACATCTACAGACCCCACCCGTCTAAGAAAACACAAAAGTGGCAACGGTGGCACAGCCACGTGGCACCTGAAAAATCCGAAACCTTCGTGCGCATCTACAGACCCCACTGCAACATTTGAGCATGGTTTTAGCGTTTCGAATTACATACCCTAGGAGCCTTTCGCCGGAAACGGTCTAAGAAAACACAAAAGTGGCAACGGTGGCACAGCCACGTGGCACCTGAAAAATCCGAAACCTTCGTACACATCTACAGACCCCACTGCAACATTTGAGCATGGTTTTAGTGTTTCAAATTACATTCCCTAGGAGCCTTTCGCCGGAAACGGTCTAAGAAAACACAAAAGTGGCAACGGTGGCACAGCCACGTGGCACCTGAAAAAATTGGAAACCTTCGTGCGCATCTACAGACCCCACTGCAACATTTGAGCATGGTTTTAGTGTTTCGAATTACATACCCTAGGAGTCTTTCACCGGAAACTGTCTAAGAAAACACAAAAGTGGCAATGGTGGCACAGCCACGTGGCACCTGGAAAATCCAAAACCTTCGTGCGCATCTACAGACCCCACTGCAACATGTGAGCATGGTTTTAGCATTTCGAATTACATACCCTAGGAGCCTTTCGCCGGAAACGGTCTAAGAAAACACAAAAGTGGCTACGGTGGCACAGCCACGTGGCACCCGAAAAATCCGAAACCTTTGTGCGCATCTATAGTCCCTACTGCAAGATATGAGCATGGTTTTAGCATTTCGAATTACATTCCCTACGAGCCTTTCGCCGGAAACGATCTAAGAAAACACGAAAGTGGCTACGGTGGCACAGCCACGTGGCACCCGAAAAATCCGAAACCTTCCTGTGCATCTATAGCCCCTACTGCAACTTCTGAGCATGGATTTAGCGTTTCGAATTACATATCCTACGAGCCTTTTGCCGGAAACGGTCTAAGAAAACACAAAAGTGGCTACGGTGGCACAGCCACGTGGCACCCGAAAAATCCGAAACCTTCGTGCGCATCTATAGACCCTACTGCAACATCTGAGCATGGATTTAGCATTTTGAATTACATATCCTACGAGCCTTTTGCCGGAAACGGTCTAAGAAAACACAAAAGTGGCTACGGTGGCACAGCCACGTGGCACCCGAAAAATCCGAAACCTTCCTACATATCTACAGATCATTTGGCAACACCCTAGTGTAATTTTAGAACTCCGAATTACATAGGTTGGGACTATTCAGCAAAAAAGTGAAAAAATAACGCTTTTTTTAAGTGGCTCCACAGAAGCCACCTGGTGGCACAAAAATTTAAAAGTTGTATTTTTGGGTTGCACAGACCCTATCGAACAACTGTAGAAAACAGTACAAAACCGGACGTACGGAAGTACGGACGTGCGGACGTACGGACGTGCGGACGTACGGTCGTACGGACGGAGATCATGACAATATCCCCGCATTTTTTAAAATGCGGGGATAACAACTGGGGATTCGTCAGTATCTTCTATTGAACTTCTTGTAAATTTAGAAGGTTCGCTGACCATAGAGGATTGTGAATCTTCTTCAAAACCTCTCCGTTTTTTTTTTGCTCTTGATAGCTTTGTATTGTTAAATCTAAGCCTACATGATTCGTGATACTTTGCATCATTTTTAACAAATGTGCTCTCTATTCCACTACCATCATCCAAAGACATAAGTCAATTGCCATTGGCATTTCGAAAACTTAGGAATATTAGTGGCAAGTGTTGCATACCCACTAGCCTGAAAGTCTTTGGTGGAGACCTTAATGGTTCATCTGTATCTGCTTGACATAAGGCACATTTTGACCAATCTGTATTCCACAACCCGGTGTAGCTAGTTGAGAGTCGAATTCTTTTCGACATATTGAATTATAGATGAACAGAATAAAACGAAACAAATTAGATGGCGCTTCCCGTGACCATTAAAACATCAAACATACAAAATACATGAAATCTCTGATTTGTAAGTAAACAATATTATGGCTAGTTTATTGTTTCCAAAGGGATAACCTCACCAATGAAAATAACATACAACTCTCGCTCTCTGCGTCGTTGTCACCGTTAGGTATCAACAGGGTACAAGCGTGCGATTAAAGAGAGAACTGATTAACGTAGCAGAAAGGCAAACTGGACTCCACAGAGTGTGAAACGAAGTGGCATCAACGCTCTTTATTTCGTGCGATTAAAGAGAGAACTGATTACTAACGTAGCAGAAAGGCAAACTGGTATGGACTCCACAGAGTTTGAAACGAAGTGGCACCAATGCTCTTTATTTCTGTATTTACGGCGTGAAGAGAAAACTGAGTATTGACGAAGCAATAACGCGAGCGTCCCAATGTGTGAAAGAGAGACGCACTAACTCCTTATTAATACAGCACTTTAACCGGGCTTCAATTGATTTTATTTATAGGAGTTAGAATTTTAAGAAATTTATTCGCCTTCAGCCGGTTGTGATTAAACAGTCATCAAATTAAAGAACTATCGTAACTGGGAAATGTTAGCATACGGAATAAATTTGCTATGAGCGTTAACATCAGTATCATTTGGACGAACCTACGTCGAAAACTCAATTAGAATTTCTTATTTTCGATAAAAATGGTAGTTTGCTTCAATGCGCTGTAGATACCCCCGCCCCACCCCACCCCAATGCGAATTTTAGCAGGGGATAAATCTCTCTTTAAAATGACACCTTCGTTGCAAATTTCTTTCAAGTAGAGGCTGATATCAAGTCACCACAGAAGACTATAAAGCCCTGACAAAACTTCATTGGCAAAAACATTATGGCCGCCCATCTATTTTTAGAAATGTCGACCATCTTGAAAATGGCCTAATTTTCAGTGGTCAACTATCTCAGGTTTTTCTACTATATCTAAAGAACACATGGTGAAAATTTCATGCTTGTAACATCAAGTGAACTATTTTCATAAAAAATCGCACTAATCCGCTCCACTAATACCTCGTTCTTGATCGACACAAGACGAGATATCCACATTCGATTGTTGGAAATTTCTCGTGAAGTCGGGTTTACGAGACACTCCGACGGACTGACTAAAAATCTCCGACTGTGGGTGGGGTTGGGGGTTGGGGGGTTGGGGGGTTGGGGGGGTGCTGGACCTCTCCGACGGGAGGGGGGCTGTAGCCCCCCCATGACCCCCCTTGGCGCCACCACTGATTAATTGTCCTCTCACTAATTGACTATAGAGAAATAAGACGTTGGCACATACAGTAACGTCGTAGCGTTGCACGCATAAAGCCAACGTTACGCAGTCATAAAAATTGATTTCGAAAAACATTGGAAGTGTAATAAAAAATAATGAACAATGGGAAATCAACAGCTATGCCCCCACCCACATTCAATGTTATTAATAAGGGGTGTGGGTGAGGAAACAGGTGTGGATAAAATTGCATAATATATGCCCGTGTGTATACGTAGAGAAACCCTATAAGAGATCATCTATGTGTCAAATTAATGCACAATTTTATCAATATGATCATAACCGGAGGAAATTACAACTAAAATTAATAGCATCCCGATATACATTAGTAGCTAGCATCCAGTGCGCGGTATGATATATGACATCGGGGTTTGAACGTCATACTAAGCAACTAAGAATAAAATGGGGCTGTACATAGAATTGGTATGGGAAGGCTAAGCGCCCGGAGAAACCGCTTAGCAGCGGCGAGGAACGATTAAACAATCATAAGTCCTCGCCTATAGCAAACAGAATAGCACGAATGCCATCGTCCATAACTAAAGTAGCGAAGGGCAGACATACGGGAAAGGAGGGGGTGCAAAGGTAACCGATATAAAAGAGAGATAGAAACATGCATACAGAGAGAGAGAGAGAGAGAGAGAGAGAGAGAGAGAGAGAGAGAGAGAGAGAGAGAGAGAGAGAGAGCGAGAGAGAGAGACAGAGAGGGGGGAAGGGGGAATAGTAATAATAATAATAATAATAATAATAATAATAATAATAATGATAATAATAATAATAATAATAATAAACATCATCTCTGCGCCGTCCTATTATATCTCTCAACTTTCCCATTCGAAGACGGGTGGTTAGGAGTTGTTCATGTTTTTGCTATCTGCAATTGTTCACGAAGTGATTTGAATAGATTGCCCTCAAAATTTCTACCTTGGTCTGTATGTATATCTAGTGGGTAACCAAACGTTACTATAAAATGCAGAATAAATTTTCTGGCGATTTTTTCAGCTGTCTGATCAGGTGGCGCAGTAATTTTAACCCACTTTGTGAATTGATCGATCACCATGAGTACATACACATTACCACTACTGCTGATAATAAAGGGTCCCAATATATCCAGTTGTACTCTCTCCATCAGGAATCCTGCGTGGTGAGATTGTAGATATGCCCGAGGACTGATATTCAACTTTTTCTGGATGTTGTAGGTTTTACAAGACTGCACATAAGCTTTGCAGTCTGTGGTCATATTGTGCCACTTGAATGACTTTTTCAGTCTTTGCAATGTCTTGGTCTGTCCTAGATGACTGACTGGTTTGACATTATGGCAGCAGAACAGCAAATGTTCCAATAAGACTAAAATCCTCCTCCTCTGATTGGACGAGAGCTCGCTTAGTATATTCTATGTTTATTACATACCCGTAACTGTATTTGTCACGATCACATGGATTTTAGAGGCATGCGGTAATTTTAACCAGAAAGCTCTAGTGCGATCCGATAATAAGTACCCCTCGCGTGCACAAGTTCTCTCGTTAGACTGGTTCTTATAGTTTGCAGCGTTCAGTGGAATATATCCAATGAGAACCATCGGCTATATTTATCTGTCGGAATTACCGATTCTCATACCAAAATGTTTGAAAAACTATTGAAAGTCATGAAAGACACATGACCTCTGCCAAGAAATTGAACAATGAAACTCAACCTTTGCTTCGTTATTGAAAACCGAGGAAAACTTGATTAATTTTAGGGCAAAAAAGTCCAATTGGATTCGATATTGCAGCCAGACACTTGTACAGTTCTCATAACATTTTGTTACAATGTTGCCCTCACCGCTGCGTGCTGCCGACGAGTCGATACGAGGTATACTGTGTTTACAATCCTCCTATTCGATTCACGCTTCGGCAATGAAGCAGCACTTTTGCCAACGCAAACATACTTTGAAGAGCATGTTAAGTTTAAGTTGTTCTCAGGAAGCAAGACTAAATCAATCTTGAAAACTGGTTACCATGATTGCATGAAGCGGTAAAACAGACGGCAACACGTCGAAAGCACCTGGAGATGTTTGGCAACTAGTATATGCAGTTACTGATTAACTATCACCAATTCCACCCTTACCCCCCCCCCCCCCCCGCCCTAGCACTAGCTCAATAAAGAAAATAAATTCGGAAGAATGAAAAACCTGGTTTGATAAGAAAAACTCAGAAGTTTACATTTGTGGAACCAATGTTTTTTTACGTGCTATTGGGTGTTGGGGCAACTTGTTTATTTTATTTTATTTGTTTTGCGGGGGGGGGGGGGGGCGGGGTTGTAGGGGGAGTAGTATTGCTCAAATATGACTTTTTCTGGAGTTTGTACTGGGGAAATTAAAAAATGTTACCAGCTACCCACTACTGAAATTCTAAAAAGTTTTGAGTAGAGTGGGAATGAGACCACGAAGAGGGGAGGGGTGGTAAATGCATGTGTTCTGATGAATGCAATATATTGTCAATTTTATGAGATGACTTCCATGAAATTCAAAAATAATTATTAGAATATTTAAAACACAGACAATATGACAATATTTTCCAGACACAGATTGATGTGTATTTGTAAATGACTAACTGGGGATTATTTGCTAGTATTTCTGTTTTATACAAGGTATTATTTTGCTTTAATTATCAGCAACAAAACTTAAATCGAATGTCACCTATATGAATTAGCTACATGGGTGTATGAGGTGGGATGGGGATTACGACATTTTCATCCCCCTTCACCAATAAGCAGCTAATTTTGCAGTTTTCATTGAAAGGGACTGGTATTTTCAGAACAGATTGTTCAGAGGGAGGGGGTATTTTTATAATTTTGTCAAATATCAGGGTAGTGGGCAGAGTATTTTCATAGGCAAATTCGAGGACAGGACCTGCATTTTGATTTTGAAACAATAGTTTGATTGGTCAGCCCACATCCCCAAGAAAATGTCCAAAAGCCTATCATTAGTCACATTCTATCAGTCCCCTTTAAAACTACTTACTAAATGCAAATTCAGAATACCAAATTCCAAATTTAAGATTGACAAGATATTGGAGCAGACACATAAAAAATTATTTTGTTTTGAAACCAGATACAAGAAAAAAATATTGACAGAACCGTTCAGATAACAAACTGGTGAAGTATAGTTTTAGTAATAGCACAAAATAATGTAAACATTAATCAATCTTTGAAAATATTACCAACCAAAATCAACTGGAGCTTACTGGTGAGAACACCCCCGCCCCCCTTATTTCTCTTTGAGCCTCTGACCAAGACTGTTGGATACTCATTTCGTCAGCTTTGGAGAAAATGCTGTCAGGTTATAGATGGGTGGGGAGGGAGAGGGAGGGGGGGGGGGGGTTCCCGGTTGTAAAAAAGGTTGTGGTGTGGAGACTGAATTACTTGTGGAGAGAAGACATGACATTTTTTGTAGTTATCGTGCAATATATTTCTCCCTTTGTATACATGTTGTAGCCTATATGTAGTAAATGTTGACAATCTAAAGCCTTTATTTGTAAGTGCAGTCCATTTCAAACAAAAGTTATCAAGACTTGGGGTAAATAAAAAGAAGGCTAAATTTCAAATCAGAAACTTTATAATGTTGAAAAATAAAGACTTTAGTTTAAAGTGCTAACTTACCAAGACTGCAGAGTTCACTCAGAATGGAATCTCAAACTGCCTTAGTTACACTGAGCGATCGAATGAATGCCCCGGAAGGTTAATTTATAGCACAAAATGTCTTTTCTCGTCCAATGGGTACTTTTGTTACTGTGCAGAACAAAAATGACTGATGTCCACATGCGATACTAGCCTAGTGGCAGTAGTGCATGTATAGTCAAGCCGAGTTCAAACTTCTATTTCAGTTTCAGTTTAAAAAGCACGAAATTTAAACAGAGCGGCCAGTTCGCGCCGTATTTAAATTAAAATCCTTGTACATTTTCCATCCTCCAGATATAATGATGCCTGCACAAACACTTTTCAAAACACATTTCAGACCTCATAATTTGTGACGTCTGATATGATGAACGCAATCTTTTGAGTTTTAAGTGGTCGGACCGACATTTTTGGGGAAACAAAATGAATCAACAGCGATTCTACAGGTGGCAAGGTCAAAGACTTAAGACTGGTTCTCTGACAAAATTGCCCGTTTCTCTCTAAAAGTCTTTCAATCGTTCAAATCCGTTCAAATCGTCGACTATTTAATTAAATAAGCGATTAATTACAGTAAATTATTTTTCAGGGTTGGGTGTGTAACTGAGATGGAATGAGTTTATCTGGTTTATTGATTATTTATCCAGTGCCGTCTTGGGTATACCAGAGGTTTATTTACTAAACTTGAACAAGGCAACTTTTAACGATCACAAGTTTAGTAAACAAGCCTCTCGTATTTCACGATGTAAGTTTTGTGCTATAGGAAGTGTCTTATTGGAATATATACGTTATTGTGATGAACTGACGGTAACATGGTCTGAGGTTTGCGGCTTGAACATAAGCTCCGAGCCGCAAACCTCAGACCATGTTACCGTCAGTTCATGACAATAACTTATATTCCTGTCTCAAAGATTCTGGAACTATTAGTTCTAGTTCTCTGTCTAATTTGTATTCCCATTGTAATACCAGCACGCTGTTATGAAACTGTAGCTGGGAGTGACATTACCATAATGCTCTCACACCAGGACTACTCAGATACATTTCTCGTTTCTCAGGAGAAATATCATTCTCTAACCAATAAATTAGGCCTATCTGACTTAATTCATTGTCTTCTCTCTGTGGTTCTTGCAACTCCTGGTTAGTGTAGGGGGGGGGGGGGGCTAACCATGACACACGGGAAACAATCAACTCTGTTGTCTCTTCAACTGAAGCATCCTTTGATACTAAGTCATCTGAAGTATCTGGTGGGATCTGCCTTTAATCCAGGGAGATCACATCATCAACGTCTTCTGTGAACCTCTCCCATTGTTGATGTGCCCCTCTTGAAGTAGTGACAGCCACCACAAGGCAGACTTTCTAGTGTACTTCCTGCATTATAGCAATTGCATTCTGGGAACCCATCGGGGATTCCCGACAAACTATCATCATTGCCAAGTCCATCCAATAAGCCCACTGCCGATTAGCCATCTTTGACGTTAATGATATGCAAGGTCAGAGGTAGCTTCGGGTAAACACTTCGATCAGACTATCTGTCAAGACCTTCTTACACGCGATAGAAACAACCAAAATGTTTCGCTTGAAACTAGAAAATGTACAATTTCGATTTAATACTAATAAAGATAGAAAAAATAACACACTTTCAACACTTCATTTAATGGACAGGGCAAAATAATATTGATTTTTTAGTGAAATGAATACCGCAATGAACCCCTTCCCACAAGCGAAGGTAGACTCGGCATCATGTTTCTGTTTTGTTGACGAGTGACAAAACTGCAGATATATCACTGAAATGACACAAAAATGACTGTGTGAGGGAAAATACAAACCCTGGGTATCCAAACAACCAACCCATACAAATATTTTCAAGCATAACACACAGATGTTCCAGCTGGAAGAGGTTGGGGTGGAGAGGGGGGGGGGGGGCGAAAATCGTCTGCTAGTAGCAGTGTCGCGTGTCTACTAATAATATTTTGTCCATATACAGTATAAGTCAAAATGAGTTGAAGAATAACCACTACCGGTATAAACTATAGATGTAATGTTTCCTATACTAATAACACAAGAATCGGACATAAAAATATATGTACATGTATGTGTATTCTGTAACCTTTTTTAACATGTTTTGGCTTTACACACAGCATTTAAGAATGTTACCTGCATTGGAATTCCTATTACATTATATTTTCCAATGCATGGAAATTCAAAATGTAATTTATAATGTCCATGAAAGAATATTATTTCAGGAAAACTAATTTTTATGGGGGTTGACGTAGCTTTGACATTCCAAAAAACATACCCATGCGGGGTGGGGATTTACCCTTCTGGTACTGTTAGTTTCTTTTTCCTCAAACATTGCAAAATGGATTGATAAGAATCTCCATAATCCACACACCTCACTGCCTAACCCTTAATTAACAAATTGACTGCAACTACACATATAATTCATGAATTAGCAGGTAAAACTGTTTTTTAAAAAGCTTTCTACAAGCCACATAATGTGATCTATCATCGAAACAAGATTGTTTCCCCGAGGATAACATGATTTGATTTGCTTGAAGCTTTTTTGTGTAAATTTGAAAAATTCAAATTAAAATTTCCAGTTTTAATGTTACCTGTGGGTGAAGGTTTAAAAAGTAAAGTCCAAAATATATTATACTGCTTTTTTGTGATCAGAGTACTACAATTGTAGATTATTTCAGCAAGTCAAAACTTTTTATTTTAAATTTGTTTTATAATCAAGAAATATTGAAATGTGGCTATGGATACATTCCAATAATGTTTAACAGAACTAATCTGTAAATAAACAATTATTTATTTAATAGCCAAGTATGAAATGTCATGAAAAAGACTTCTTTTGAGTACAAATGCATGGTACAATTATTATTTATTTATTGATGTTTAAGGTCACATATTTCTGCACAATGGCTAACCATGACCATGACAGTTTTACGGATGGAGGAAGCCGGAGTACCCGGAGAGAACCACCGAGCAGCGGCGAGCAACTGTCAGCTCCCCAACATACCAACTCCACACAAGCAGGGTTAATGCATGGTACAAGGTAGAAGCATATGTTCAAGTCTACAAATACTGTATGAATCAAAATAAGTTGTAGCATAACCGCAATAAATGAAGTAGCCCATTGCCATTACACCAATAACATAAGAACCCGAAATCATTTTCCGGAAAGTTTTCTGTGAGGGCTTTCCTGAAAATGATGCCAGGTTCTTCTGTTGTTGGTGTAGTTTAAGATGCATACTAGTAGTTTATAGTGGTTATTCTACAACGTATTTCGACTCGTACTGTAAGTCAAGTGATTTCTGAATTCCACTCGGAGGTCCGCTGGCTGGAATTTTGCTTGTACAAACCAATGCACATGGGCACCAACCACTGATAATACTATACCTGACATTCAGTAAATACTTGTAACTCACAAAGCAAATCTGCAGTTTAAGGAGCACTGATAAGTTAGTTATCTGGTGGTCCATAAATTGCAGATTAGCTTGTTGAGTCCCAAACTGTCGACAAACTGGCAAGAATATGTTGGAAATATATGAATATCCACCTAATTAGAGGAGAAGTACAAAATCACCCTGTATGTTCTGTAATACAATATCCATGTATGCACATTTTGGTCATGTACCCGGGGTCAGGGAGAGGGTGGGGTCCAGGGTAGTAACCTCCAGAGCCTGGAACTTACCGGGGGGGGGGGGGGGCGGTTGGCCCAGGAGTCAAGGATCTTGGTTTCGCCTGCCCACCCTCTAGTCCAAACATGACCCGAAAGTAGGTGATAGAGGCGGATTTACGACCACTTTGTACATGTACGTGTACAGTATACGTACACGATGCGTTTACCAACGTGGGATTCAGTGTTAAATCGCACGCTTGTTCACAAAAATGTTCAGTGGTCTTGCATCCCCCCATGTTTTTTGTGACTCCTAGATCGCACTTTTAACGTTCAAATACTCGTGGTGAACGTTGAATGTCACGCGTTTTTAAAAAAAAAGGTGAAATTGTACATTTTTACTTTTTCTTTTACTTTAAAAATTTTTGTCAACGTTCTCATCGCAGATCAGACCATCGATCCATCGTTGGTGAACGCGAGCAAAAAATTCTAGGCTAGATCATAAAAACGGTTTGCGGATTCTGGACCAGTGGTCCAGAATCCGCAATTGTTTTGAGGCGGTGGGTTTTTCCCATTTATGACGTCATTAGGGGAATTCCCATAGTGGGATTTCCCAAACTCAGCTAATCGAGCAATCTGATCGGTCGATTCTCTGCCAATTGACCGATCGGATTGCTCGATTCTCATAAACTCGATCATACAGAGTTATCTCCCCTCGTCGTGGGATGAGGGGAATACCCGGAATTTTTCCTCCAAAAAAAACTTGACGGACAACTGTCGAACGCTTCCATTTCTGACGTGAGCGGGGGGAATACCCGAGAAAATAAATAAAAAAAGTGATCGATATATATAGGAGAGAGAAAAAAAATATATAAATAATAGTTATTTAGAGAAATAAATATATCAAATCGAATAGATAATAAAAAAAATACGTAAATCATGAGCGATTCTCAGACTATTAGAGCGAGGTTTCTTTTAAACATGCTGATGAGAGCATACGCAATCTGCGTGAATGAAGAACTATGTCCCATCTTGTTAGAACGATGCGTCGGATGTCGGGATCATCTAGACTTCGATCACGAGAATCATTCGTGTCTGACAATGGAAAGGGAAGATATGGTCGTCATGTATTTCGAACCGGTGTTCGAACGCGTTAGATTCGACGATGTGGTCACGTTTTGGAAGAGATTAGTCTTCTGTAAGAATCAAGACAAGCCTACAGATTCGGAAGAACTGAAATTGGTGCGTAAAAGTCTGACTTTAGAAGACAAGGGATGCATCAAGAAATTATTGCTGAATGAAGCATACGTCTAAGTTTTTTTCGTTGATATAAAATAAGGGAGAATAGAAAATAAAAATAAATACACACATAAAATTTTTTATCTAACATTAGAAAGAAAAAAATACAAAAATGAGAACCAGAAATAAATTGTATCTAACGTTAGTGGACGATGAGGACGAGAAGCCGATCGACGTTTTGCCGACGGCATCGTCGCTAGAAGAAAGAGAAAGAGGAGAGAGGTATCGCATTGATCAAATCAATAGAATCCAAGAGTATCTAATTCGAGAGAGAGATTCTCGTTGTTCCCTCAAGAAGAAGTATTCGCGCTTCGTGACATTCGTCAATGCGATTGACACGACACTCATCACGATTTCCCTGGGTTTACACGTGGCCGGCATCGGATTTTTGTCGACCGCGGTCGGCATTCCGATCGTGTTGACCGTAGAAGGAGTGGCTCTCGCCGCCGGATTGTTTAGCACGCTCGGAAACTTTTTGAGTAGGAAATTATATCTGAAGGCGAGGAAACACGACAAGATTCGCGTCTTGGCCAACTCCAACACGATATCCGAAATGATCTCTATGGCGTTGAAAGATGGTAGGATATCAGACGGAGAATACTTCGCGATATTGACCGAGAAAACGAAATACAATGCCATGAAAGAAGCCGAGAGAATCAAGACTCGTCAGATCATCAAGAAGAGATGAAGGATTCTCTCATGGAAAAGGGGAGGAAAGAGGCCAGGGAGGAATTCAGTAAGATGATAGAACTCAAGAGCAGCGATTGAAAAAAAAAATATATATATATAAGAACAGAATTAATTATTAAATTTATATATAAAATAAAAAAACGAAATTAATTTAAATAACTCTTAAAAACGTATTGCATAAAGTGTAAGAGAGTTACGGAGACGAGTAATTCTAGAGAAGTGCGAACTAAAAACGACAGACAGATGCTTCGCGGAATTTGCGACGTGTGTGGTTCTGTCAAGACTAGATTCGTCAAAAAAAAGAACGCGAGCAAAGGTAAAGGCATCGTGAATAAAATGATCAATAATCTACCTTTCGAAATGCATCTGCCCGGTCACAGTTTCACTGGACCCGGAAGGAAATTGAACAAGAGACTCAACGCCGATCTGACACCCAAATCTTGGAGCAAACCTGTGAATAGGGTGGACGCGGCCGCGTATGATCACGATCTGTGCTACATCGAACATCCCGACACCAAGACTCGCAATGACGTCTGCGATAAAAACATGTTTGGGAAATTGAGAGGCATATCGAATCCGACCAGGAGAGAGAAGATGGAACGTTCGCTGGTCGGCAATCTGATCGGTGCGAAACGTCGATTCGGATGGGGCGTTCAAAAAAAAAAAGCACATCTGAAAAGAAGAAGAAACGATTATTGATGAGCGAATTGGCCGAGGTGTTACACAAACCCATAGTGCATAAATTTCGAAAGAGAAGGGTGTTCGTGAAGGGTCTGGATGATATTTGGTCTGCCGACTTGGTCGACATGAGATCATTTTCGAGGTGGAACGAGGGCATCAAATATCTATTGACGGTCATCGACATGTTTTCCAAATACGGTTGGATCAGAGCTTTGAAGAATAAATGGGGACCTTGCGTCGCCGAGGCTCTGAAGAGCGTGTTCGACTTGTCTTCTCAAAAACCGAGTAAATTGTGGGTGGATAAGGGAAAGGAATTCTACAACAAGCATGTTCATTGATTGGTAGACCTCTACTCGATCAAAAACGAAGAGAAAGCCAGCGTGGTGGAACGTTGGAATCGAACGATGAAGGAAAAGATGCACAGATACTTCACGGCGAATTCGACCAAGAAATACATATACGCTCTGAACGGTCTGGTCAAAGATTACAACAACATGCGACACAGATCGATCAAGATGACTCCCGTGGAAGCTAGCGATCCTCGAAACGAAAAACGGGTCTACGCGAATCTATATCCTGAGAGATTTAAGATCAGGAAGAAGTCTAGAACGCCGAAATTTGCGATCGGTGATTGAGTGAGAATCTACGCTTATAAGAAGCACTTCGAAAAGGGTTATACTCCTCGATGGACCTCGGAAATCTTCGTGATAATCAAAATATTTCACACCGATCCGGTGACTTACGAAATCGAAGCTTTGGATGGAGAAGAGATCATCGGAAAGTTTTATGAACAACAATTACAGAAGACGAAGTTTTGATGAAGAAAACAATTTTTTTTTTATTTACTCTCTTTAACATTTTCTTGTTTACACACATATATATAAGAGAAAAAAAAAAATAATAAAAAATAATTAAAAACTATTTTTAGATAAAGAAAGCAAGTTAATTAATAAACAAAAAACTAAAAAATCCTTTAAAATGACAAATATACTAGATATAGCACAAAGCATAGTGAAAGATGAAAGTATTCAAGAATATGAGGTTCACGAATACGAACCGGTAACCGGAACGAGTTTGAACAATGCGGGAGAGATAAGAATCAACGTTGAAACTCAAGATTTATTCGTACATCCTAGCGAGAGTTACATAGTGGTGCAGGGACGTCTCACCAAGGAAGATGGGAGCGACTACGCCGACGACGTCACGGTTACTCTATAGCCAATAATGGCATCATGCATCTATTCAGTAACATAAAATACATGCTATCCGGACAAGAGATAGAATCTGTGTTTCATCCCGGTCAGGCCACCACAATGTTGGACTCTTGACGTATCCCGATGATTTTTTGAAATCCAGAGGACTTAATCAGTTGTGGGTGAAAGACACCATCGGCTCTGCTAGCGCCGGCACCGCCTTGATATTCGACTACATCGTCAAGACATCCAGACCTAAAGGAACGTTTTCGTTCAGGATACCTTTGAAACACATCTTCGGATTTGTGGACGATTACAAGATCATGTACGGATTCAAACACAATCTGACGTTGATTCGAAAAGGAAATGACGACGCAATAGTGAGACTCACTACGGCCGATGAGGGTAAGATAACTCTGCACAAGATATCGTGGTTCGTCCCGCATGTGGAGCCTTCGATCATGGATAAAGGGCGTCTCTACAAGATCATAGAATCCAAGAGTAAATTACCCGTGGGATTTAGAATGAGACAGTGTGACACGGCTAGCATTCCTCCCTCCACGAATCACTTCGATTGGAGACTGATGGTGAAATCCGCTTCTGAGAGACCGTGTTTCATCGTGGTTGTGTTTCAGACCGATAGGGACGGGTCTCAGGAAAAGAATGCATCGCTGTTTGATCACTGCAGTTTGAGAAACATGCAAGTGTTTCTGAACGCCATGAGATATCCAGCAATTGATTACAACGCGTCGTTCAACAAGAATGATTTCTGCAGACTGTACGGCGACACCGCTGATTTTAGAAAGAAGTATCACGGTCTAGACGAATTGATGAGCAATCCTAACATATCTCCCGGCGAATACAAGTCGATGTATCCCATGTTCATATTCGACGTTAGTAAACAGAGTGAATGACTCAAGAGTAGCGTCTTAGACATTCAGATCAAGATGCAATTCGATAGGAATGTTCCGAGAAAAACCGAAGCCTTCACCCTGGTCCTGTCGGACAGAGAATTACAATTCGAATTGGACGGAAATAAGATGTCGATCATTCGATGAGAGAAGAGTGTGAAAAAAATAAAAAACAAAAAAAAATAAAAAGTAATGAGTAATTATTAAAAACAAAAAAAAACAAAAAAAAATAAAAAAATAAATTCGTTTTTAATGATATTTTTTTAACAAAAAAAAGTTTCATCCGAGAAAAAAATCGTCTTTTTTCAACATTCTCGACGTACAAAATGTTACAATTTGTAAGTAGTCACGTAGAAAACGAAATACACATTCCATTTTCACGTTTGAAAAAAAAGAAAGATTTTTATGATTATGTTCTGAATTATTTAAAAGATCGCGTACTATTCACTCGAGAGAAACAAAAAGGATATTTCGTGACGAAGATATTAAAACTCGGACAGATCTTAGATTGTTCGATCCTGTGCGATCGTCTCTCCATTTCCGTCAGATGTTCCATCCTGTGTTGCAAGACAAAAAACAAAAAAAAAGATGTGGAAAAATGGTTAGATAAACAGCGGGATAGACAGTTGGAAATGAAAAGAATGAGACGCTTTCCACCATCACCACTACCTTTTGAAGAGAATGGTAATGATGCGAGTGTTACCAAGAGATGCACAACATTCGTTCATAATTATGATTCGGATAAACAAAAGTGTTGTTATAAACGTATCATATCACAAAAAAAAGAAAAAAAGAAAAAGAAGAATCGACGCTGAAAATTGAGAAAAAAGGAAACATTATTATAATATATGGAGATAGTGAAGAACAAGGAAAAAAAAAAAATGAGATCTAAAGATGATCTCATTACTTTTTTTGTGTTTTTTTTGTTTTTAATAATCACACATTATTTTTTTTTAAATTCATTATTTTCCATGCGTTTACTGTTTGTTCAAAGAATCTAGTTCGATCAGTAGACTCACCACGGAAGTGGTGGCTTCGGGATTATTGGTTTTCGTAACGAAATTAATCCTGTCTCCGGCATTCACTTTGAGAGGTGTGCCGAACGTGCTAACATTCGCGTGTTGATTCTCAGTCTTTTCGACGCTGTATCTCTTATCGCTCTCTACACCATTCACCATGAGATTGACGACTGCTCTGTTATTCAAATCCGAGGAAGCCAGACTCATTCAAAGGATTTCACCTCCCAACGGCATGGGATATCCCACCTGACCATGTTTCGATCTGCTACCTCCATTTCCGAAAGACCACTCAGCTTTTCCCTCATCTAAGGTGTTTTCCCTCATCTAAGGTGCCGGCCTCTTTGGCCCACACAGTTATCAATTGTCTAGCATATTTGACTTTCTCCACCACCGAAATCAGGGTGCAGGCATCCGTCATGTTCACGGGATCCGGTAGATTCGTGAGCGCATGTCCACCCATGTCTAGTTTACCTTCCATGATGTCACCCTTTCTCCAGACCGAGTTGTTGTCCACGTACTTTCTGCTGACCGTGCTGGAATCGAATTCGGGATCATGATCGAGACCGAATAAATTGTGACCATTCATGTTGATGCCATTCTCCATGGTTCCGCCAGATTGTTTGTTCAGGTAGAGATGGTCCACTTGCGATTCTAGGTATTCTTGTGATTGTATCACGACAGAATCTACGTAGCCCTTGTTGACCGCGGTTGAGTCTGCATCCGTATCATTGATCTCTGACAGATTCAATATCTTGTTGAATCCCGCATTCAGATCCGATTTCATTTCTCGTCTATCAGACTTTCTCTGTTCCAGATCTACGTAGTGTTTGGTCGCCACGTCCTTGGGATTCGTGGGAGTGGCCACATTCGTTATCTTGTTATAATTGGCATTCAATTCTGAGTGCATCGTTTTCGTAACGTATCTATTTCCCAGGTGTTCACTGAGAGTCGTCCATGTATTTCTTGGTCGCGGCATTGGTGGGATCTGTGGGATTCACCAAATGTTTGGATTTCAGATCGAGATCATCAGTCATGGTTTTATCCATGTAATTATCCAGCAGGATTCATTCGAAATCGGCATTCCCCCTGTCGACGTATTTTTTAGTTGCAGCATCTGCGAGATCTATCGGCTCAGGAAGATTGTAGAGCTTCTTATCGTTCATGTTCAAAGGTTCTTCTCGAGGTTCGTATCTCTGAATGTAATGCTCGTCCAAGTTGGCAACGTCGTAACCATCGTTGACTTCGAACGTCTTCCTCTTCTTTCTTGGGTTGACTTTTTCATCGTCACTTCTACCAAATTTATCGACTGGCATGTTGTTGTGGGATTTTTTGTTTTTAGAAAAATATGTTCAAAACGCAGTTTATTAAAAATGAACTATGCTATTTTATTTTTCGTTTTTATTCGATTAAAATTTTTTTAAAATAATTTTTTATCTTTATATATACTATAAAAAAAAAATCTCTCTAATGTAAATCATTGAGAATGTCTTGAAATCGATCTCCTTCAGACCATCTCTTGAGAAGATAGAGACACAGATAACCGCAAAACACTTGATGTGGTGATTGCACTTGTTCCGTGTTGTAACGAACCATCGATTTGTTGAAATAGTTCTTTATTTCTTTTGGCGGCACGATTCCGTAGCTGTCGAAATATTTTTTCTTCTTCCCGTTCTTCATCCAAGCCACCCAGTGAGTGCCTTCACCTGATGAATCATCTAGATTTAAAATTCCACATTCCGATTGTCGAGGTCTTCTCTTCGGCAAGGCATCTCTGGAAAACACTCCTAGAAAATCTTTGATTTCCAAATCTTTTGCCGCATTCAACAGATCGATGTTGGATAGGGGTTCGTTAGGTAAGACAACACCTTCTACGGATATCTTTATTTTCTTATTCATAAATGCGTATATATTTGTTTTATTTATTTTATTATAATTTACTAAAAATGACGTTATTTTTTTTTATTATTTATTTTTTTCTTTTTAAACTAACATTCTTGATGTCTCTATCGATTTCCATAATCTTGAATCCGTCTAATTCCTCTTGATTTTCTGGAATCCTGATATTACCATCTTTTAGTAGAACAGATTCGATCGTTTTGTGGCGATTTAACGAATGAAATTTTTTAGACACCGCGTCGTAAATGTATTTCACTTGATCTTTTGACAATTTTTTGAACAGGAATAACAACTGCAAATATCTATTATATTCAAATACGTCTTTTTCGCTACCTGCAAAAAAAGATGACGCAAAAAGAGATATCATACGTAGTTTGTCTCTCTTAGCTTGAATGTTTTCAGAATTTAAGAATTGGAGTTCGTTAGGGTTTTTTTTTCTTTTTTTCTTTTTCTTTTTAAACTAACTTTCTCGATGTCACTATCGATTTCTATAATTTTGAGTCTATCTAATTCTTCTTGATTTTCTGGAATCCTATCATCCACAATCATATCTGGAATCTTATCATCCACAATCGTATCTAGAATCCAATTATCCACATTCATATCATCTCTAATTAGATCCACAGTCCAATGTCCGAGTGCCAAAGTGCTTATTTTATCGTCTAACACGAATCTCGTATCATCGTCGGCCGTCAGCGAAATCTTGTTGACTATTTCGGTATACAAGTCGTGATTTTCGCTTCGAATCGATTTCATAGTCTTATACACCAGACCACTTCCTAACAGACAATCTTTATACTCTTGGAAAGAGATGTTTTTCTTCACCACGCACACTTTAACTCCTTTGCACTTCTTGATCTCTTCATCATCTTCTAGACGATAAGCATACAGTTTGGGTCTCAAGCCCACGAATTCAACGATTTGTTTACCACCGCTCTCGTCCTTAAATTTACCCAACACCTTCTTGTTGTCGTTCGATTGAATGTTGGACGGGTGATCGACGGGATAATTGCTCGTGTCGAACCACTCGGCCATGTCTGGAGATATATCTTGGTAGACGTCTTTCGTCTCTATCTCGTAAACTAAACTGTCCATGTCGGTGAACAGTAGTTTGGCTTTATCACCAAATTTTCGTTTGACGTAATCGTAGTGAAACTCGTACATCAATCGCTTGCTGATATCTAAGATGATCGGTCTGAGATAATACGGTTTGTCGAACTTCAGGTGCGTCTTTTGCATGTGAACGGCCACTAGATTTTCGTCGAATATGGTTCGGTGTTTGTAATTGGGTTTCACCACTAATGTTTTAGCTCTTTTCTCAGATGTGATGAGTCGAACGTCGGTTCTCTTTCTGATGTTTTCCATCGATTTACCGTACATGCAGTTGTTAATGAGTTTGTAGAAATCTTTTTCGAAATCGTTCTCGGCTCGAATTCTGAGATCCGTGTTGAGATCGATGTATTTTTTCATCCAAGGCTCTTCGTCGAATCGAATGATGCAATGTATGTCGACTAATTTCATCCCGTAATCGACGTACTGTTTCAAATTCTTGCTGTAGACAACGTAGTTACATTTGTTAAATAAACTGGGAATGAGTTTTTCCTCATCTCCTTCATTCGGTTCCATTCGTTCGGGAGCCAGCGGATAATCGTTGTGTGGATCATGTAATTCTTCCGGATAGTTCAAATCGACTTCTAAAATGCAAGGATAGTCTCTCCATTTTTGCATCTCTTCCGTTTCCGTCACCCATTTGAAATTTCCAATCGGTAAAGGATGACTCATAGCCCAACCGTACAGATTATTGGCGTCCCAATACTGTATGTATTTAGTCGACCGTTTCGAATCGAAACCTTCTTTCATGCAAGGATTGTTACTTTCAGAATATCTGTGGGAGATCATCGAGACGCCACCTCTCATAGCCCTTTCGAACATGAGCAACATGTCTACATTAGATAATAATTCCAGTTGGACTTCAGTGGTCTTCAACAGAGCATCCCATGCCAGACCGGGTGCGGTGAAATACCAAGCGGGATCCAGATCGTAATTTCGACAACAGACGTCTCGAAAATTTTCAAACACGTCTGCCAAGAGCAAGAGTCTTCAGATAGAGATCGTGATAATCTCTCATGGTTTTCATATTGAATGATTTCCACACGTTTTTGGCGAGTTCGTAAATCTCGTCGGAAATGTCAGATTCGTATAATTTTGAATAAAAATCTTCTTTCGAAGGTAGTACGGTGTCTTTGAATCTCTTTAGATCGTTCATGTCATCGTAAGGATAGACTCCTTTCCTCAACATGACGTCTACTCGTTCTCCAAAATGTTCGCTCGTGATTTTAAATTTATCCTTGCTCATGTTATCAACTAATTTTTCCAGAGCGGTCGACATGAATTTAAAACTGTCGATGAAACGTATGGCTCTACGAATGAATTTCGTTTTTTCTTTCAACGTCTCTCTCTCGATTACTATTTTCTTATCCATGAGCTTCCATTTCATGAAGGAAATGTATCTTTCTTCACTGTTCGCGATGCAATTTAAATCTTCGTATGAGGTGCCGAGATTTTTTACGAACAGATGACTGTCATAACCCAAGAGATTGTGAAACATCACCGGATAGAAAACAGCGTCTCGATATTTTAAATTACACTTGCTGTGAGCCAGACCGCGATACAGACCCGTGTAATGATCGTGGTCTCTGACCTTCTTATTTTCCTCCGAATTCTCGTCGAACGATTGTCTGCATATGTGACATTTGGTGGCTGTGTTATTTTCGTCCTGCTGCTCTCACGTGATGATCATTTTTGCTGGAGTTTTAAATTTGTCGTATAACATTTGAATTTTCGATTCTAACTCTTCCACGAATCTTTGAGCCACGTCGTCATCTTCATACTGTTTCATGTAGGTGAAGGGACCCATGTCGTGTTGCGAGTCGAAAGAGCATTTCACGTAAATGCAATAGCCCGAAGGTATGTGTTTTTGATATCTTTCAACGTAACTTTGAAGAGCATTGGGTTGACAGGAACTCATTTTTGCGGTGAAACATTCGAAATCGGCGTACACAACTTATGGTACTTTTAACCTTCTATTGTGATTTTCAAACTTCACGATGGTGTTGGGTTTGGGCATTTCGACGGCGACACCTTGATTTTCGTTGCAATATTCCTGATGTTTTGCTAATGATTTTTCGCTCTTAAATACGTTCATGCAATTGTAACATAAAGATATCTTTCCTTTATGATTATTATTTTGTTTTGACAGTAATCGGGTCGGATGTTTAACCCAACAATAATGACGATTGTCACCATTCGAAATCAATAATAAAATAATCGTCTTTTCTCTTCCGAGATACGAAGTCTGTCTGAGAGGATAGATCTTTTGATTTTCGTCGTCGTATCCCAAGACATTCACCGCTACGGTGGGATTTTGAACCTCGAAACGTTCGATGTGTTTTAACTCTGTTGGAAAAGTCTCTCCAGTCCAATTGAGATTTTTAGAAGTTTCCTCGTAACGAGAAACACTATCGATGTGTATTTCAACATGGTATAAAGCGGAGGTGACTGCCCATTTAAAACACTGATCATCTTTATTTCTCACGTTGACCACGGCATGTTTCTTAGTCAAGAAATAAGGTAATTCCAAGTAGGAAGCTCCTTTCAACGGATTGTTTTTATTTATGTGAATTTCGAGTTTCAACACCTCATCGAACGTCCAATTACTACCTTCATGTTGATAATTCGCGAGAGACGTCAACATCTTGTCTTTCATCTTTTCGAAAACGTCCGATAAATCTGAACCTCGAAATACGGGTTCGATGTTAGATCTGAAATATGCATTTTTCACGATGCTCTCGCTGGACTTCACGTCGATTTTTTTCATCACGCAATGGAGTATCATCTTAATTTTTAGTCCCACGTTCATGTATTCCCGAAACAAATCCAATACTTTTTTCTTCACCCGTTCCATGAACAATTTCGGATCGATTTTCTTGAATGAGGGAACCACGTCGAAAGTTTTAAAAACGCCTATGATCGCACTCTCTCATTCTACAGGTTACGATTGGAATAGTTCCGCAATGAGTTGTGTTACATATTCTTCTCCTTCTCTTCATCGATTGCTCGTTGAATTTTGCTTGATATATCTCGTTTGTCTAGAATCTGAAGTGGATCACTCGTTTTCGTTTTTCTTTTCTTTTCTTTGGAAACTTGATGTTCTTCAATGGCTTTTCGTTTAGTCGTCTTCTTATTTTTCACAATCGAAACGTTTTTGGTTTTTTTCGTTGTCGGCATTTCGATTCCTTTTACTATCTTCTAATTTTTTACAACCGATGCATCTTTTGACGTCGTTGCTATCGACATTTCGTTTGCCTTTCTACCGTTTCGCAAATATTCTTGTATGACTTCAATTTTTTTTGATTTAGTTCTATGATTTCTGAAATGTGAAATTTGTAATAGTTTACAAATCTTGTTTAACTTAGGTATGGTTTTCTCATTTAAATTTACCATTGTTTTATCTGTTTGCTTCATTTGTAAGAATATTTTTTTTTGAATTTTGTATTAAATAATTTGTTAAAAAAGTTTTGCTTTTTTACTCTTTTTATATATATATATAAAAAAAAAAAAAGTTAAATTTTAAATTCAATTGTTTTCTTTAATACAAAATTTAAAATATACATTATTTGTAAGAATTCATAAAAACCAAATAATCGATCATGACAACAACACCTAAAACATGCGAATTAAAATTGAAACGAGATGAAGCGTATAAGAAATTCGGTTTTAATATCTATACATTACAACAACACGATCCCATCGAATTGAATGAGGTCAAGATGGAGGAGTTAGAGCGCTACTAAAACAAATATCGGATGTGTTTGAAATTCAACGAAGCCATGCTCGATTTGTTTTACGAGTACCAAAGCGATCTGCTGAATAATATTATCGTTGCTGAAGACAGAGAATTCGACAAGGGTGATTTATTGTTGTCCTATGGAAGTTACATATATCCAATAATCTCACTCGAACTCATAGACAAATCGGGTGGTGAGAGCGCATTCACCGATGTAAAAAAAACCCAAAAGAGTAAAGGTAAACATTCAAAACATTTTCGTAAGTGGAAAAATGACGAATGTCAACATGCTAATAACGGACTTGGAAAAATAAACAATAGAGAGATTAATTTTTAGCGAAGAAGAAGGAAAAAAAAGTAATGAGATCTAAAGATGATCTCATTACTTTTTACAAAAAAAATTTCACATTAAAGAAAATTAAAATTTAAAAAACTTTTTTTATATATATATATATAAGGAGCAAAACACAAAACTTTTTTTTAAACAAATTATTAAAATACAAAATTTAAAATATACATTATTTGCAAGAATTCGTAAAACAAAAAAACTAAATAATCGATCATGAAGACAGTAACACCTAAAAGATGTGAATTGAAATTGAAACAAGTCGAAACATATAAGAAATTCGGTCATAAAATCTATAGATTACAATGACATGATCCCAGCGAACTGAACGAGGTCGAGACGAAGCGCTTAGAGCACAAATATGACAAATATCACATGCCTTTGAAATTGGATGAAGCCGCGCTCGATTTGTTTTACGAGTACCAAAGCGATCTGCAGAACATCGTCATCGCCAAAGATAGAGAATTCGACAAGGACGATTTGTCGTTGCCCTATGGAAATTACATATTTCCAAACATCTCATTCAAACTCGTGAAGAAATTGGGTGGTGAGAGCGAGTTGACCGATGTAAAAAAACTCAAAAGAGTAAAGATAAACATTCAACACGTTTTCAAAAAAGGAGAAGACACGAGTGTCAACATGCTAATAACGGACTTGGAAATATAAACAATAGAGAGATTGATTTTTAGCGAAGAAAAATGAAAAAAAAAAAAAAGTAATGAGATCATCTTTAGATCTCATTACTTTTTTTTTATTTTCCTTCTTCTTCACTATTACCATATATTATAATAACGTTTTCTTTTTTCTCAATTTTCAGCGTTGATTCTTCTTCTTTTTCTTTTTCTTTGTGATATGATACGTTTATACCAACATTTTTGTTTATACGAATCATAATTATGAACGAATGTTGTGCATCTCTTGGTAACACTCGCATCATTACCATTCTCTTTAGAAGGTAGTTGTGACGGTGGAAAGCGTCTCATTCTCAACCGTCTATCCCGCACTTTATCTATCTCTTTCATCAGTTCTTTCCTCATATATCCATCATTAGCATCTGACCATTTTTCCATTTTTTTTTTGTTTCTTCGCACTCTGTCTCGCGATATTCGTCATTATCGTCTAATTGTTTCTCCACCTTTTTATCCATTTTAAATATATTATTTTATACTTTCTGTGATTTATATTTTATATAATTTTATATTAGAATAAAATATTCAAAATCGGTATATTCTTAAATGGCGAATTCTCACTGAGCAACAAACACTTGCCGAGTCGCTCAACGTTCTGTCCACTCTTCAGATAGAGACCGTTTCCTCTCAGAGAGTTGCCACCTCTAACGGGTTCTAGATACAATCCTTTACCGCTATCGTCTACGTGGACGTGACTCACGGCTCCTCCCTTCTTCAAGAACAGTCCGCTGCCACCCATTAATTTCTCAACTCCCGAACTAGCGAGTCCCGTGAGAGCTCCCACGCCGAGAGTCTTTCCGAGAAAGGGAAGTGCCTTTGCGGTGAAGGGTAATGCTTTTGTGGCGATTCCTGCCAATAGCGGTAGGAAACCGCCTTTTATTCTCAAATTGTATCTCAATTGAGCGGGACTCAATCTCACCATCAACCCTCTTCCATCGCGAATCGCTTTCTCCATCCTTTTGATTTGACTTCTGGTCCAGGCGATCGAATCCTGACTGCCTCTCGTCAGATCTTCGAGAGTGAATTTGAATCTCACCGCCTCGCCTCGAGTTGTTAATGCTCTCTTAAGTTTCTTCCTCTGTCCTGCGGATATGTTCACGTTTTTAATCATGTATTCTGTCATAATTCTGTTTTTTTTAAATTATTTACTTCAATTGTTTCTTGTTTAATAATTATATTAAAATAATTTTGTAAAATTAATATTGCGTTTATTTTTATTTTTGTTATCTATATATATACAATATTTTTTTTTATTTGCTTTTATATTTCTCTTATGTGAAATCGTATCATCACTGTCTCTCCGCAAAGATCTAACAGTTCACCATTTTGATCCGTCAACGTGGTTTTGAGACTATACAACGTGTCTAAAATCACTGGTAGATAAACTAAATTTCAAGGTCGCTCCACGATCTTATCACCCGGCGACACATTTGGAAAGAAGGAATAGATCGTCGGTTGAGCACTACCATTCACGTAGCTTCCAGCAATCACGTCCACGTTCACCAAAATGCTATTGACTGCAAGAATGTCGACCGTATTTTCAGATGCCGCGTGGTCTCGATACATCTTTCGATCGAATCCCAACATCTTGCCTATAGAATCGTCCATGTTGAAATCCACTCGAAAATTATCTTCCAAATCCAACATCATCTGTAAGGTATTAGGATTGGGAGCAAGTCTGATCTTGTTGCTTCCCTTTCCATCCGTCTTCATTCGCATCTGAATGTAATCGTTCAAATCATTTATGTCGTAACTCCCTTTGGGAATTCGAATCTCCAACCAATCCACTCCGTCGGAATACCTGAACGAGTTATTCTTTTCGGTGACGTTGGGAAGGGAATAATAAGTCTCCAGATTCACCAACGCCATCTCGTATCTTTTCTCTCTATTCAATTCGATGGAAGGTTCGAATTTCGTAGCGAATCGAGTCGAATCGCCACTCACCACGATTTGAATGGATTGTTTTGCAGCCGTATTCTCGGCTATCCGTTCTAACAATTCTCCATGTTCGAACATTATATTTAATTTTATTTTTTTTATTCAAAACTAATTATTTGAAGATTTATTATTTTCTAAATTTTATTTTCACGCTCTATCTTTTTATTATCATCAGAAACATAAAACTTGTCGAATCCGCACCGATATTTTCCGCGATTAAATTCGCTTGTCAAATCGATCACGACGAAATTGTAAAGTCCACCATCCCAAACCCTCTTGCAGAATCTCCTGAATTCCGCCGTGCTCATGTCGTTTGCGACGTGATCGCCGTAGATGTGATTGAGATTCTTGAGATCTTGGCGAAAGAGACATAGAAAATTAGCGTTCTCCCTTATCGTCTGTCTAGGCAATTGAAAATACTTCTGCGACAGGTAGAAACAGTCCACGTTGCTGTGTCGACCCCTAACGTAATACGATTCAAATCGGTTCTGTCTCTCCAAAAGCAGATCGTCGAAAATCATGAGATTCTTATCTTCCGATTTCAATTCTCTAGGATCCGGAACGTCGCTAGCGTTCTCATAAAATCGACACTCGACGTTCGAAGATGCATTTCTCTTCATCAGCTCCATCGCCGCACCGTCCAAAATGGTCGAAAGTGGAGCTTCGCTCTTGTCGAATTCCTCCCTACTGTCAAAGATTCTAGCTATGACGTCCTTGGGCAATCTACGATCCATACACTCTCGAAGCAATCTGTATTCAGGTTGAAACAAGCTCTTGCCAAACACGAACAATCTGTCGTAATCCAACCAGTCGGGTCGGGACAACAGATTCATCAACAGATTGGTCTTTCCACAATTCGATTTTCCCACTATCAAACCTCTTATGCTTTTGGGAAAGAACTCGTTATTCGACCTCTTGGTCGCGGCGTCGTTCCAAGACATATCTTTAATGTTCATCTTTGTTTTATTTTTTTTTTTTTTGTTATTTTAGATTCTTTTCAAACGCAAATTTTTTATGTTTTTCAAACTCTGTTTTTAATGTTATTATTTATTTATATCGCACCGTCGCGAGTTCTCTTCAATCCGGATCCACTCGTCATTTTAGCTAAATCTTGTATGGACACCACAGCATCCTTAAAATCTTTCCAACTTTTCGGCGTTCGCTCTAACGCAGCTCGCTTCACCGGCGGACTGATCAACTTGTCGATCAACGTGTTGCCTGCCCTCTTGCCAGCCACAGAAGCTATCCTACCACTGGCTTCGGAAGCGGCTTTCTTACCAGCATCCAAAGCCGTCTTCTTACCGACCTCAAACGCGGTCGATGCGAGTTTTCTACCCACATCGCTTGTGAACGCTCGCATTATAGAATCGACGATGCCAGAACCGCCTTGAACGTAAGTTCTGACGTATCCCCTGTTCTTTATCACCAACATATTTTATAATATATTTTTGTTTTTTTCCACTGGTAAATCGTTTTGTTGTTTTTAAATACTTTTATTATTCTAGTGTAAAAATTTACTGTTTTATTTTTGTTTGTTTGTTTCTCTCTACTTACTATATACACACCAATCCTTCAGTTCGTCCATCAGCCTTTTATAGTGGTTTTTATTCAAAACCTTCTGTCTTAACAATTCGTCGGATATAGCAACTATCTGATTATCTAATCCTGTGTTACCAGCCCGTCTGCTCGCCACCAACAAACTCAATCTCTGAGACAGAGCGTCAGAATCGCTTGGAAGAAAAGTGGTTTTCACCCCTTTGCCAGTCACCGATTCGACGAACCTCTTGTTCATATCCCATATGGGTTTCACCACTTTCGTCCACTTGTAACCTCTGTTGGCTTTGGGTCTCGTCTCTCTGGCATCGTTATTTCTCTTCATGGCGTGGGTCTGGACCAGAATGTCGCCGTAATTGTCGAAATCCTGTTCCGTGTAATCGCCGGGCTTGTCGTAAAGGAGCAATCTGCGCAGTCCATCAGTCAATTCGTATCTGTTCGAACCAACGATCAATTCATCATCGCCAATATCTACTTCTGTGTCTCCTACAAAAATCCTTCCCTCCGAATCCTTATAAAAATCCATACAACTGATCTCTCTTACCGCCATCGTCATCAGACGATGCGACGCTACTAGTGGTGATAGTCGAAGCTGTATCGTCGCTCTCGCTCAAATCTGTTTGAATTCCCGTGGGAACATAATCCGGTGTAGATTGAACGGAATACCGATTTCCAAAACTACCGGGCAACGAACCCATTCTCAAAGAACTCTCTTTTATGGGTCTCAATTCTTCGACTATCTCCTTCCTGCTTCACTCTTGACCCTCCATCACAGGTTTAAATATTTTTGTGGCTTCGCGTTTGAGTTCCATCTCACCAAGACGTCTGCTTCTATCAGCCGACTGAATACCCTTCTTAGCACGCTCAAACTCTTCTAAAATTCGATCTCGGTGTCTAGAATCCATCTTTCGTTTTTAATTGTTTTATTATTTTCAAAATTAAATGTATTGTTATTTTTATGTTTATGTTTTTTTCTCTCTCCTATATACATCGATCACTTTTTTTAATTTATTTCCTCGGGTATTCCCCCCGCTCACGTCAGAAATGGAAGCGTTCGACAGTTGTCCGTCAAGTTTTTTTTGGAGGAAAAAATCCGGGTATTCCCCCCCACCCCACGACGAGGGGAGATAACTCTGTATGATCGAGTTTATGAGAATCGAGCAATCCGATCGGTCAATTGGCGGAGAATCGACCGATCAGATTGCTCGATTAGCTGAGTTTGGGAATTCCCACTATGGGAATTCCCCTAATGACGTCATAAATGGGAAAAACCCACCGCCTCAAAACAATTGCGGATTCTGGACCACTGGTCCAGAATCCGCAAACCGTTTTTTTTTTATCTAGCCTAGAATTTTTTGCTCGCGTTCACCAACGATGGATCGATGGTCTGATCTGCGATGAGAACGTTGACAAAAATTTTTGAAGTAAAAGAAAAAGTAAAAATGTACAATTTCACTTTTTTTTTAAAAACGCGTGACATTCAACGTTCACCACGAGTATTTGAACGTTAAAAGTGCGACCTAGGAGTCACAAAAAACATGGGGGGATTCAAGACCACTGAACATTTTTGTGAACAAGCGTACGATGTAACACTGAATCCCACGTTGGTAAACGCATCGTGCACGTATACTGTACACGTACATGTACAAAGTGGTCGTGAATCCGCCTCTATCACCTACTCCCTGTATTTTATTTTGGGGGGGTTTGGTACGTCCTTTCAAAGGGCGTTCCAAAACAAAAAAATTAAAATACGGGCTTTCAGGCCATGTTTGACCTAGTCCTTCTCCCAAGGTGCTGACTTCTGGGCCAACAGTTAAGAAGGGGGCTGTATCGTGTGAATGAAGCTATGCACTTGGCCAACGGCTGTAACTCTGAACTGTATGATTCTTGAAGTAAAAAATTCATTAAATCAGCTTGACGTAACCAAGTTATCACTTCAAGAATTGTGCAGTCAATATAGGTCTGGGCGGTAGGTCACTGGATACTCATTGATCAACTTGGAAATTTGGAACATGCTGCTAAAAAACGTCATTTTGACGGCCAAAAATAACGTGATTTTTTATCCCAAAAGCCACCAGAAGACTCCATTTAATAAGTGATTTAAAAATTTTGTTGGTGCAGAAACGACCCCCCCCCCCCCCCCCCCCCACCATCCACTCTGTGATCGATCGCGCCTTTGGCACTCGCTGCAGATGCCTTTATCATCTGTGCAATATCCCGACATTTTTTAAAGGGGGGGGGGGGGGGGGGGGGGGGGTCACAGAATTAACCCCGGGTCCGAATTTCCTTTTCCCGGCCCTGTGTGGCCCTTCCACTTCGTGGGTGTTTTTTTGTAATAAGGCAGCTTCCACTGTGTGACATGTAAGTTTGAGTTGAAGGAGAAAATAGTCAAAAGGAGAATTTATACATTTTTTTTTATGTCCGATTCTTGTGTTATTAGTATAGGAAACATTATATCTATAGTTTATACCGGTAATGGTTATTCTTCAACACATTTGGACTTGTATATATAATGTATATGGACAAAATATTATTAGCAGACACACGACACTGCTACTAGCAGACGATTTTCATTCACATTTTTGGGACTATGCCCCCCCCCCCCCCCTCCGCCCCAACCTCTTCCAGCTGGAATATCTGTGTGTTGTGCTTGAAAATATTTGTATGGACTGGTTGTTTGGATACCCAGGGTTTGCATTTTCACTCACACAGACATTTTTGTGTCATTTCAGTGATATATCTGCAGTTTTGTCACTCATCAACAAAACAAAACCATGGTGCCGAGTCTACCTTCGCTTGTGGGAAGGGGTTCATTGTGGTATTCATTTCACTAAAAAATCAATATTATTTTGCCCTGTCCATTAAATGAAGTTTTGAAAGTGTGTTATTTTTTCTATCTTTATTAGTATTAAATCGAAAATGCACATTTTCTCGTTTCAAGCGAAACATTTTGGTTGTTTCTATCTTATGTATGACAGTCTTGACAGATTGTCTGATCGAAGTGTTTACCCGAAGCTACCTCTGACCTTGCATATCATTAACGTCAAAGATGGCTAATCGGCAACGGGCTTATTGTTGACTTGCCCCGGTACCGGTTATGTTGAAACCGGTTGTATTTTGGCATGCCTGTATGTGATAAATATTAAACTTCAAAGTTTTTTTTATTTTTCATTATTTTATTTTTTATTTACAAAGAAGATGACCCTTGCACATCAAAAGCAGCCCTGCCAAATATAGAATTGCGTTCCACCACGACTGAACTCGACCCAGAAGGAATCGCAATCTGTGACAGGGGAATACAGGATAGAGGATGGGTCCGACCTTACAGCGATAGCGGAGAAGAGATAGCGACTATCCCTCCCAGCGTGTTCCATTGTAGTACAATGTTTCCTGCCTGGATGCCAGGTAAGTATGAGTGGATAGTTGTCTGTTGAATCTTCAAGTTAACCTGCGGGAAAGGTAAAGTTTTTTATGCAGATTATCAGTACAGTTATGTTTCTGGTGTGCTGAATCGCATCGAGTTGATGACCTCTAATCACAGGTGCCCACTACAAACTATGAGTTAATAATAAAATAATATTAGACAAGCATAAGTGATAACCTCATTGTAATATAACACAAGGGAGGACACAGAATTCTTACCTCAATCAAACTATTCAAAATATATTTCACTTATATCCATTCCTTGACTTTTAGGCACTGTTTTGTCGGGAAAAGATTTATCTTGCAAACAACACACATGTTTTCATCATATTGAAATAAAATCAGTGAACAAAACATGATTTGTCACTTTCGTTCGAAAAGAACTCTGCCTGTGCCGGAAGAAGGGCTTTCAGCTTGTTGCGTCTCATCTTCACATCCCCATGTCGAGTCATTCCTGAACATTTCGCCCTTTAAGACAGTATGTGGGGGCGCGGTGGCTCAGTGGTAGACTGTTGGACTTCTATGCTAGAGGTCCCGAGTTCGACCCCCATCCGGGACGACCCGTGTTGTGTCCTTGGGCAAGGCACTTTATCCCGATTGCCTACATGGGGGTAGTATGACGCAGTGTACTAAGGCGTACTGCACGTCGATGGTGCACATGTCTTCAACCGCTGTAACCCTGCTTCAGCGGAGCTTGAGAGTTACAATGTTGAGGAGTTGACAGTTGCTCGTCTTTGCTCGGTGGTTCTCTCCATGTACTCCGGCTTCCTCCACCCGTCAAACTGTCACGGTCACGGTCACGATTAGCCATTGTGCATAAGTATGTGACCTTAAACCCTGATAAATGAATAAATAAATAAGACACTACGTTCTTGGTTGATATGTCGACACTTTCTGGGCCCTCGGAGCGGGGTTGGATGAGGAGAGCCATCCTCTTTCACGTTTGGACAACAGTCGTGAAAATAATAACATGAAAAGCAGAAGACACTTGCAAAAACAATACTTGAATAACTAATTTTTTTCATTTTTTGTCTCAAAAACGTAGGTTATGACCCCTCATACGAGCTCACTGAGGGGTCATAACCTATGTTTTTGAGACAAAAAATGAAAAAAATAATGAAAATTAATTGGCGATTTTTTGAGAATAGCGCTGGCCGGTTATAGTAAGTGAATGAGTTTCTACAACACTCTTATCTTGCGTTTATACACTAAATTGCCTGTTATCGTCAATACCAAAGAACTTACTTTTCGTGTCAGCGATTATTTGAGCTGACGTCAGAGTAGTGACTACCCCAATATCGTTCCAGATTGTATAGCACAGAATTAATATGCGATTTGGGCGGTTTTACATAATTAGTGGAGTACTGGCGCCGGGTTGGTGTTGGTAGGTACCCTAACATCCCCAAGATCACTCCCGAGGTTACAAATTTTCATGTGAATTTCTGGATAAATGTTCCGTAAAGTCCACGTAGATTTCAAAGGTAGGCCAATATAAGAATCACACATAACGCACACGATGTTCTAGTTAAGGAATAGTGCATGTCTTGTCGTTGACTACGCCCATATAGTGCCCAGTGAGGTGGTGTAGTTCCCGCCGCGAAGCGGAGGGAACTACACCACCTCACTGGGCACTATATGGGCGTAGTCAACGACAAGACATGCACTAATCCTTATATTATATCGAACACCCATCAAGAAAGATATCTGTCCGATTTGTTAATCAATTACCAAGGCAGCAGCCGTACCAACCAGCGTTATATAGAAAAAAAAATACCATGTAGTTTTTAAAAAACATTTTCTTCTTCCAAAACACGGCTAACTTAGATTATTGATATGAGCAGAAGACAGATTTTGAATCGGTCGGCAAGGGTAAACAAAACATTTCCCCCAAACGGAACTGTGTATTCTAGAATCGCGCAACTCGCGAATGAAAACTCAAATTTTCGAAATTTGACAACGCAGTTTGATAATTTCCACACATTTGTCACACATATACATTACCGATTGGGTCAGTACGAGATACAAACTCCGAAGATTCAAACGAATTCCATTATTTATTCGTTTACTGCACAAAACATACAATTAAATAGTGAAATAATATGAGCAGCGAAACAAACAATTTTTCATATCCGGACGCGTTCTCATTAAAGTTGGACCCAGGTATAGAGCATTCTCTTCGAAACGAGATATGGATCATTTTCTCATGGAATAAAATGAACGTCTCGAAAAATGTGACTTCAACAATGGAAAAGCGATACATTTTTCCATAAAAATTTCTTTCCGGGTCGTTTTGTGGATGTTGTGCCTCTGTGAATCGATTTTTAAATTTAGCCTGATCAATTTTATTCGCCCAGAATGACAAGAAAACTGATATAGTAGTGTGCTAAAAATAGAAAACGTGTAGTGCCTGGTCAGTTCTGTGGATGCAAACTACACGAAATAGGGTATCATCTTTCAGCCAATCAGAATGCAAGGAAGTCACGTGAGATATAATATTCATGAATATAGTTGCATGACCTCGAATAGTGACCATGATAACAAAAGTTTTCCATTCTGAAACCATGTCGCTACCTCGAAAATAGATTACAGGAAATGTCTTCGTTAGACAAAAGGGTTTCCGGCAAAAACTGTGAGATATGAAGTTGAAAACCTCAAGTGAAGTGATGAATGGAATAAGAAAACAAAACTTCCAAAACTAGAAGTCAGTATACACATGTACATGACATTATCGAAGTTCTACCTATATTCCGAGATACTGACCGGGTTGAAGACTAACAAGCGGGGGAAATTTTCTCAGCAATGGACAAATACCACCACATATGAAGAATAAAGCGTAATAGGAAACCTTCAACTGAAAGCATTCGCCAACTGCAACAGATGAAGAAATGTAAACCTTGAACTTGAAGTGATCTCCTTAGCTACAAATGAGACACGAGATACGTTGATTTTACTTAATGGACACATCCTTGAATATAGTTACATGACCTCGAATATTGGCCATTATAACACGTTTTTATTCGTTTTGGGAATATTCCGGTACATCGGAATGGATGACTAGACTCGATGTAAAAATCGTTTCTTTACTCAAGGTATATTGTGATGAATGAAATCTATAAGTAACAAAAGGCCTAGTTTCAAAACCAGAAGTTAAAATATCTATATGTGACGTCATCTGGGGTATGCCTATAGCATAAGATCTGAACCAGGGTTAAGCAAAACCTGACGGACATTTGGTGTGTATTCCTCTAAAGTTTCATTGAATTGTCTTTCATTAATCATTATTATCACGTTATGGCAGACGACAAAAACTTTACTTGAAAACTTATCCGTGAAGTAAAATTATATTTTTAACAACGACAACCTTGAATTTGAACCTAGTGGCATCATTTTGATTGTGACCCCGTGGTAGTGAAAAACATAAAGTTTCGAGAAATTATCATTAAGTTTAAATATAGAATATACCCATAGTAGCTTAGTGTAGCAAATGTTCACCACGAGTGGTGAAGTGGTGTTAACCGCGAGCCTTTGGCGAGCAGTTAAAACCAGTTCACCACGAGTGGTGAACATTTGGTACACCAAGCTACTTTGGGTATATTTTATTTGTACCATGATCGTCAGATTATTAAGAGTCGCTATTATTTTTCTCGATTTTACCTTTCTCAATTTTACCAAGCAGTAGCTGTACATATGTGCGAATTTGTTTTTGTTTACATGAGCATCGGTGGGCGGTACTTCCGCTGTAAATTTGATCACCGAAACGAAATAGAAAAAGAAACAGGGCCTTTTTCATTTTAATAATATAATAACATACTATTTCGAGTTATGAATGCTTTATTAACATGAGACAATGCATGTTTGTTAATTTTTGGTGTTTTATGGGGTAAACCCATTTAAAAACGTAATAAATCATTGCCACCTTCATTTCAATCTTCGCGAGGCGATGTGCGATAAATTTAGACAAGTTCGCATTCAGGTCGACATCACCAAAGGTCAATGATGTAATTCCACTGCAGGTGTAAATTTTAACTACTGAAATCCCATTGCTGGTATGTTCACCACGGTTGGTGTATAAAGCTCAAATTTATGTCATAGGCTTTTCATATATAGTAGAATAGGTAATCTTGGTATAAAATGTTATAGCCAAATATTGACGGTCGCCGATCGAAATTAGAAACGTCTTTCTCAAAACTATTTCAAGGTAAATTTCACATAACATGTTAAAACTTCGGCTATTCAACTGTCGAAAAAGTGAAGACAGACATCAGTAAGCCTCCCGTTTGCTCACCGAACGCGGAATTTTACTGCATTTTCTAAGGAAGGGCTCCAAACTCCCACCAAGGAAGAGAGACGCTCTTTCTTGTCCCCTCTCCTACTCAGATCTTCGGGCTTCTTGATGTATGTCAGCGGCAATTCTCGCTGGTCTAGAGACCCCATGTACTAGTTATCTACCCAATTGAGTAAAAGTATTGCTTTGAATGACAGCAACCTCCCGTCAAGTGGAAAAGGAGATTAAATTTTGTGTGGGTGTGGCCTATAACGTCCCTTTTAACTTACACATTTCATTGGTCAATATAATCATTAATAATAATAATAACACGTTGGACGGCAGCTGATTTGTCGCGGTTCTCGGGTGAGAAGGCCTTGGTTACCCCAGTACACCCAACTGCCTCTCTATTCCTACGCTTCTTCTCTCCTCCCATGACTCGGAGGGGAGAACTGCTTGACATCCCTTGCCCCATTCTTCCCAATCTCTCTGATTAGCATATTAACCCTCTCTTTTGAGTCTCTCACTAACCACATGTCCTTCGTTCTCCCACCCATCTTCCCCATTATACTCCCAGTGAATCTTATTCTTTTAGACTGATATTTTGGGCATTCTAGAAGAAAGTGTTCCAGGGTCTCCACCACGCCCAAATTACACACTTAGCACTCCTTTTCACTGTTTTTTCCTCATTTTCCCCCTCAGCTCCAGGGACCGCGACCTCAGCTTGAACAATAGTGTCCCCATCCCCCCCCCCAAAGGTGCCATCAGTGTACTCTTCAAAACCAGGCTTCTCTTTATCATTCAGGTCACCCAAAGACCTCTTTGATTTGACCCCCTCGCCAATTATAAGGTTACCATACTCCTTGCCCCTTTCTCTGGCGATGTTTTTTATACCTCCCGCAAACAAGGTTTGGGGGGGGGGGGGGTATATAGGAATCGCCCTGTCCGTCCGTCTGTCCGTCTGTCTATCCGTCCGTCTGTCCATCCTTATAAGCGCAACTCCTCCTAAACCGTTTGAAGAATTTTCATGAAACTTTACACAATGGAAGAACTCCATATGAAGATGTGCATGAAGCAAAATAATTCCGTTCTGACCGGCGCGGGGGGTGTCACTTTGTGAGCTTGCTCATAGTACCTCTAGTTTACCCTGGTTTACCCCGACGTCTCGGTCTGAGATCTCCAATGGGTAGTTCTCTATTAGCTCCCTAATGACACAAGAACATGTTTCAGTCACAGTGGAATGCATCGTTATTTCTAACAGTATTTTTGAAAACTATGCTGTTTTTACTCAGTTATCACTGGGAACCATGATGCAACCTGGTTTTTATTTTAATTCCGCAAAGTTAGAGAGTGTTTAAATCTATTGCCTCTTTATTTCTATCTATTTCTTGAGTTATGACCCCCAAAAACAAAGACCAAACATTGTGTAAATGGGCTTGCCCATTTACACAGTTTGACCTTTGTTTTTGGTGGTTCATAGCTCAAAAAATAGACAGAAACAAACGTTCATTCCTTATTTGAAATAAAATAGGTCAATAGAAGAAAAATAAAGATTTGGATAATACTTTGAGACAGCGGAAAAATCAGCATCTAATTAACCCTTTTACCTAACACGAAAAGAAGACGACACTTGCAAAAAAAAATCTTGGAATGACTAATTTTTTTCATTTTTTGTCTAAAAAACATAGGTTATGGACCTATGCTCGAGCTCGTTCCAACGTGTGGTCATAACCTATTTTTTGAGACAAAAAAAAAAAAAAAATGGAAAAAAATAATGAAAATAAATTGGCGATTTTTTAGAATAGCGATGGTCGGTTTTGGTCATTAAGTTGGGTAAAGGATTAAAGCAAATAACGAATAATTTTCTCTGTTCCTGAGATGGTATCGAAATTAAACAGCTGAAGGATGGATGGAGTGTGGAGAGGGGTCGCGTGTGACGGTAGTCCACTATATGTAGTTCCCTAAAACGCCCAGATCACACAGTATATTACACTGTGTAATTTCGCACGATATTGGGGTATTCACTACCGGCTCGCCTAATCACCAACTCGAAAAGTTAGTCCATTGTTATTAAGGATGACGACATGAGAATGCCAAACAGTTTAGCTTATAAAAGCATAAGATGGGATAACACCAGGAGCGTTGTCAAAACTCAGTCATTTATTATTTTCAAGTAGTTTCAAGATTGTTGTCCAAAAATGTGAGAAAGAGTGTCCGCATCCATCCCTGGATCCGCGGTCCCTTAAAGTGATCGAAATGACGTCCAAGAATTCAGTGCCTGCAATCGAAATTTCTCCCCCCCCCCCCCCCCCACTGCATGTGTAACATACGTCTGTCCAGGGTGTGATAGCGGGGAGAGACAGATGCACCCCACCCCACCGATGTGACATTATACATTTATAACGTTATTATAACGTTATGCATATCGTATCAGTTTTTTGCTACCAACTAATTCATATTGACGTCATCAGAATGCCGTGTGATCAAAGTTTGATGCTCTAAAACTCTTTAGACCCCAAGATGCCACCGTTCCTAATTGATTTCGTGGTATATACCTTAGGTATATACATAACTTTTGCATGCTCTTTCCAATGGTGTCATTAGTTTTTCAAAACAACGAATACCAAATGAGTTGATTATATCAGCACGTGACCGCCGATTACCTCTGGCTAACGAAACCACTGTATGGTGGGGGAGAAAAATAATCCCTGATGGGTACGGGTGTGGGATGGGAAAATCTCACCCGAGAGCAAGATATTTGGACCAGACACGAGGCTTCCTGATGGGTACGGGTGTGGGATGGGAAAATCTCACCCTCGGGACAAGATATTTGGTCCAGACACTCGGCAAGCCTCGTGTCTGGTCCAAATATCTTGCTCTCGGGTGAGATTTTCCCATCCCACACCCGTACCCATCAGGGATTATAATAATCCAGGGGCCGTCTTGATTTGTTGTTGTTGCGATGATACTCAACAGCTAAAAGCCAATTCTCCTTTACCGGCATAGTTCTTTTCGATCGAAAATTGACAATAAATCGTTTTATTCTCTCATTCTATTTTAATAAAAAGAAAATATGTGTGTCGTCTGTAAGATAAATCTTTTCCCGACAAAACAATGCCTTGAAGGCAATGGGTGGTCATAGGTGGAATATATTTTGAACAGTTTGAAAAAAATCGAGGTAGGAATCCTGTGTCCTCTCTTGTAAGCCCACCTGACTGAAAGTCATGGTGAGCTTTTCTGATCACTTTTTGTCCGTCGTCTGTCGTCGTGACAGTGGTGTTTGGGTCATTTTCTCCCAAGCCACTGGCTGCAGTTCAATGAAAATTCACATGAGTAGCGGTTATATAGGGGAATATGGGTTTTTCTTCAAATTCGGTTTCTGCTCATATTGTGGAGGGGGTGGGGCCAAAATGCACAAAATTTTTAAAAATCTTCTCATGAACCAGCCGCAGCAGAGACTTGATATTTGGTATGCAGCTTCCATTTGAGGTGTAGACCCAAGTTTGTTCAAAAGAAGTTTGACGGGCAATATTTGCCTTTGTTCTGCCCAGAATTTCTATTTTCTGAACCGAAGGGCCAATTTGAACCAAATTTAATATGAGGTAATATTGGGTTATAAGTACTTGATTTATGCCAAAAAAAATTTTTCCTGGAGCCCCGTGGGAACCTCAGGAGCCAAAATAGAAAAAAAACGAAAACGTCCATATCTCCAAAACTGCACGGCACTGAGAATTATTATTTGGTGTGAAGCTTCCTTGGGACCAACAGAAAGGAATGGAAAAAAAAATTGCCATCGGTTTTGTCATAAGGTACTTTTTCGGGACTTGAAAAAATGCTGAGTCAGCATTTTTTTAATACTGTGGGCAATGGGAAAAAATTAAAGAATCGTTTGCTTCCAAACCACTGCTCCAAAAGCTTTCATATTTTACGTATAACATCTTTGGAACATTGATTCACATATTTGTTGAAATCAAATCCCTCGGTCCATATTTGGGTTCCCTATGGAAGCCCAAATCTTTAAATTAGTGCAGTTTGGGGAATATTCTTCAAAAATCTTCTTCAGATCTACCAATTAGAATCATTTGATATTTGGTATGCAGCATGTTTTGGGGTGGTGAGATTCAAGTTTGTTCAAGCCAAGTCCCTGGGTTCATATTTAGGCTGAAAATTTGGGGTCCCGGTCCGGACGTAGAAATTTTGGACCAAAATCCGGAAATGACTTTTTTGTTTTTTTTATGCGTTTTGGTCAATTTTAAGACGAATTTTTTTTTTTTTTTTACACTGAAAATTTGGGGTCGGGGTGGGACATCGCAATTTTTCGACAAAAATCCAGAAATTAGTTTTTTGTTTTTTTATGCGTTTTGGTTAATTTTAAGACAACAATTTTTTTTTTTTTTTTTTTACACTGAAAATTTGGGGTCCGTGTGGGACTAAGAAATTTTGAACCAAAATCCGGAAATTAGTTTGTTGGTTTTTTTTACGTTTTGGTCAATTTTAAGAAGAAAAAAAATTTTAGTTGGAAAATATTTTGTTTGGGACTTCGAAAATTTCCGAACAAAAATAAAAAAAATCTGTTTTTTATGCGTTTATCTCAATTTTGGGACGTAAAAGTGCAGGAAATGAAAATAGAAAGAAAATCCTGTGTATCGTGTGGGCACAATCACGTCATCTAGTTGGTATGTGCTTTTCTTAGGAGGGGCGTATGTAGCTTATTCAAGTCAAGTCTCTGGTTTTCGGGGGACTATAGAAATCAATGGTGTCCGTCCCTGCGCCCGTCCGTGCATCTGTCTGTGCATCCGTCCCACTCGGTGTCTCCATGATAACTCCAGTTTGGATCATTTGATTGGAACCAATTTTGGTATGTGACCTTCTTAGCCCAAACCACAGGTCAAGTTCGAATATGGGTTCGGCCAGATTATTTTTATTAGAGTTATACCCCTTTTTCGACTTACTAATTTCAAGATTTCCGGTGTCCGGATGATAACTCCAGTTAGGATTTTTTGATCAGAAAGAATTTTGGTATGTGACTTTCTGGGGTAATAATACAGGTCAAGTTCGAATATGGGTTCGGACTGATCATTTTTACTAGAGTTATGCCCCTTTTTCGACTTGTTTTTTTTTTTCGGGGGACATGTGGCCGAGCGGCCTTTTATTTAATATTTAGACTACCATGTCAGGTGAGCGCCCTCAGGCCTTCTGGGGCCTCTTGTGTCACATTATGGTATTTACAGTGTGTTGTGTGTGTGTGTGGGGGGGGGGGGGGGGGGGCATCCAGTTATGGTTGTCTAATATTATTTTATTATTAAATCATTCTTTGGGGTCGCGGTGGCGTTGCGGTAACCGGCTCTCGTCAGATCACCGAAGTTAAGCAACGTCGAGCCCGGTTAGTCCTTGGATGGGTGACCATCGGAGCGATTAATTCGGACTCCCGCATTGTGTCCTCGGGCAAGGCACTTCACCCCAATTGTCCACATGGGGGCACGATGACGCTCTCTACTATGGTGTACTGCATGTCTATGGTGCGCATGTCTTCAACCAATCTAACCCTGTCTGTTGTGCAGTGCGGAGTTACGATGTTAGGGAGATGGCAGTTGCTCGTCGTTGCTCGGTAGTTCTCTCCGGGTACTCTGGCTTCCCCCACCCGGGAAACTGTCACCGACACGATATGACCTTGGCTGTTACAGTGTTGTTAAACCTAAATAAATCAAAATAAATAAATAAATCATTGTTTGTAACGAGTCCCTGTGATTCAACAAAGCAGTGTTGTCACTTAGTTTATCCGACAAAGGGCGAATACGTTGTGTTCCCATTATCTAATTTTCTCCCTTATTGACTTTTCTCCTGGGTGGGTCAGTCAAGGAGAAAAGTTGACAGTGAAAACAAAACACATATTAGAAGGACTTTATCCATTTGCTGACCTACTTTATTATACGCTAAACGATAGAAATTGAGGAAAAATAGAAATCGTATCCCCTACTGTGAAGATATTGAAATTTTCACTTTCACGGTATCAATCAAAATGGCGGCTTTCAAAGCATCACTTTAAGGTGAATACGAGTCAAATTATCACTGGAAAATGATCAGTTTGTTCTAAAAACGTATAATGAAAAGTAAATCTAGTGTGTTTGCGCGGATACCGATCATTTCCAGCTATAATTTAACACGTATTCACCTTGAATTGATGCATGAAACCATCTAGTCCAAACATGGCCTGAAAGTCCGTAAGTATAAGTTTTTGGTTTGGTACGTCCTTTCAAAGGACGTACCAAACCAGAAACTTATATTACAGACTTTCAGGCCATTTTGGACAAGAAACACGCCAACTGAATCAGATCGCAAGACGTTATCTGATCCGAGTGTCAATCAAATCACTTCCGCGTATCAATGATTCAATGCGCTGTTTACTTTCATGCATCAATTCATGGCTGCAATGAGTGGAATTATCAGATTCTTATGAAAAGCTTATAATAAAAATAAAACCTAGTGTTTTTGAGTGTATACCTATAATAAACTCACTTCTGATCGACATATATCCAAGGGAGTTTTCACTCGCGCAAGCGCTCGCGAAAAATAAACATTTGTATCGGTCACTCATGGGATAATTTTTGATATCCACTCAAAAACACTAGATATCCTCTATTTTTGTCCTTTCTCAGCTCCATCCATTTAGCAGCTGATTCACTTGAACACCAAATAATGATCAAAGGGAGGTAAGCCTGAACCCAATGGAGATGCTCACAGTCAGAACTTTTTTGTCATGAGTGTTATCGGATAAACTATTGCAGATTCTTTTCCAAGTTAAGAATCCTGAAGTGTTATTCATTATATGTTCTCAACATGTATAAAAACTGACCGAAACCAGGATTTTTTTTTTAAACCGAATCTAAAAAACTAAAACTCTATTGTCTGTCATTATTGAATAATATCAAGATCACAACAAGCATCATTATCGAATTGACTTGTTCTGCATGTATAATCATTACGGTATGTAAGCCTTAGCAAATGAATTGCAGTTGTGCGGAAAGGGTTCGATAAGCCTTTTCAGACCTGCAAAAATTATCTCTCGTTTCTTGTTTCTCGAACACAATTTTTCTTCAATGTTTTTAACGAGGGGAGAACATTTTTTAAGTGAATATAACATGAAGCAGCATGTATTCGGAATCTTCTTACTCTCTTCACTATAATGACAAAAACTCACAAAAAGACAAGTTTCCTTTTGTAACTTTTAATAGACGAAGACAACAGATAGCTCTATGAGCTGTATGCTGTTTTCGTTATGAAAAGTAACAAAAGGAAACATCGCTTTATTTCCTACTGATGTCATCAACAGTTACATGGTTATTAATTGGTTCATATAATAATTTCAGAGCAGATAACTTTATCGAATGTCGACTTTCATGATGGGATAAGCCAGGAGGAGAATGACACGGTTACTCACGCTATGCTATAACGGCATTAAAAATGAAGAAACCCAACTTCATTAAATATTGAACTAAATGTATGCTCTCAATCAAAATGTTAATTTTCAACCGACAGCACAATTTGTGTGCTTATTGTGACCAAGGGTATGTAACTGAACAGAACCCCCCCCCCCCCCCCCACCAAAAAAAAAAAAAAACAAACAATGGAAGGGTGGACACCGCTCCTCGTCTCTCCTATTCTCTCCTATTCTCTCACAAAAAACGTGCAAGGCCCATTAACGAGGAATTTGTCTGCGATATATGTTCATAAGCAATAAAAAAATTTCTCATATCTTATTGCAGAATTTATTTATTCATTTGTTTAGTTAGTAAGTTAGTTGAATATTTTTTTTATTTGAAGGTTCATTTCCAGAGGTCGATACAACTGTTGATCGTAAAGTGTGTGTTGTTACACTAGACAGTGACTGTGCGTATACGGTGATGATTCAGGTCCGAAACTGTTCCAGATACAATGTGTATAAATTGGTGGACTTCAATGAATGCCCAACTGCCTATTGCTTTGGTACGTTGATATTCGTTTGTCCCCGTGTATCTAACAATCAATTTAATTTGCACTCCAAAACTCGGAGTTAACGTTTGTATCAGCCCCCTCTGTTCCGATTCCATATCAGACAGATTCAACTTCCAGTAAACACGGCACTGTCACATATATGCATTGTTATTAGGCATTAAAATACGAAATTCAAAATTTTGACCAATTCCAACCCAATTTAAACTCAAAAACGGGGGAAAGGGCTTTATGTGCCGGGATTGTTAGATAAATATATTAACATGACTAAAATACCTGTCTCGTAATTTGTATCAGATTCTCCGCCGTGTTAGCAGTTGGATCGCAACTCACGGGCTCGTTGCGATCCGATTGTAAACACAACCTCAAATCTGATACAAATTCCATGACTTGCACACAGTCATGATGATACAGTGGAGCCCACTTAATTGGATATCTCTTAATTGTATATTCTTGTTAATTGAATATAATTTTCAAACACAAAACCATTTACCATACCTTCAGTACAAATTTGATCTGTTTACCATACCTTCAGTACAAATTTGATCTGTTAATTGCATATGGGTTGTAGAGTAAACTCCTGTTAATTGTATATAAATTTTTGTAATATGTCGAAAAAATCGCTGTTACACGCACCAAATTCCCCCTATTTATCAACCTTTTTGGCCTCACTACATCCAATACAGGCATTTATTCTATTATATCTTGTTTGACAGAGCTCTATGAGCTCTGTCAAACAAGATATAATAGAATAAAAGCTCAGTTTCCTCCCAGAACACAGGAAACTGACCAAATCTCTGTTAATTGTATACTCCTGTTAATTGAATAATTTTCACTGGCAAAATGGATATTCAATTAAGAGGATTCTACTGTATATATTTATCTTACAATAAGGAGGTATTTTCCCCCATACAAATAAAAGCGGTTGGGAAAACACAAATGTGTAATAAGGTTAACAACTGCACATGCGATCATTCGATCCAGAAAGAGAATGTTTTTTACCTGGACTCATAGAAAACTGATTACACGTGTTGAGGTCACCCTTTCTGATAACAGTACTTAAATGATAAATAAATCACCAACTTGGCGAAATAAATTAGTCTAGATCATTGATTGTCATTATGATGTGTTATATAGGACTGTCATGAGTTAAACCTGACAAACAAAACAAAGAAATAGCACAATAAATTTCAGTGGTTAGGCCTAAATCTGTTTCTCAGGCCCTCTCGCATGGTCCTTTTGGCTGCCGCATGCTCTCTTTTTATAACCAATTTAAACTTTAAAAAAATAAAAATTAAATGGTTTATGTCTGATATTTTACCCAAGTTAAAAATATTGATGAATTTGTCCCTTGAGTGCAAGAAGGCTTTGCAATGCTTTTGCATTGCAAAGCCTTCTTGCACTCAAGGGATAAAATACACCACCACCCATGCTATTCTGTAGATTATGAGGCCTAAAACTTGAACCAAGAACATGAACTTTTGATGGCAAAGAGGTAATTAGTGAAATAAAAAATAAAATAAAAAACCGCTCGCCCGCATGCAATTTCACAAATAATGGCCTGAGAAACAGAAGATCTACCTTGTGTGGCCTAAGAGTACAAGTAGAACAATGAATGGGGATTTTGTCAAGAACATAATATTATGGTGTCATAATTTTCATTAAAAATCAGGCCACAGGAGCTGAATACTTGTCAAAACATATGCGTACAAATCAAGAAAGTGTAGAATATTGTAAGATAAATTGGTTATTACCACCAAGTGAGCTTCCGAGATGGTGTATTGAAGTCTCGCCTCTGGGTCATATATTGATTTGTCCGAACCCACCTACATGGTGATAATAAGCTTTGTCGCTATATCCCGATAAATTCTGTCTTTTGATTGGTCAGAATGCCTTGGACAAATAGCCATGACAAAGGGTGCATCCAACATCCAAAGTATATGAGAGCGTGCAACATCCAGGGTATAAGCGCACGCGAAACATCGGGGGTATATGGTTTAAACTAAAGCTTTCCGCTTTTGCTCGCCTCAAAATAAAAATCAAACCAAAAATAAGTCATACATATCATTAGATTTCCGACAGTTTAATTATAAAAATAAAATAAGGGCAAATAATTCGTCCCCTGAGTACCAATGTATTCTATGTGCCAGTAGCCACAAAGAACACATTGGAACTCAGGGGACGAAATGTCAACAAAAAACTGATTACTCGTTTTCTTAACAACCCAAGGGATGTAACTCTGTCTGTTGTCTTCTGCGATTATAAAAACAAAATAATTATCACAAATTTGGTCCAAGTGATTGTTGAGCTGAGAAATGCGTCCACAAATTTATTTCCACTATGTTTGTATTCTGTTTCAAATGGGACAAAAACGTTATCTCCGCAAACATGTATGGTATATGGAGATTTAATACATGTATGTCTGCGGCTCGGTTTTTAAACCGACATCTAGGTATTAAATCTCCATATACCTTACATGTAGGGGGAGATAACTTACAATATGTATCAGCCACAAATACCTCACCAGCATCGCTTTGTTTTTCTCATCAAGTCTAGCTCGACAGAAAACAAGAACCTAAACATTTCCAAATCAATAACTTGTCCATCCAAAGGGGCGTACGTAACAACGCTGACTTATGCAACATTTTGAGGTGATCAATTTTAAAACATGAAACGAAAACTGGAGTACCTGTGACAAAACTCATCTCATAGTTTTGTGTTTTCATTTTGGTTTTTCAAATATATCTTGCCATATAATGAACATATTATTACATCAATCAATAAATCTGAGTCGTTACATTCCGTCTTGTTTACAAGAGTCTGTCAGCCAAATCAAACATGGTGTCTGCAGCATCTTGTTTGATCAGGCCGATGTGCTCTCGTCAACGAGACCAAGTACGGGGACTCCAATCAACCGACTGTTTTAAAAATCTTTATTACATGCTAGCCTGTGCATTATCAAATGTTACCATAAAGATATTTCTTGATATCCGTCGACTTGATGGAGGAATATCCCTCAGTGGCTTCCAAAATGACATCACGCATCGGCGCATCACGTCGACTTCGATACTGTTACGGACGATTCATTGCTGGCTTTACCAGCAGTACCAGATGGTCATACTATTCCAAGCCATTCTGTGGATTCTAGGACTAGATGTTTAATAATCATAAAATAATGAAGTAAAATAATTTTATGTATGGAAAGTGACTCAGAGAGTGATATTGAACCTTGAACTGGGTAACTTTTTTGAAAACTTTGTTGATCGATTCACCAGGCAGTTTTTTTTTATGAGTCGGCACTTTCAATTCCAAATTCCTTGTTGTAATTGACATTTAAAATGTTCTAAAGGTTAACATTAACCCTTTACCCAACGTAATGGTCAAAACCGGCCAGCACTATTCTCAATACTCTCCAGTTAATTAGGCTTTTCCAAACCCAGTTCGGGAAAGACTCTTGTTATTCTTCTTTTTCAAAATTTTTCTTTTTTTTTCTTTTTAATTTTTTTTTCCTCCTTGAAGCCATATTGTCTCAATACCTTTTCCATGAGAGGATTGGGTCTTCATCCAAGAACAATTTTGCTGTTATATATTTTATTCAAAGTTTTAACCTTCTCCCAGTTTTCGGGCCTTGAATTTGAGTGCCCTAAAGTTCTTCATAAAATTGGCTAATTTAGAGCTCACTTTTCTTCCATTTTCGAAAGGAATACCGAAAAATGATTTACATGTTCGTACTTACAATTGCCTACCGAGCATATTTCCTGTTGTAAGTTTGGTTGTAAAGTTTAACCCTATGCTCGTTCTGTTTGCATAAAGATAGGTGCAGTCCAAAAAACTCTCGTTTTTCAGAATTTGGTAAGTTTTAGTGACAATTTACTCCATTCCTAATTGATTGAGCGCTGAATGTTTTCTATGCCTGTATGCAGCAGTCATAGTATGACAACTTTTGTTTTATATGTCATTATTAAAAGTTTAACCGTTGGCAGATTCGAGACTGCCCATATGTGTACTATCCGAATAATTGATATTTTTTTATAAAATCACTGAATATTGATAAGCGTGCAGTGGTAGTTTGGAATAGAATATCCGAAAATGCTTGCGGAAAAAAATGCTTTCGAAAATGCTTTCGAAATTCGAATTCACAGTTCAGTTCCAAGAATATTTTCTGTTATAAGGTTGTTGTAAAGTTTAACGCAATCCCTGTCTCACATGCATAAAGATAGGTGCCGTCGAAAAAAACTCTCATTTTTCAGAATTTTGTAGGTTTAAGTGACAATTTACTCTAGATGCTGTATTTATGAATCGATCTTTACGAAAACTTCTTGGGGACGTTTGTTATCACCGTGGGACGAGAACAAGTGTTTTGGGGTCCGGTCTGAAATTCAAGATGGCCGCTGGTAGCCATTTTGTACAAAATTAGGTGCAATCAGATTTTTGCGCAGAACTTCCATATGAAAGCGCTGATTTGAATAATTTTCTGTGTGAATGTTTAGTACCATGGGATACATCACATATAATATGGGTTTTTTTCTGGTGCATAAATTATGCCAATTAGACTAACTTTGATCTATTTGATGTTACTTTCAGCACTGTAACTGCAAACCGATCTTTAAGAAATTTCTTAGGTACCTTTGTTATCACTTTGGGACGAGAACGAGTGTTTTTGGGTGCAGTCCGAAATTCAAAATGGCTGCCGGCGGCCATTTTGTACCAAAAATAGTGCAATCATTTTTTTGTACACAACTTCTGTATGAAAGTTCTGATTTGAATAAATTTCTGTATGAATGTTTAGTAACATGGAATACATCACATATAATACGGGTTTTTTTTCTCGTGCAAAAATTATGCAAATTAGATGAACTTTGATTTATTCGGTGCTACTTATACACAGTAAGTGCACATGTCAATACGACTCGGGCCAGAGTCTGTATTTATGAACCGATCTTCACGAAACTTTTTGGGTACCTTTGTTATCACCTTGGGACAGGAACGAATGTTTTGGGGTGCCTTTGTTATCACTGTGCTATGAGAACAAATATTTTTGGGTTCAGTCAGACCCACTCTGGGACTCAAAAGATTTCTTTTCTAGTTTAGCATCTAACTGCCCCCCACCTTTACAATACTTTACCTATATATTTGTTACAGGCTTCGGTCAGCATTTATGTACAGATCGTTACAATACTTTATATGTACCTTTGTTATCAGGTCATTACCTAGATGTTTGTCATTGCTATGTCACATACTATACATGTACATGTCTTACACAAGTTGAGCTACAGTGTCATTGACACTTTCATTTAATTTATCTGGTGTGTCATCCAAGAAGTTAAAAAACTGCGATGGCTGCGAAGGGTATGGAAAAAATAGAGGAGGGTCTGGAAAAAGTATGGAATTTTTTTTCTTGGTACTGGTAGGTTTGGGAACCCTCTGGCAATTTCTTTGTCATCAAAAGCCAAAAAAAAATTAAAATTGTTTGAATTTCATGTTTTGTGTACTTTTGTCATTATTTTGGTATATAATAGGTCGCTATTCATTGCTTTAATTTGTATTTAGGGCATTGGGTAAATTTTTTTTTAAAAATGTCCAAAGTTATGTTGGACGATTTATGGATAGTTTTGCTCAACGTAGACGGACCTTCATTGACCTGTGTTTGTTGTCAGATACATGCAATCGACACAACTCAGAGAAATTTTGTTAGTCGCTCTGAACTAAGTTATAAACACAGTAGAGAAACATGTTTGCGCCTATAGGAGCGTCTCTCGCTGTACACAGGGGGAGGAAATTTGAGTCCCATTGTTACCTCTGTGGCAGGCCCAATATAAAAAATGTTGGGATACTGATGCGAGTACCAAAGTTATTAAATGGAGACTTCTGGCGGATTTTGGAATAAAAAAAAAACATGTTATTTTTGAGCCGTCAAACTGACGTTTTTTAGCATGTTTTAAATTTCCAAGTTCATCAGTGAGTATCCAGTGACCTAGAGTTTTAGCTTTTGTCTCCTTGAAGTGATAACTATATTACGCCTGGTTGATTTAATAAAGATATTACTTCAATAACCATGAGGTCCAAAATGACAACCATTGGTCAAGTGCAGAGCTACATTTACGATAATGCCCCCTTTACTGTTGGCACAGGAGTTAGAACCTTGAGAAGTGGGTGGTGTGTGTGTGTGTGTGGGGGGGGGGGGGGGGGGGGGGTTGTAGTCCAAACATGACCTGAAACCCATATTTCAATTCTTAGCTCAGCTTGACAAAGTCAAGATAAGCTATTGCCATCACGCGTGCGGAAGTCTGTTAGCCTGTGAGTCTCTTCACATTTTCCTTTAGCACAGGCTACACCCCGTAGTTCTTGTCCGATCATCACAAACTTTCATATGCAGGTTTGGGGTCATGTCTAGATGAGAATGTCCCCTTTTGGTTGCGATCGGTCAACTGGTATGGCTGCCCGAGCCCAAAACCCGAAAACCATTAGCACAGTCTACAGGTCACATTTATGAAGGGATTTCATTGTAACTTGGTAGGATGCCTCTGTATAATGCCTAGATGAGAACGCCTCCCTTTTGGGCTTGATCTGTCAACCGTGATGGCTGCCCAAGCCCGAAATCCAAAAACTTTTAGCACAGTCTGCAGGTCATGTTTAATATGGAGGGATTTCATTGTAACTTGGTAGGGTGACTCCGTATGGTGTCTAGATGAGAATTTCACCATTTGGGCGTGATCTGTCAACCGTGACGACTGCCCGAGCCCAAAATCCGAAAACCTTTAGCACCGTCTACAGGTCATATTTATGGAGGGATTTCATTGTAACTTGGTAGGTTGACTTCATATAATGTCTAGATGAGAAAGCCCCCCCCCCCCCCCTTTGGACATGAATGGGCAACTGTGACCGCTACAGGGGCCTAAGCCCGAAAACCTTTTGCACAGTCTACAGGTCATATTTATAAAGGGATTTCATTGTAACTTGGTAAGATGACTCTAAATAATGTCTAGATGAGAACGTCCCATTTTGATCGCGATCATTCAGCCTTGATGGCTGCCCAGGCCCAAAAGCCTTTAGCATAGTCAAAACGGTCATATTTATGGAAGGATTTCATTGTAACCTGTTAGGTTGACTCCATATAATGCTTAGATGATGACATCCCCTTTTGGTCGTGATGAGAACTTTCTCTTTTGGACACGACTGGGCATCTGTGACGGCTACTGGGGCCCGAGAAACTTTGGAACAGTCTACAAGTCATAATTATGAAGAGATTTCATTGCAGCTTGGTAGGATCACTCCAAATATTGTCTAGATGAGAACGTCCCCTTTTGGTCATGATCATTCAGCTTTGATGGCCGCCCGAGCACAAAAACCTTTAGCATTGTCTATAGGCCGTATTTATGGAAGGATTTCATTGTAACTTGTTAGGTTGACTCCATATAATGCCTAGATGATGACATCCCCTTTTGGTCGTAATTGGTCAGCTGTGATGGCTACATGCGCCCGAAGCCCGAAAACCTTGACCACAGTCTACGGGTCATATTTATGAAGGGATTTCATTGTAACTTCGAGAGATCACTCCAGATTATGCCCAGATGATAACGCCCACTTTTGGTCGCAATCATTCAACCTTGATGGCTTCCTGAGCCCAAAACCCGAAAAACTTTAGTACAGACTACAGGTCGTATTTTTGAAGGGATTTCATTGTAACTTAGTAGAATGACTCGTTATGAAGGTGAGATGAGGATGCTACCTTTTAGTTGCAATCGGTCTACCGTCATGGCTACACAGGCGTGAAGCCCCAAAACCTTTAGCACAGTCTACAGGCCATATTTATGAAGTGATTTGTATGTAACTTGATAGGATGACTCGTTTTGGAAGAATTTCACTGTAACTTGTTAACTTTCGTTGATATACGTTAACTGTGAGGGCCACATACATTAACTGTGAGGTCATATTAACCCACCCCCGCAGCTCTTTAGTACTGTGTACACCTCATATTATTTTTATTAAAAACATAGCATACAGGGAACAGAAATTAACATATTCCCAATTATCACAATTCTTGTCTTATTTCATAATCCTTTCATAAGCATTGAACATTATCCTTTTCATCAAACACAACACAGACAAGTTAAGCTACAGTGTCATTGACACTTTCATTGGTTTGGCACGTCCCTTAAAAGGACAAACCAAACCAAAAAATTAAAATACAGTTTTCAGGCTATGTTTGGACGACGGGAGGGAGGAGGCAGGCTTAAGTTGCCACCTAACCCAAGAATCCTGGAACAAACTGGGCCCCTAAAGTTCTGGGCCTCTCACTCTCTCTCCGGCCATGGCTGTATATCTCTTTCATGGAAAGTCAGTCATCTAAAGGCGTTCGTCTTCTAGCAAGTAAAATAAGAATAAGATCGCACAAAAAGTAGTTTTTGGAGCCTCGTCGTTTGTGCCATGTTTTCATCCTTGTGGGAGAAGGGAGGGGGGGGGGGGGGCTGTCCTATTATGATGTAAGGATAGAAACAAAATTCCTTCTAGACGTTTCCCAAAGTCTTAACCCTTTACCCAACGTAACGGCCAAAACCGGCCAGCGCTATTCTCAAAAATCGCCAATTAATTTTCAAAATATTCTCATTTTTTGTCTCAAAAACATAGGTTATGACCCCTCGTTGGAACGAGCTCGTCGAGCTCGTTGCAACGAGGGGTCATAACCTATGTTTTTGAGACAAAAAATGAAAAAAATTAATTATTCAAGAATTTTTTTTGCAAGTGTCGTCTGCTTTTCATGTTAGGTAAAGGGTTAACCATTTGAACTTGTAAGATTGATATTTCGGTTCAAGGAATAATTTTGTTCCATTTTAGTTTTATTTTAAGAGTAATAGGTCTATACACAGGGCATTGATGATAAGATAATAACTGCAGTATGCAGACAAACGGCTGCAGACTGCAGTGATTAATTTATTCTCCCTGTATATCTATACTGGACTGATCCATCTCGCTGTAAGAGTACACAAAGGTGATACCATTTCAGGAAACGAGGATTCAAGGGGTTAAATATCTATTAGGATTAACTGAAAGATATAACAGGATTCCAGGACCTCCTGAGTTTTTGTTCCCATGGTAACCGAGAAAATATGAAATCAGTATAAAACAGTCGAGTTCAGAGAGTTCAATGTTATTTACATCTGTACTACAATACAATGTTATTCTCATTTCTGTTCACAAGAACGTCCCTGCATGTCGTTTAGAGGAAAAAATTGGAAGAATAACAAATTTATTTGGGTTTAACGACACTTTCAACAGCCAGGATCACCTGGTGTTGGATAGTTTTGCTGGTGGATGAAGCCGGAGTACACAGTGAGAACCACAGATCAGCGCCAGGCAACTGTCACAAATCACAATGTACTAATTCCGCACAAGCAGGGTTAGCATTGCTTGGAGACCAGTGCACCATTGACATGCAGTACGCCTTAGTACACAATGCCACGGTACCCTAACATGGGCAATCAAGATTAAGAGCCTTGCCCAAGGACACAACGCAGTTATCCCCTGGTAGGGGAGCACTGGCAAAGCGAGATTGGTGCTTTGATACATTTTATAGAGGAGACTATTAAAAATATATGCGTTTCATAAAAACTGCATGCAAACAGGACACATTTATGTTTAAAACAATTTACCGCGATACATCGTACTGTCTATGGCTAAACCACAGAGTGTACGGGGTAAGTTAGGTCGCCTCAGTTTATCAAAATTTTATAAAAATTTTCAAAAGGAGATTATCCCTCAAGTGGAACTCCAATTCTGTGGGGAAGTGAGTCGCACCTCCCCATGCTCCGCGCCTAATCCATAGTGCCTAAGTTTGCCCGAATTTACCACGTACCTCTGATCTTTTGGGGTCCCTAGAATTATGATGTAGTTTTCTCACACTTCACTAATTTTGGTCATCCTAGCACATCACATTCCTCAAAAGACTCCTTCCCAATTTTACGGATTAAACCCTTACAGTGCTAAAATAGGCTAAACGTGAAACTTTCTATGTTATATTTCACAGTTTCTCGGACTTTCTCCATGGTTTTAACGTTTCATTACATTTTGGGGAGCACTGGCGAAGCGAGACCGGTTTTCGTTAGATCACCGAAGTTAAGCAACGTCGAGTCCGGTTAATCCTTGGATGGGTGACCATTCGGCGATTGATTCAGGTGATTCCCGTAGTAGTGGCTGGTGTATGATCAGCGAAGTTTGAATGTGTGATTCTGCGACATTGCATCACGTGTCAGCAGTAATGTTCACCAGTACTGCGCAATCCCCACCATACCGAGGTGTAAAATAGGGACCCGTTGAGGTGCCTGCATTGTGTACCCTTCTTTGGAGCACCGGCAGTATGCTGGGTTGAGTTGAGCAGAGAATGTCATAGAATGGACAAAGGGTGTGAACACCTGTGATACGGGGTAATAATGTAAGTCAGAGAGCACTGCGGTGGATTCTAGACGTTAACTCTTAGAATCAGGGGAATCAGAATGAATTTATTGAACATGACATACCACGAAAAACTTACAGTAAAGCAGGTGCTTCTAGTCAAGTGTCGTCTGCCTATTCAGGCAGACGACACTTGACTAGAAGCACCTGCTCAGTGTTTAATTCTCCCCCAGCCCAAAGATAGCCGAACTGTCACAGCCAGATGTATATACCTGTCGTAATATATCACAGACAAAAAACTCGACTCCTCGACCTGGCTTCTAAGAGTTAACATTGCATTATAGGGTAGAACCGTGAACCTTTCACTTTGAAGTCAAACTCCGTAACAACTGAGTCGCCGCACCCCCAATAAGAATAATAATTCAAATCGTTCGATATATAGATATTATCATAACAGTGTGTTGATCCGTGTCGTAGTATCACGTCGAGTTGAGGTGGCCAGATTTTCGGATCACACGAGCTGCCGCAGGCAGCGAGTGTGATCCGAAAATCTGGCCACCTCAACGAGACGTGATGCGACGACACAGATCAACACACCGTTATGATGATATGTTTATCATATGACATTGTTTCGATGTCAAATTCACCCAAATTTGCCATTTTAATTAATATGCGGTGAAAAGTCGGTTACAAAATAGCAGACGAAACAACAACGACTTCCCTAGTTTCGAAAACTATTCACGGAAACTCTCGGATATTTCCGTGGGAGTGTGATATGGATTTTTGATTTCCGAAAGAGTGTGATATGGACTTTTGATCCGGAAAAATCTCACCCGGTGTGATACAACAGTTTGGAAAACATCGTCAAACAGTAGTGATATTTAGGGTAAAAATGTCATAGTCATATGATAAAAATATATGGAGTGTATACTTAAATAATTGGAATTGGTTTAACCCTTTACCCAACGCAGAGGATATCAAAATTTATTATTTTAAATATCATTTTTTACAATTTTTCAAAAAATTTCAACAAAACCATATCATGTGACCTCTCGTTGGAACGAGCTCGACGAGCTCGTTCCAACGAGGGGTCACATGATATGGTTTTGTTGAAATTTTTTGAAAAATAATATTTTTTCAACTTCTGAAGTTGCATATTACGCGGGTGGATGCGGGCGATTCGTTAGGTAAAGGGTTAAATACGAGAATATCTTATAAACCCCATCAACTTTGTCCAATTTTATGTGCCCATGTGAACGCATCCAGAGCCATAGCATAGCTGACGCACGTTTCCCATTTAGCGAATGCAATGGCCTCCTATGGGGGGGGGGGGGGGGCGGTGGTTCAGTTGGTAGAGGTGCAGGCTGCAAGCCGAGAGGTCCTCGGTTCGAATCCCACCTGCGGCAACCGCGTTGTGTCCTTGGGCAAGACACATCACCCCGATTGCCTACATGGGGGCACGATGACGCTGTGTACTGAGGCGTACTGCACGTCGATGGTGTGCATGTCTTCAACCAATCTAACCCTGCCTGTGCTGCGGTGCAGAGTTCAGAGTTACGATGTTGGGGAGCTGACAGCTGCTCGTCGTTGCTCGGTGGTTCTCTCCGGGTACTCCGGCTTCCTCCACCCGTAAAACTGTCACGGTCACGATTAGCCATTGTGCATAAGTATGTGACCTTAAACACCAATAAATAAATAAATAATGGCCTCCTATGAAATGGAATTTCCTATCAGCATTATACTCCAAAACAACACAGTTATATTTCTTTACTTTTAGGAACCAAGAGCAAATGTCCAGTAAACACGTCATCCGAAACTGGTTTCCAACCCGGTTGTTCAAGTAAGTAAATTTACAAGTAATAGAATTTTCCCAAAATGCAACAAGAAATTTAAACAATCTGGTCTTGATTGACAGAATAAATTTCAAATCATCCTGCGAAAGGAAACTAAAATGATTGCGTGGAAATTAAATAAACAAATGTTTTGCATAATCATAATAGCTATGTAATTGCAAGCACTAGAGGCTTTCATCCTGTGTTCATAAGAAAGCTGCAGATGTCAAGATTCAAATCATTTTGCCAAAGGGACGTCTACTTCCTTTATGCGGAAAAAGGTGTCCCTGTACAACTGGATTTCCTGAACGCACGCTGGTCACATACAGAAAAGTGACTCCACCTGAGGAGGCGGAAACACCAAAAAAGTGGGGATGGGGGGGGGGGGCACACTTTCTTTGGGGGGGCACTTTCTTTTTGGGGGGCACACTTTCTTCAAGGGGGGGGGTATTTATTTTGTTTTGTTTTTACTTAACCCTCAGAACCCTGGTGCTATCTTCCATATCAATTCAACAGCAGCAAGTGGAAGAGGCCATATTCATTACTTGTGGGTAAACCAATTAATAGGGTCTCAGGGCTGCACGTTGAAAATATTCATCAGTCTTCCCCACTCATTCACTTTCCAGCTATCATACTTGATAAATTTATAAAGTATCATGTTCATGGGCCGGAAAAGTGACCTCTTGGGTTCAAAGAAAATCAATGTGGTCATATATGTATAGGTGATGTGCTGTGACCATATGTATAGGGGTTGTGTTCGTTACGTCGGAAATTGCCGTTCGGGTACCTATAATTGGCGAAAAAGTGGGTGGCATATGCCCCCTGAGCCTTCGCCAGCCCCAGCCCCACCCCCGGCCCCGCTGCCCCTGGACTCCACTGTCGCCCTCTGCTCAAGTGAAGGGATGGAAGTTGCTAAAAATAAATAATTTCCAACAAAAAAAAATCTTGAAAAGGTTCTAGTACTGAAATGATTAACCGGTTTGAAACTGGTTACTTACCTAACCGATTAAAAAAAAAACGGCAACCGATTATCCAAAATATCGATAGTGATCGTCATTCTACGGTTAAAATGTAGTAAATCTGTCGCTTCTTCTTTGAGATAGATTACACCACGAAGCAGCGCTGTATATATTGAGAAATAATCAACTTTGGCGTTCAAGACTTCGTTAATGATCGGCAACTTCCGTGAGTACTGATTAATTGCAGAAACTATTCTGTAGTATGTATACAAACGAACGTTGTCAAGTAGTCGACAACGTTCGTTTGTATACACACTACGGAATAGTTTCCGAGAATACTGCTTTCCAGTTCTTATAGTTTTGATCCTAGATTCGGTGAAATAATGGCTATGGTTAACCGGATATTAGCCGGTTATAGCTCTCGGTTAGTCGGTTGTGTAAATGAGCCAACTGTTTTAGCCCTAAAAGGTTCCCGACGTCTCCTGGTTTATGTAAATTGAATACTTACAACACAGTTTACTTATTGTTAACCCTTTACCCAACGTGATGGCCAAAAAACGGCCAGCGCTATTCTAAAAAATCGCCAATTAATTTTCATTATTTTTTTAATTTTTTGTCTCAAAAACAGGTTATGACCCCTCGGAATGTCGAGGGAAAATAAAGTTACAATGTGTAAACTAAAATTAACAAAGTTTTTACGCAATCATGGACCATAATTGTAGCATTAAAAGCATCAGAAATCTGAATACAGTAGAATCCTCTTAATTGAATATCCATTTTGCCAGTGAAAATTATTCAATTAACAGGAGTAAACAATTAACAGGGATTTGGTCAGTTTCCTGTGTTCTGGAGGTAAACTGAGCATTTATTCTATTATATCTTGTTTGACAGAGCTCATAGAGCTCTGTCAAACAAGATATAATAGAATAAATGCCTGTATTGGATGTAGTGAGGTCAAAAAGGTTGATAAATAAGGAGAATTTGGTGCGTGTCACAGTAATTTTTTCGACATATTACAAAAGTTTATATACAATTAATAGGAGTTTACTCTACAACCCATATGCAATTAACAGATCAAATTTGTACTGAAAATGTGGTAAATGGTTTTGTGTTTGAAAATTATATTCAATTAACAGGGATATACAATTAAGAGATATCCAAATAAGTGGGCTGCACTGTATTAAACTTGACCTCTTTCTGTTTTTATATGAAGAACAGACAATTTTAAATCATTCCGCAAGGGAGAAATGAAATGATCATGTAAAACCCAAACATGGAATTTTTCTGTAAATAAAGATCGATGACTCTGCAAGAATGCGCTTGAGCATTACGTAAATGGAATTTGACATCTGGGTTTTAGCCATAACTGGATTTGTGAAATTTAGAACCATTCTGACAAATGAAATTACAGTTATCTTGCGGAATGCCTATGGATGTACATACAAAAAGACTTTACATAGTACAGCGGACATAAATACGGTGGGAGGATAAAAAATAGTCATCCGAAATGCTTGTTTGTTTGTGAATATATGTTTTCTGATGCGGCAAAAAAAACAAGCAGCTCAATAAGAACTAACCATATTGGCTGGTGGAGGGAGGAAGGATGGCTATCTGGATATTTTATTGAATTAATGATGTACACGATGTTCGCAGTATCACAAAATGTAAAAGTATTAGTTTGTTTGGCCGTTCGTGTCAAAAACCTATGCTCCACTAAGACTAAAATTCTAGCACCCTGATTGGATGAGTCCTCGCATAGTTTTTTCTATGTTTACGTCTCCAGTAGCATATGTTACCGCATGATGTCACAACGCGAAATATTCGAAGTGAGGTTGCCCGTTTCTCAATTCTTTCATCAACGGGGGTGACATGAAAACCGCTTCGTTTTCTAGATTTTTCACATGCGCAGCACAGGTAGTCAGAATAAAGTGCTGTTTGAATTACAGACGATTTTTTGATTTTGAGTTACGTCAACCATTTATCTGGTTTACTGATATTTGTCCAGTGACATTTTGGGGTACACGAGAGGTTTATTCACTAAATTTGTTTTCGTTCAATGTTGTCTTATTCATTTTCCAGCTGGGATTTTCGGGTATGTATATGGTATTATTGGAACATACACGTTATTTTGATGAACTAACATTTATCATGTCTAAAGGGGGTGCGGTGGCGTTGCCGTAACTGTTCTCGTCAGATCACTCAAGTTACACAACATCGAGCCCGGTTAATCCTCGGATGGGTGACCGTTTGAGCGATCCATTTGGACTCCCGCTTTGTATCCTTGGGCAAAGCACTTAACCCCGATTGTCCACATGGGGGCACGATGACGCCGTGTACTGAGGCATACTGCACTTTGATGGTGTGCATGTCTTCAACCAATCTAATCCTGCCTGTGCTGCAGTGCAGAGTTACGATGTTGGGGAGCTGACAGCTGCTCGTCGTTGCTCGGCGGTTCTCTCCGGGTACTCCGGCTTCTTCCAACCGTAAAACTGTCACGGTCATGATTAGCCATTGTGCATAAGTATGTAAACATAAACACCAATAAATAAATATAAATAAATCTGGTCTAAAGGTTGCAGCTACGAGCTTATGATCAACCGAGTCGCGAGCGTCTCTGTTGAACATACACTTCGAGTCGCAGACCTCAAACCATGTTACCGTCAACCGATCACAACAATTTATAATTTCGTGATCAACGATGGGTCAAGTTTCCCATACACGCACACTTGTTTCTTTCACTGAGTTATTCCATTGTTCCATGGTAAAATAATACTTCCAAATGTGATGATAATATCGCGTTGAAGAGTTTTATGGGAAGAAGAAACTCCATCATACCGGCTTTTCTTCCGCCTTCCATGTTTTTAACTTTTTAACATGAAAAAGTTATGGAAAACTATTTTTGCAGGAAAGTAAATTAACCACGACAAACTAGCATACTACTCCAAAAGTATTTGAAACCATGCAAAAGAGAATTAAGCCTAAAAATATTAAAAATCAGTTTCTCAGGCCCTTCTGCATTCTCCTTTTGGCTGCTACATGCTCTCATTTTATAAACATTGCAAACTGTCAAAAAATCAAAATCAAATGGATTATGTCTGATATTTCACCCAATTAATAAAATTGCTAAATTTGTCCCTTGTATGCAACAAAACTTTGCAATGCTTTAAGCATTCTAAAGGCTTCTGGTACTTAAGGGACGAAATACACCACCACCCACGCTATTCTGTAGATTGTGAGGCCAAAAACATAAAACAAAACAACAACATGAAATTTTCATGGCAAAAAAATAATTACAAAAATGAAAAAAATAAAATGAAAAATCGCCCGCCCACATCCAATTTTACAAAAATGGTATGATAAACAGAAGATCTATTTTGGGGGGGCTTAATTGAACTTTTAATTTCAGGTGACTATCCGCAAGACAAGGTTTCCCCAGTTGTGATTCCCGAGGAACATGTGAATACCAGTGCACGTTATGAGGTAACAATGAAGTTCAATTGTTCCTTCAATACGACTAATGGTCGTCTGTATGATATATTCTGGTATATAGATGAGGTACTTGTCCTTAAGCTACGTAATTTACACAGTCATGAGCTCGAAAACGGAAAGTTAATGGAGAATCACTGGAGTGATGTGTTCAAAGTAGGAATGACGGTATGTTGTTAATTTAATTACTGTATACTTTTATGTACTTTTATCCTGCTTTTATCCATATTTTTTTCAGTTTTAGAGCTATTAATGATTCAATGCAACAACGAAACAACACTCAATGTTATAATCCACCCAGAACACAATAGATAGAGGAGCATTAAATTTCTGAAAGAAATTAACCCTTTGATACTTGTGTACATCTTATGACGTACGAAATCAAACAGTCTGTTGATACCGTCTTTGTGGTCATTTGTTTTGTTATTATTTTTCGATTTTTAGCTCAACTTTGGCGAAGTCAAATTTGAGCTTATGTCATGGCCAGTCGTCCGTCTGTCCATCAACAATTCAATACTCGGGCTAGAGGCCGTATTTATGAACCGATCTTTACGAAACTTCTTGGGTACCTTTGTTATGACCGTGGGACGAGAACGAGTGTTTTTGGGTCCGATCCGAAATTCAAGTTGGTCGCTGGCGGCAATTTTGTACAGACTTAGGTGAAATCAGATTTTTGCGCAGAACTTCCATATGAAAGCGCTGATTTGAATAATTTTTTGTATGAATGTTTAGTACCATGGGATACATACCATGGGATACATCACATATAATGCGGGTTTTTTTCTCGTACGTAAATTATGCAAATTAGACTAACTTTGATGTATTTAGTGTTAATTTCAGCACTGTAAGTGCAAATGCCAATACGGCTAGGGCTGGAGGCCGTATTTATAAGCCGATCTTTACGAAACTTCTTGGGTACCTTTGATATCACCATGGGTGCGATTCGAAATTCAAGATGGCCGATGGCAGCCATTTTGTTCAAAATTAGGTGCAATCAGATTTTTGCACAGAACTTCCATATGAAAGCGCTGATTTGAAAATATTTTGTGTGAATGTTTAGTACCATGGGATGCATCACATATAATACGGGTTTTTTTCTCGTGCAGAAATTATGCAAATTAGATGAACTTTGATTTTTTCAGTGCTACTTACACACAGAAAGCACACATGTCAATACGGCTCGGACTAGAGGCTGTATTTATCAACCGATCTTCACGAAACTTCTTGGGTACCTCTGTTATCACCTTGGGACGAGAACGAGTGTTTCTGAGTGCGGTCCAAAATTCAAGATGACTGCCAGTAGCCTTTTTGTACCGAAATTCGGTCTAATCAGTTTTTTGTACGCAACTTATATATGGCTCAGGGTAGAGGCCGTATTTATGAACCGATCTTTACGAAACTTCTTGGGTACCTTTGTTATCACCGTGGGATGAGAACGAGTGTTTTTGGGTGTGGTCCGAAATTCAAGATGGCCACCACAGCCATTTTGTACCAAAATTAGTGCAGTCAGTCTTTTGTGCAGAACTTCTGTATGAAAGTTCTGATTTGAATAAATTTTTGTATGAATGTTTAGTAAAATGGAATACATCACATACAGTACGAGTTTTTTTCTTGTGCAGAAATTATGCAAATTAGATGAATTTTGATTTATGTAGTGCTACTTATACACTGTAGGTGCACATGTCAATACGGCTCGGGCTAGAGGCTGCATTTATCAACCGATCTTCACGAAACTTCTTGGGTACCTTTGTTATCACATTAGGATGAGAACAAGTGTTTCTGCGTGCGGTCCAAAATTCAAGATGGCTGCCATTGGCCATTTTGTACCGAAATTAGGTCCAATCAGTTTTTTGTCACAACTTCTATACAGCTCGTATTTATGAACTAATCTTCATGAAACTTCTTGGGTACCTTCGTTTTCACCTTGGGACAGGAATGGGTGTGTTTTGGGGTGCCTTTGTTATCACTGTGCTATGAGAACAAATATTTTGGGGTTCAGTCAGACCCACTCTGGGACTCGAAGATTTCTTTTCTAGTTTATCATCTGACTGTCACCCACCTTTACAATACTTTACCTATACATTTGTTACAGGCTATGGTCAGTATTTATGTACAGACCGTTACAATACTTTATATGTACCTTTGTTATCAGGTCATTACCTAGATCTTTGTCATTGCTGTGTCACATACTATACATGTACATGTCTTGACAAGTTGAGCTACAGTGTCATTGACACTTTCATTTCAAGTTTTAATCTCAATTCTCCCGAATAGTGCTCAGTGACAACCTTTGAGCCAAATGTTATCGCAGCTTAAATTACTAATATAATCCTGCCGTCAAATCTTATTAACTGACTGAGTGCTGGAAGCCACTATCAGGTCTGTCAAAAATGAGGATACCAGAGCAAAAGCCAACACTTTCCATGCTTATATTTCAGATTCAGTCAAACACAAATAATATTTTGTTTATATAAATAAACAAAATAACGATTATTTTCAAGAATCAAATGTGCTTGAGTGTGATAAATGGGCATTTTCATTCGTCAAATAAACAACAATTTATTTGAAATCAAATGACAATCAATTGTCCATTGTCGATTTTGGCGGATTTTTTTTTTCCGTTTCAGTCAGAGCTTCAAGTGTCGAAACGAAAATAGGTGACTTATGCGACTCAACAAAATTACCCAGTTTGAAAGTAGGTTACCTCGCTTAGGATACTGCAAATGTATACACAACGGACGTGTTTTCTAACACTGTATATTTTTATACTGTACCAATGACCCAGACTAAGCTTGTGCTAAACTCTCTAATTCAGGGCCAAACACAAATTTTGTCCCCACAATCCCCAAAATTTGCATCAAAAACAGACAATTACATGTCCTATATGGTCCTCCATACATTTACTCCTCTACGCATGCGCAGTGTCAAGGAGGTCCCGAAATTGGCGCCAATTATCCTTTCTTTGTTTGGCCCTCAAAACAGTTACACTTCACTGCTATTTGTGCTTCCAAATCTCAGTTTTCATGATGCCAGACACATTTTGATGAGAGAAATAGTGGAAATAAAGAGGAAATATAAGGAGGAGAGGAAAAAATAATGCAAGAAAATGTTCAGGGCTGTAACTTATAATTATTTTACGAAATTATTTCATGTTGCCTATTTTCGAGACATGGCCCTGTTGTTGTCATTCTTGCTATGAATGCACCATTGTTTGATCAGTGTTTCCTCTCTCCCTTTCCTTATTCCCCCCTAGCTATTCTCCCATGTTTTGGCTTATATTTTGTAATGTTTATTACTAAAATTTCTTGGGAGTTTTGGCTTGGTAACAGAATGTTTTCTGTTTTTCCCCATGTTTACGTCCTCACCCTAGGGGTGTTTAGGCGTTTTGGTCTGCATCTACCATCTGATGTTCTACAGTTTCTTCTCTGGAAGCCTCTGTTTTACATCAGATAGTGATCGATTTAAGCTGGATAAACAAGCTGATCGTGGCTCCAAAGTTCTATATGGAGACCATTCGATCAGTCAGAGCGAGCATTCGAGTGAACGACTATGCTGCGAGCATAGACCTCAAGGATGCGTACTTTCACGTCATGGTACATCCGGTGTTCAGAAAGTATCTTCGCTTCGCTATCCTAGGTGTTGTTTATCAGTAGGTAGTAAAGGCCGTTTCTGGACAACTTGGTACATGCACCGTACACGTACACGTACATGGTGCGTTTATCATCGTAGGATTCAGTGTTAAATCGCGTGCACGTTCACAAAAATGTCGTTTTTTCATGGTGGTCCAGAATCGGCTATTGTTTTTTTAGGGTTCACAGATCGCACTTTTCACGTTCAAATACCCGTTGGCGAACGTGTCGAATGTACACGTCGCTCAAAAAGTGAAAAATGTATGAAAATTGTACATGCACAATTTCTTTAAAAATTTTTGTCGACGTTCCCATCGTGGATTAGACCTTCAATCTATCGCTGGTGAACGCGAGCAAAAAACGCTTTGCCGATTCCAGACCAGCATCAAAAAAACGGTTTGCCGATTCTGGACCAGTGGTCCAGAATCGGCTATTGTTTTTGAGGCTCCTCAAAAAAATTGAGTTTTTAGAAAATTAGAAAATCGTTTTTCGTTCAAAAGAGTCGACTATAAAATATTCATAAATCTGTAAAAACAGACATGCATGTTTGTTTTGGTGTGAATGAAGGTTTTCGTTCAAAAGAGTCGACTATAAAATTGAATCTGTAAAAATAGATATTCATGTTTTGTTTTGGTGTGAATGAAGGTTTTCGCTCAAAGAGTCGACTATAAAATTGAATCTGTAAAAATAGACATTCATGTTTTGTATGAAGGTTTTTCGTTTACATTGAAAAAAAAATTGAGTTTATAAAATTAGGAATTTTATGAAATAAATTTTAATAAAACACTTTATAGAATTGTTTCATTCAAATAAAAATAGTTTGTAGAATTGTTTCATTCAAATAAAAATTCTATTATAAAACCTTTTTTCACTTGGGTGAATTTTAATAGGTAAACTGACACTCATGTTTTTATTCTGGTGTGAATGAAGGTTTTTCGTTTAATGGATTGTTTTAATAATAGATAATAAAAGCGCATTCTCCGCTTAATTAGGTTTAAGTGGTAAATAATTTTTAATATGTTCGTGATAATGTTCGGAGATATGAATGAACCCTTTTAACAGATGTAATTATTCTCAAACGCGTTAAATCAGAAACCAGTTTCTTATACACTAAAACTTTCAAACTTTTTCAAAGTTCTCCAGTTCGTCACTGAGTGAATAATTTGAGATATGAATGAACCCTTTTAACGGATGTAATTATTCTCAAACACGTTAAATCAGAAACCGGTTTCTTATGCACTAAAGCTTTCAAACTTTTTCAAAGTTCTCCAGTTCGTCACTGAGTGAATAATCTGTGATGCAATTTTTAACGCGTTCAGAGGCAAAACGCATTTATAGAGGTTTTATCATGTAAAATGTTTTTCCTCAACTGGTTTTTTAGTTATTATATTAAAGACAGAAGATTTTTATTTACTTAAAACATAAAAATAATTATACATTTAATTTTGAAAATAATAAATAACTCACATTAGCATACTCAAAGGAAATATTAATAATTTAAAAACAAAAAAATAACTGATGGACTGCGCAAATTGCTCCTTTTCGACAAGCCTGGAGATTACACAGAACAGGATTTTGACAATTATGGTGATATTCTGATTTAGACCCACGCCATGAAGAGAAATAACGATGCCAGAGAGACGAGACCCAAAGCCAACAGAGGTTACAAGTGGACGAAAGTGGTGAAACCCATATGGGATATGAATAAGAAGTTCGGTGAATCGGTGACTGGTAAAGGGGTGAAAACCACTTTTCTTCTGAGCGATTCTGACGCTCTGTTTCAGAGATTGAGTTTGTTGATGGCAAGTAGACGTGCTGGTAACACAGGATTAGATAATGAAATAGTTACTATATGTGACGAATTGTTAAGACAGAAGGTTTTGAATAAAAACCATTATAAAAGGCTGATGAACGAATTGAAGGACTGATGTATATAATAAGTAGAGAGAAACAAACAAACAAAATATAAAATAAAAATAGTAAATTTTACACTAGAATAATAAAAGTATTTAAACAACAAACGATTTACCAGTGAAAACAAAATATATATTAAAAAATAAAATATGTTGGCGATAAAGAACAGGGGATACGTTAGAACTTACTTCAAGGCGGTTCTGGCATCATCGATTCTATAATGTGAGCGTTCACGAGTAAGGCAGGTAGAAAACTCGCATCAACCACGTTTGAGGTTGGTAAGAAGATGGCTTTGGATGCTGGTAAGAAAGCCGCTTCCGAAGTCAGTGGTAGGATAGCTTCTGTGGCTGGCAAGAGGGCAGCCGAAGCGTTGATCGACAAGTTGATCAGTCCACCGGCGAAGCGAGCTATGTTAGAGCGAACGCCGAAAAGTTGGAAAGATTTTAACGATGCTATGGTACCCATACAAGATTTAGCCAAAATGACGAGTGGATCTCGATTGAAGAGAACTCGCGACGGTGTAATATAAATAAATAATAATATTAAAACTGAGTTTGATAAAAACATAAAATTGTGTTTGAAAAAATCTAAAATAACAACAAAAAAAATAAACAAAGATGAACATTAAAGATATGTCTTGGAACGACGCCACGACTAAGAGGTCGAATAATGAGTTCTTTCCCAAAAGCATAAGAGGCTTGATAGTGGGAAAATCGAATTGTGGAAAGACCAATCTGTTGATGAATCTGTTGTCCAGACCCGACTGGTTGGATTACGACAGATTGTTTGTGTTTGGCAAGAGCTTGTTTCAACCCGAATACAGATTGCTTCGAGAATGCATGGATCGTAGATTGCCTAAGGACATCATAGCCAGAATCTTTGACAGTAGGGAGGAATTCAACAAAAGTGAAGCTTCTCTTTCGGCCATTTTGGACGGTGCGGCGATGGAATTGATGAAGAGAAATGCATCTTCGAACATCGAGTGTCGATTTTATGAGAACGCTAGCGATGTTCCAGAGCCTAGAGAATTGAAATCGGAAGATAAGAATCTCATGATTTTCGACGATCTGCTTTTGGAGAGACAGAACCGATGCGAATCGTATTACGTTAGAGGTCGTCACAGCAACGTGGACTGTTTCTACCTGTTGCAGAATTATTTTCGATTGTCTAGACAGACGATAACGGAGAACGCTAATTTTCTATGTCTCTTTTGCCAAGATCTCAAGAATCTCAATCACATCTACAGCGATCACGTCGCAAACGACATGAGCACGGCGGAATTCAGGAGATTCTGTAAGAGGGTTTGGGATGGAGGACTTTACAATTTCATCGTGATCGATTTGACTAGCGAATTTAATCGCAGAAAATATCGGTGCGGATTTGACAAGTTTTATGTTTCTGATGATAATAAGATAGAGCGTGAAAATAAAAAAAATTAGAAAATAATAAATCTTCAAATAATTAGTTTTGAAAAAATAAAAATAAAATTAAATATAATGTTCGAACAAGGAGAATTGTTAGAACAGATAGCCGAGAATACGGCTGCAAAACAATCCATTCAAATCGTGGTGATTCGACTCGATTCGCAACGAAATTCGAACCTTCCATCGAATTGAATAGAGAGAAAAGATACGAGATGGCATTGGTGAATCTGGAGACTTATTATTCCTTTCCCAACGTTACTGAAAAGAATAACTCATTTAAGTATTCCGACGGAGTGGATTGGTTGGAGATTTGAATTCCCAAAGGAAGTTACGACATAGACGATTTGAACAATCACATTCAGACGCGAATGAACACGGATGGAAAGGGAAGCAACAAGATCAGACTCGCTCCCAACCCTAATACCTTACAGACGATGTTGGATTTGGAAGATAATTTTCGAGTGGATTTCAATACGGACGATTCTATAGGCAATATGCTGGGATTCGATCGAAAGATGTATCGAGGCCACACAGCATCTGAAAATATGGTTGACATTCTCGCAGTCAATAGCATTCTGGTGAATGTGGATGTGATTGCTGGAAGCTACGTGAATGGTAGCGCTCAACCGATGATCTATTCCTTCTTTCCAAACGTGTCGCCGGGTTATAAGATCGTGGAACGACCTCGAAATTTAGTTTATCTACCAGTGATTTTAGACACATTGTACAGTCTCAAAACTACATTGACGGATCAAAATGGTGAACTGTTAGATCTTTGCGGAGAGAGGGTGATGATACGATTTCACATAAGAGAAATATAAAAGCAAAAAAAAAAAAATATTGTGCATATATATATAAATAAGAAAATAAAATAACGCAATATTAATTTTACAAAAATTATTTAATATATATAATTATCATTAAAACAAAAAAAACAATTGAAGAAAATATATTTTAAAAAAGAATTATGACACAATACGTGGTTAAAAACGTGAACATATCCGCAGGACAGAGGAAGAAACTTAAGAGAGCGTTAAGAACTCGAGGCGAGGCGGTGAGATTCAAATTCACTCACGAAGATCTGACGAGTGGTGGTCAGTATTCGATCGCCTGGACCAGAAGTCAAACCAAAAGGATGGAGAAAGCGATTCGTGATGGAAGAGGGTTGACGGTGAGATTGAGTCCCGCTCAATTGAGATACAATTTGAGAATGAAAGGCGGTTTCCTACCGCTATTGGCAGGAATCGCTGCAAAAGCATTACCTTTTGCCGCAAAAGCATTACCCTTTCTCGGAAAGACTCTTGGTGTGGGTGCTCTCTCGGGACTCGTGAGTTCGGCAGTTGAGAAATTAATGGGTGGTAGCAGACTGTTTTTGAAGACAGCGGTAAAGGATTGTATCTAGAACCTGTTAGAGATGACAACTCTTTGAGTGGAAACCGTCTCTATCTAAAGAGTGGTCGGAACATTGAGCGACTCGGCAAGGGTTTGTTGTTTGGTGAGAATTCGCCATTCAAGAATATACCGATTTTGAGTATGTTATTATAATGTAAAAATTATACAATTATATAAAATATAAATCATAGAAAGTATAAAATAATATATAAAATGGATAAAAAGGTGGAAAAACGATTAGACGATAATGATGAATATCGTGAGATAGAGTGCGAAAAAGATGTGGAAAAACGATTTGACGCTAATGATGGATATCTTAGGAAAGAACTGATGAAAGAGTTAAATAAAGATTGGGATAGATGGTTGAAATTTAAAAGAATGAGATGTTTTCTATCATCACCACTACCTTCTGAAGAGAATGGTAATGATGCGAGTGTACCGAGAGATGCACAACATTTGTTCATAATTATGATTCAGATAAACAAATGTGTTCTTATAAAAAAAATATAACATATCACAAAAAAAAAGAAGAATCGACGTTGAAATTTGAGAAAAAAGGAAATGTTATCATAATATATGGGCAATAGTGAAGAAGGAAAACAAAAAAAAAACAAAAAAAAGTAATGAGATCTAGAGATGATCAACTTCTCTAGATCTCATTACTTTTTTTTCCTCCTTCTTCGCTAAACATCAATCTCTCTACTGTTTTTTATATTTTCAAGTCCGTTATTAGCATACTGACAGTCGTGTCTTCTCCTTTTTCGCAAATGTGTTGAATGTTTATCTTTACTTTTTTAAGTTTTTTTTACACCGGTGAACGCGCTCTCACCAACCGATTTGTCCACAAGTTCGAATGAGATTTTTGGATATATGTAACTTCCATAGGACAACGACAAATCGTCCTTGTCGAATTCTCTGTCTTCGGCGATGATGATATTCTGCAGATCGCTTTCGTACTCGTAAAACAAATCGAGCATGGCTTCGTCCAATTTCAAAGGCATGCTATATTTGTCGTATTTGTGCTGTAAGCCCTTCATCTCGACCTTGTTCAATTTGATGGAATCATGTCGTTGTAATCTCTAGATTTTACAACCAAGTTTCTTACATGTTTCTACTCGTTTCAATTTCAATTTGCATCTTTTAGGTGTTGTTGTCATGATCGATTATTTGGTTTTTTGTTTTATGAATTCTTGCAAATAATATATATTTTAAATTTTGTATTTAAATAATAATTTATTAAAAAAATTTTTTTTTTTTTTACTCTTTATATATATATAAAAAAAAAAAGTTTTTTAATTTTAATTTTCTTTAATGTGAAAATATTTTTTTTTTTGTAAAAGTGTTTTTCTCTTTATATAAATAAAGTTTAAATTTAACGTCCTTTTTTCTCATATTAATTCAATTTTTTCACGTTAAGGAACATAAAAAAATTGATTAATTTCATCCAAAAAAAATTTTTTTTTGAAGGAATTAAAACATATATATAAACAATTTTAAAACTTTTAACAAATTATTATTAAATACAAAATTCGAAAACAAAAAATATTCTTACAAATGGAGCAAACAAATAAAAAAATGGAAAATTTAAATGAGAAAACCGTACCTCAGTTAAACGAGATTTGTAAACTATTAAAAATTCCACATTTCAGAAATCATAGAACTAAATCAAAAAAAATTGAAGTCATACAGGAATATTATTTGCGAAACGATGGAAAGGCAAATGAAATGTCGATAGCAACGACGTCAAAAAATGCATCGGTTGTGAAAAATGAGAAGAAGAAAAAGATAGTAAAAGGAATCGAAATGCCGACGTCGAAAAAAACCAAAAAACGTTTCGATTGTGAAAAATAAGAAGACGACTAAACGAAAAGCAGTTGAAGAACTTCAAGTTTCAAAAGAAAAGAAAAAAAACGAAATCGAAAACGAGTGATGTACTTCAGATTCTAGACAAACGAGATATATCGAGCGAAATTTGACAAGCAATCAATGAAGGGAAAGGAGAAGAATATGTAGCACGACTCATCACAGAACTATTCCAATCGAATCCTGTAGAACAGGAGAGAGCGATCAAAGGCGTTTTTAAACCTTTTGATGTGGTTCCCTCGTTCAAGAAAATTGATCTGAAATTGTTCATGGAACGGGTGAAGAAAAAAGTATTGGATTTGTTTTGCAAACACATGAACGTGGGACTAAAAATTAAGATGATACTACATTGCGTGATGAATAAAATTGATGTGAAGTCTGGCGAGAGCATCGTGACAAATGCATTTTTCAGATCTAACGTCGAACCCGTATTTCGAGGTTCAGATTTATCGAACGTTTACGAAAAGATGAAAGACAAGATGTTGATGTCTCTAGCGAATTATCAACATGGAGGTAGTAATTGGACATTCGATGAGGTGTTGAAACTCGAAATACATATAACTGAAAATGATTCGTTGAAAGGGTCTTCCTACGTGGAATTAACATATTTCTTAGCTAAAAAACACTCTGTGGTTAACATGAGAAATAAAGATGATCAGTGTTTTAAATGGGCAGTCACCTCTGCTTTATACCCTGTCAAAATGCACTCCGATAGAGTTTCTCATTACGAGGAGACTTCTAAAAATCTCGATTGGAGCGGAGTGACTTTTCCACTGCAGTTAAAACACATCGAGGCTCAATATCCCACCATCGCGGTGAACATCTTGGGATACGATGATGAAAAATGAACGATCTATCCTCTCAGACAGACTTCGTATCTCGAAAAAGAAAAGATGATTATTTTATTATTGATTTCGAATGGTGACAATCATCATTATTGTTGGGTTAAACATCCGAGCCGATTACTGTCGAGACAAAATAATAAACATGAACATAAGATATGTTTATGTTGCAACTGCATGAATGCATTTCAGAGCGAAAAATCGATAGCGAAACCTCAGGAATATTGCAATGAAAATCAAGGTGTCGCCATTGAAATGCCCAAACCCAACACCATCATGAAGTTTGAAAATCGCAATAGAAGGTTAAAAGTACCATTCATCATGTACGCCGATTTCGAATGCTTCACCGTGAAAATGAGTTCCTGCCAACCTAACACTCTTCAAAGTTACGTCGAAAGATATCAAAAACACATACCTTCAGGCTATTGCATTTATGTGAAATGTGCTTTTGACTCGCAACATGACATGGGTCCCTTCATCTATACAAAACAGTGCGAAGACGACGACGTGGCTCAAAGATTTGTGGAAGAGTTAGAATCGAAAATTCAAATGTTATACGATAAATTCAAAACTCCGGCAAAAATGATCATCACACGAAAGCAGCAGGACGAAAATAACAGAGCCACCGAATGTCACATATGCAGACAATCGTTCCACGAGAATTCAGAGGAAAATAAGAAGGTCAGAGACCACGATCATTACACGGGTCTGTATCGCGGTCCGGCTCACAGCAAGTGTAATTTAAAATATCGAGACGCCGTTTTCTATCCAGTGATATTTCACAATCTCTCGGGTTATGACAGTCATCTGTTCGTGAAAAATCTCGGCACCTCCCACGAAGAATTAAATTGCATCGTGAACAGCGAAGAAAGATACATTTCCTTCAAGAAATGGAAGCTCATGGAGAAGTAAAGAGTAATTGATGGAGAGACGTTGGAAGAAAAAACGAAATTCATTCGTAGATGCATACGTTTCATCGACAGTTTTAAATTCATGTCAACTGCTTTGGAAAAATTAGTCGATAACATGAGCAAGGATAAATTTAAAATCACGAGCGAACATTTCGGAGAATGAATAGACATTATGTTGAGGAAAGTCTATCCTTACGATTACATGAACAATCTAAAGAGATTCGATGACACTGCACTACCTTTGAAAGAAGATTTTTATTCGACATTATACGAATCCGACATTTCCGACGAGAATTACGAACACGCCAAAAACGTGTGGAAATCATTTGATATGAAAACCATGAGAGATTATCACAATCTCTATCTGAAGACTGACGTTCTGCTCTTGGCAGACGTGTTTGAAAATTTTCGAGACGTCTGTCGTCAAAATCACAATCTGGATCCGGCTTGGTATTTCACCGCACCCGGTCAGGCGTGGGACGCTCTGTTGAAGACCACCGAAGTCCAATTGGAATTATTATCCAACGTGGACATGTTGCTTATGTTCGAAAGGGCTACGAGAGTTGGCGTCTTGATGATCTCCCACAGATATTCTGAAGCTAACAATCTCTACATGAAAGAAGGTTTCGATTCGAAACGGTTGAATAAATACATACTGTATTGGGATGCTAATAATTTGTATGGTTGGGCTATGAGTCATCCTTTACCGATTGGAAATTTCGAATGGGTAACGGAACCGGAAGAGATGCAAAAATGGAGAGACTATCCCTGCATTTTAGAAGTCGATTTGAACTATCCGGAAGAATTACACGATCTACACAATGATTATCCACTGGCTCCCGAACAAATGGAACCAAATGAAGGAGATGAGGAAAAACTCATTCCCAATTTATTTAACAAACGTAACTACATCGTCTACAGTGAGCATTTGAAACAATACGTCATTTACGGGATGAAATTAGTCAACATACATCGCATCATTCGATTCATCGAAGAGCCTTGGATGAAAAAATACATCGATCTCAACACGAATCTCAGAATTCGAGCCGAGAACGATTTTGAAAAAGATTTCTTCAAACTCATGAACAACTGTGTGTACAGTAAATCGATTGAAAACATCAGGAAGAGAACCGACGTTCGACTAATCACATCTGAGAAAAGAGCTAAAAAATTAGTGGCGAAACCCAATTACAAACACCGAACCTTAATAGACGAAAATCTACTGGCCATTCACATGCAAAAGACGCACCTGAAGTTCGACAAACCATATTATATCGGACCGATCATCTTAGATATCAGCAAGCGATTGATGTACGAGTTTCACTACGATTATGTCAAACGAAAATTTGGTGATAAAGCCAAACTACTGTTCACCAACACAGACAGTTTAGTTTACAAGATAGAGACGAAAGACGTCTACCGAGATATATCTCCAGACGTGGCTGCGTGGTTCGACACGAGCAATTATCCCGTCGATCACCCGTCCAACATTCAATCGAATGACAACAAGAAGGTGTTGGGTAAATTTAAGGACGAGAGCGGCAGTAAACAAATCTTCGAATTCGTGGGCTTGAGACCCAAACTGTATGCTTATCATCTAGAAGATGAAGAGATCAAGAAGTGCAAAGGGGTTAAAGCATGCGTGGTGAAGAAAAACATCTCTTTCCGAGAGTGTAAAGATTGTCTGTTAGGAAGTGGTCCGGTGTATAAGACTATGAAATAGATTCGAAGCAAAAATCACGATTTGTATACCGAAATAGCCAACAAGATTTCGCTGACGGCCGACGACAATAAGAGATTCGTGTTAGACGATAAAATAAACACTTTGGCACTCGGACATTGGACTTTGGATCTAATTTTAGATGATAGGATTTCAGATATGATTGAGGATGATAGGATTCCAGATATGATTAAGGATGATAGGATTCCAGAAAATCAAGAGGAATTAAATGGATTTAAGATTATGGAAGTCGAGGAATTAGACGGATTCAAGATTATGGAAGTCGATAGAGTTAGTTTAAAAAGAAAGAGAAAAAAAGGAAAAAAAAATAACGTCATTTTAGTGAATTATAATAAAATAAATAAATAAAAAAAAAAATATACGCATTTATGAATAAAAAAATAGAGATATCCGTAGAAGGTGTCGTCTTACCTAACGAACCCCTATCCAACATTGAGCTGTTGAATGCGGTGAAGGATTTGAAAATCAAAGATTTTTTAGGCGTGTTTTCCAGAGATGCCTTGCCGAAGAGAAGACCTCGACAATCGGAATGCGGAATTTTAAATCTAGACGATTTATCGAGTGAAGGCACTCACTGGGTGGTGTGGTTCAAGAACAGGGAGAAGAAGAATTATTATTTTGACAGCTACAGAATCTCTCCGCCGAAAGAAATAAAGAACTATTTCAGCAAATCGATGGTTCGTTACAACACGGAACGAGTGCAATCGCCAGATCAAGTGTTTTGCGGTCACCTGTGTCTTTACATTCTCAAGAGATGGTCTGAAGGAGATCGGTTTCAAGACATTCTCAATGATTTACATTAGAGAGAGATTTTTTTTTTATAGTATATAAATGTAAAAAAAATTATTAAAAAATTTTTAATCGAATAAAAACGAAAAATAAAATAAGTAAAATAATTCATTTTTAATAAACTGCATTTGAAATATATTTTTAAAACAAAAATCTCAAAACAACATGCCAGTCGATAAATTTGGTAGAAGTGATGACAAAAGTCAACCTAAAAAGAAGAGGAAGACACTTGAAGTCGGCGATGGTTACGACGTTGCCAACTTGGACGAACGTTACGTTCGGAGATACGAACCTCGAGAGGAATCTTTGAACATGAATGATAAGAAGCTGTACAATCTTCCCGAGCTGATAGATCTCGCAGATGCTGCGACTAAAAAATACGTTGACAGGGGGAACGCGGATTTCGAACGAATCATGCTAGATAATTACGTGGATAAAGCCATGACCGACGATCTTGATCTGAAATCTAAATGTTTGGTGAACATCACGAATCCCATAGATTCCACTGATGCCATGACCAAGAAATACGCGGACGACTCTCACGCGAGATTCAGCAAACATCTGAGAAATAGATACGTTCAGAAAATGATGCACTCGGAATTGAATGCCAATTCTAACAAATTAACGAACGTGGCCACTCCCACGAATCCCAAGGACGTGGCGACCAAACACTACATAGATCTGGAACAGAGAAAGTCTGACAAATGAGAAATGAAATCGGATCTGAATGCGGGATTCAACAAGATATTGAATCTGTCGAAGGTTGACGACACGGATGCGGACTCAACCACTGTCAACAAGAGCTACATAGATTCTGCCGTGATACGATCACAAGAATATGTAGAATCACAAGTGGACTATCTCTACCTGAACAAACAATCTGGCGGAACCAGGGAGGGTGGTATCAACATGAATGGTAAGAATTTATTTGGTCTCAATCACGATCCTGAATTCGATTGCAGCGCAGTCAGCAGGAAGTATGTAGATGACAACTCGGTCTGGAGAAAGGGCGACATCATGGAAGGTAAACTAGACATGGGTGGACATGCACTCACAAATCTAGCGGATCCCGTAAACATGACAGATGCCTGAACCCTAATTTCGATGGTCACCGTGTGGGCCTAGGAGGCCGGCACCTTAGAGGAGGGAAAAGCAAAATGGTCTTTCGGAAATGGAGGTAGTGGATCAAAACATGGTCAGGTGGGATATCCCATGCCGTTGGGAGGTGAAATCATTCGAATGACTCTGGCTTCCTCGGTTTTGAATAACAGAGCAGTTGTCAATCTCATGGTGAATGGAGTAGAGAGCAATAAGAGATACAGCGTTGAAAAGACTGAGAATCAACACACGAATTTTAGCACGTTCGGCACACCTCTCGAAGTGAACGCTGGAGACAGGATTAATTTTGTTACAAAAACCAATAATCCCGAAGCCGCCACTTCCGTGGTGAGTCTACTGATCGAACTAGATCCTTTGAACAAACAGTGAACGTGTGGAAATAATTAATTAAAAAAAAAATAATGTGTGATTATTAAAAACAAAAAAAAAAAGTAATGAGATTTAGAAAGATGTTCAATCTCTCTAGATCTCATTACTTTTATTTATTTTTTTTTTTGTGTTTTTTTTTTGTTTTTAATAATTACTCATTACTTTTTTTATTTTGTTTTTTATTTTTTTTTCACACACGTCTCTCATCGAATGATCGACATCTTATTTCCATCCGATTCGAATTGTAATTCTCTATCCGACAGGACTAGAGCGAAGGCTTCGGTTTTTCTCGGCACGTTCCTATCGAATTGCATCTTGATCTGAATGTCTAAGACGCTACTCTTGAGTCGTTCACTCTGTTTACTGACGTCGAATATGAACATGGGATGCATCGACTTGTATTCGCCGGGAGATATATTAGGGTTGCTCATCAATTCGTCTAGACCGTGATACTTCTTTCTAAAATCAGTGGCGTTGCCGTACAGTCTGCAGAAATCATTCTTTCGAATGATGCATTGTAATCGCTTGCTGGATATCTCATGGCATTCAGAAACACTTGCATGTTTCTCAAATGGCAGCGATCGAACAGCGACGCATTCTTTTCCTGAGACCTGTCCCTATCGGTCTGAAACACAACCACAATGAAACGCGGTCTCTCAGAAGTGGATTTCACCGTCAATCTCCAATCGAAGTGATTCATGGAGAGTGGAATGCTAGCCATGTCTCATTCTAAATCCCACAGGTAATTTACTCTTGGATTCTATGATCTTGTAGAGATGCGCTTTTTCCACGATCGAAGGCTCCACGTGCAGAACGAACCACAATATCTTGTGTAGAGTTAACTTACCTGCATCGGTCGCGGGGAGTCTCACTATTGCATCGTCATTTCCTTTTTGAATCAACGTCAGATTGTGTTTGAATCCGTACATGATCTTGTTGTAATCGTCCGCGAATCCGAAGATGTGTTTCAAAGGTATCCTGAACGAAAACGTTCCTTTAGGTCTGGATGTCTTGATGACGTAGTCGAATATCGCGGCGGCGCCGGCGTTAGCAGGGCCGACGGTGTCTTTCACCCACAACTGATTAAGTCCTCTGGATTTTGAAAAATTATCAGGATACGTCAAGAGTCTGAACATCGTGGTGGCCTGACCGGGATGAAACACAGATTCTATCTCTTGTCCGGATAGCATGTATTTTATATTACTGAATAGATGTATGATGCCATTATTGGCTAGAGTAACCGTGTCGTCGTCGGCATAGTCGCTCCCATCTTCCTTGGTGAGACGTCCCTGCACCACTATATAACTCTTGCTAGGATGTACGAATAGATCTTGTGTTTTGACGTTGATTCTTATCTCTCCCGCATTGTTCAAACTCGTTCTGGTTACCGGTTCATATCCGTGAACCTCATATTCTTGAATACTTTCATCTTTCACTATGCTTTGTGCTATATCTAGTATATTTGCCATTTTTTAAAGGGTTTTTGTTTTTTTGTTTATTAATTAGCTTGCTTTTTTTTATCTAAAAATAGTTTTAATTATTTTTTATTATTATTTTTCTCTCCTATATATATATATGTGTAAACAAGAAAATGTTAAAGAAAGTAAATAAAAAAAATTTGTTTTCTTTATCAAAACTTTGTCTTCTGTAATTGTTGTTTGTAAAACTTTCCGATGATTTCTTCTCCATCCAAAGCTTCGATTTCATAAGTCACCGGATCGGTGTGAAATATTTTGATTATCACGAAGAATTCTGAGGTCCATCGAGGAGTATAACCCTTTTCGAAGTGCTTCTTATAAGCGTAGATTCTCACTCGATCACCGACCGCAAATTTCGGCGTTCTAGACTTCTTCCTAATCTTAGATCTTTCAGGATATAGATTCACGTAGACCCGTTTTTCATTTCGAGGATCGCTAGGTTCCACAGGAGTCATCTTGATCGATCTGTGTCGTGTGTTGTTGTGATCTTTAACCAGACCGTTCAGAGCGTATATGTATTTCTTGGTCGAATTCGCCGTGAAGTATCTATATATCTTTTCCTTCATCGTTCGATTCCAACGTTCCACCACGCTGGCTTTCTCTTCGTTTTCGATCGAGTAGAAGTCGACCAATCGATGAACGTGCTTGTTGTAGAATTCCTTTCCCTTATCCACCCACAATTTATTCGGTTTTTGAGAAGAAGAGTCGAACACGCTCTTCAGAGCCTCGGCGACGCAAGATCCCGATTTATTCTTCAAAGCTCTGATCCAATCGTATTTGGAAAACACGTCGATGACCGTGAATAGATATTTGACACCCTCATTCCACCTCGAAAATGGTCTCATGTCAACCAAGTCGGCAGACCAAATATCATCCAAACCCTTCACAAACACCCTTCTCTTTCAAAATTTATGCACGATGGGTTTGTGTGACTCCTCAGCCAATTCGCTCGTCAATAATCGTTTCTTCTTCTTTTCAGATGCGCTTTTTTTTTTTGAACGCCCCATCCGAATCGACGTTTTGCACCGATCAGATTACCGACCAGCAAACGTTCTATCTTCTCTCTCCTGGTCGGATTCGATATACCTCTCAATTTCACCAACATGTTTTTATCGCAGACATCATTGCGAGTCTTGGTGTCGGGATGTCCGGCGTAGCATAGATCGTGATCATATGCGGCCGCGTCCACCCTATTCACAGGTTTGCTCCAAGATTTAGGAGTCAGATCGGCGTTGAGTCTCTTGTTCAATTTCGTTCCACGACCCGTGAAACTGTGAGCAGGCAGATGCATTTCGAAAGGTAGATTATTGATCATTTTATTCACGATGCCTTTACTTTTGCTCGCGTTCTTTTTTTCGATGAATCGAGTCTTGATAGAACCACACGCGTCGCAAATTCCGCGATGCATCTGTCTGTTGTTTTTAGTTCGTACTTCTTGAGAATTACTCGTCTCGGTAACTCTCTTACACTTTACGCAATACATTTTTTTGAGAGTTATTTAAATTAAATTCGTTTTTATTTTATATATAAATTTAATATTTCTTTTTTAAAAATTCTGTTCTTCTTATATATATATATTTTTTCAATCGCTGCTCTTGAGTTCTATCATCTTACTGAATTCCTCCCTGGCCTCTTTCCTCCCCTTTTCCACGAGAGAATCCTTCATCTCTTCCTTCATGATCTGACGAGTCTTGATTCTCACAGCTTCTTTCATGGCTTCATATTTCGTTTTCTCACCCAGTATCATGAAGTATTCTCCGTCCAACATCCTACCATCTTTCAACGCCATCGAGATCATTTCGGATATCATGTCGATCTTGGAGTCGGCCAAGATGCGAATCTTGTCGTGTTTCCTCGCCTTCAGATATTATTTCCTACTCAAAAAGTTTCCGAGCGTGCTAAACAATCCAGCGGCGAGAGCCACTCCTTCTATGGTTAACATGATTGAAATACCGACTGCAGTCAACAACAATCCGATGGCGGCTGCGTGTAAACCCATGGAAATCGTGATGAGTGTCGTGTCAATCGCGTTGATGAATTTCACGAAACGCGAATACTTCTTCTTGAGAGAGTGACGAGAATCTCTCTCTTGAGTTAGATATGCTTGGATTCTGCTGATTTGATCGATGCGATACCTCTCTCCTCTTTCTTTTTCTTCTAGCGACGGTGCCGTCGGCAAAACACCGTTCGGCTTCTCATCCCCGCCGTCATCTAACGTCGGATACAATTTATTTCTGGTTCTTATTTTTATGTTTTTTTCTTTCTAATATTAGATAAAAAATTTATGTGTGTATTTATTTTATTTTCTATTCTCCCTTATTTTATATCAACGAGAAAACTTAGACGTATGCTTCATTGAACAATAATTTCATGATGCATCCTTGTCTTCTAAAGTCAGACTTCTACGCGCCAATTTCAGTTCTTCCGAAACTGTGGGCTTGTCTCGATCCTTACAGAAGAGTAATCTCTTCCAAAACGCGATCACTTCGTCGATTTGAACGCGTTCGAACGCCGGTTCGAAATACTTGACGACCATATCTTCCCTTTCCATCGTCAGACACCAATGATTCTCATGATCGAAGTCTAGGTGATCCCGAATCCGACGCATCGTTCTAACAAGAGGCGACCTAGTTGTTCGTTCACACAGAATGCGTAGGCTCTCATCAGCATTTTTAAAAGAAACCTTGTTCTAATAGTCTGGGAAGCGTTCATGATTTACGTATTTTTATTATCTATTCGATTTGATATATTTATTTTTTTAAATAACTATTTATTTTTTTTTCTCTCCTATATATATATCAATCACTTTTTTATTTCCTTACTATTTTTTATTTGAATGAAACAAATTCTACAAAGTGTTTTTATTAAGATTTATTTCACAAAATTCGCAGTGACAAAACGTAAACAAACGATTTTCCCATCGATTTTCTAATTTTCTAAAAACTCAATTTTTTTTAAGAGCTTCAAAAACAATAGCCGATTCTGGACCACTGGTCCAGAATCGGCAAACCGGTTTTTTTGATGCTGGTCTGGAATCGGCAAAGCGTTTTTTACCAACGATAGATTGAAGGTCTAATCCACGATGGGAACGTCGACAAAAAATTTTAAAGAAATTGTACATGTACAATTTTCATACATTTTTCACTTTTTTGAGCGACGTGTACATTCGACACGTTCGCCAACGGGTATTTGAAACGTGAAAAGTGCGATCTGTGAACCCTAAAAAAACAATAGCCGATTCTGGACCACCATGAAAAAACGACATTTTTGTGAACGTGCACGCGATTTAACACTGAATCCTACGATGGTAAACGCACCATGTACGTGTACGTGTATGGTACATGTACCAAGTGGTCCAGAAACGGCCTTTACTACCTACTTTTATCAGTTCGGAGCGATGTGCTTTGGTCTGAATCTAGCGCCCTGGGCTTTCACTCGAGTGATGAACTCGGTAATGGCTTATTTCCGAGCTCATTTGTCTGCGGTAACGTTGGCCTACCTGGACGATATTCTTCAAAGGTACGACAACGAGTTAACGCTTCAGAACGATATGCAGAATCTGCTTCTATTGCTCCAACGTCTCGGTTTCATAGTAAACGAAGAGAAGTCGGATCTAGTGCCGTCCAAGTCATTTACCCACCTGGGAATGAGCTTCGAGACGCACAACAATCTCGTTCGTCTGCCGTTAACCAGAGCGAAATTAGTCAGTTGTTACGCTCGCTATTGTCTTCACTCAGACAAAGTTACAGCGAGAGAATTCATGACACTGATTGTTCTGTGCGGAGCTGCCGCGGATCTCATTCCAATGGGGCGGCTACGCACTCGTCCTCTCCAGGTCTATCTGACTCAGAATTGGAGAGTGAAGATTCATTCGCTCGAGACGGACATCCTCTTGTCAAGCCAAGTGAAACAATAGATTCAGACTTGGGCAGACATAGAGTGGTTAACTCAGGGAGTTCTAATGCAATTGCCAGATCCAAGTTTTACAATTATGACGGATGCCAGTCAAACAGGTTGGGGCGCGACACTGAGCCCATCGGATATAAAGTGCCAGGGTCTTTGGGATCCGCAGTTTTTAAGCAAGCACATCAACATCAAAGAGATGATGTCTATTTGGCTTGCTCTACGTCATTGGATAGATGTTATTCAGAATGCACACGTGCAAATTCTGCCCGACAATACGACAGTAGTTGCGTATATTCGGAACCAAGGTGGCACTCATTCCATTCCGTTGCTCAATCTAACGGAAAGAATTCTTCTGTTTGTACAAGAACATCATATTCTTCTCTCCGTCCGTCATATTCCGTCTTAGCAGACTCCCCTGTTGCCGTCAGAATGGACTCTCAACAAGCAAGTATTCAATCAGATTTGCTACCAATGGGAACGGACAATGATAGATTTATTTGTGACACATCTCAACAGTCAGTTGCAGACGTATGTGTCACCTTGTCCGGATCCTCGAGCGTTTGCAGTAGACGCTCTCTCGATCTCTTGGGACGGAATGATAGGATATGCGTATCCTCCAGCGCCGTTGATTCAGCAGATATTGCTCAAGATAAAACAATCGCAATGCAAGATTCTGTTGGTAGCATCTCTGTCTCCACAGATATCGTGGATAAATCTACTCAGGTGTCTGTTGTGGGACATGCCGAGGAAGCTTCCTCAACGGGAAGATATTCTTTCGCAGGGGAAATCGCGCATCCTCCATCACAATCCACAAGGTCTAAACCTTCACGTATTTCCGTTGTGCGGTCCTTCTTGCACGGAAAACATTTTACAGGACGAGCAGTGGACGCGATTTCTAACTGTAGGAGGACCTCCTCTTCGCTAAACTATGCTGCTAAGTGGAGGGTCTTTTGTCAGTGGAGTGAGGATCATTCAGTAGATATTTATGATCCCTCCATTCCAGACATAGCAAACTTTCTAGTATACTTGTTTGATGAGAATAAACTGCAGCCTATCACCATTAAGGGTTATAGGTCTATGCTATCGGATACCTATGCACATCATGATAACTTAATGATTGGAACTAATGTCTCTTCATCTAAATTAGTTAGAAATTTTTCGATAAATAGACCTAGAACCCTTAGATTAATTCCTAAGAGGAATTTGGCTTGGGTTCTTCTTAAGCTAAAAGAAGCGCCCTTTGAGCCTCCTGACACAGTGGACTTCAAATTCTTAACATATAAGACAGCATTTCTCTTAGCATTCTCTTCTGCTAAAAGAGTTAGTGAGCTTCATGCACTATCTGTGGAGGATTCTCACTACCGTAGTGTCGGTAATACTATTACCTTCACCACCAATATTGGATTTTTGGCTAAGAATCAGGCTCCTAATAAGTATCCTGAACCTATTATTATTAAGGCCCTTCCATCATCTGATGGGCGTAGGCCTTTACTCTGTCCTGTTAGAGCAATACGTATTTACAAACGTAGATCTGAGTTCATCAGAAAGGGATGTAAGCGTTTCTTTCTGTCTTTGATGCCTAATAGAAAGGATATTATGGTTCATTCTATTGCTAGATGAATTCAATTAACTATTCGTACTGCTTATGAAAAATTATCTTCTTCTCAGAAGTCGGCACTCATATCTCATCTCATGAAGTAAGAGCTCATTCTACTTCTTGGGCATATGCTAATTGTATTGCTATTACTGATTTGATGAAGGCTGCATATTGGTCTCAACCTTCCACATTCACTAATTTCTATGTCAGAAATATTGAGTCCATTTCTGGAGACCGCCATTGTTTAGGTCCGTTATCAGTTGCTCAGAATATCGTCCACTAAACAGTTGCAACTATAGTTATGTAGGCTTTCTGTTCCGGCAGTGACTCTGTCCTGCTGCCCTCTTCGCTCTGGGGTATTTGACCCAGGGCAAGGGGAAAGGGGGGGGGGTGTTCCCTTAGGTCACCTGCTTTATAGTGAAAAGCAAGGGAATACCTCCCCTAGAGTCAGTAATTCCGAGTCGGTACCGGGATGGTTTTAAAGTGTAAAGCTAATGTTTACTCATACATGTAATATTTTTAAAGTGTAGCTCGGTGTGAAGCATTTGTATATGTCACGTGTCAAACGAGCGTTAATATACAATCCTTGGACACTTTTAATGAGTATAAAGAGTCTCATTTCTCTGGACTTCCTTTATTTATTGGCTTACCTTTAAAAATACTAGTAGAAAGGGTTATACTGGATGTTAATAGAGATCATGGATGATTATTATGCTCAATTACTGATCGGTGTTGTGACTTTCGTCTTTAATATAAATAAGAAAGATACATGTAAAGCCTATCTCTCCTTTTCTCCTGGAGGGGATATTCTGTTATAGATAATTCTGCTTACTGGATTTTTCTTTATGTCCTAGGCCCTCCAGCCTATTTACTATTCAGCTAAGTCTGGGTCATTGGTACAGTATAAAAATGTTAAAAAATTTATAGTAATTTATATATTTTTTATACTTAATAATGACCCAGACGGGGATGGCCCTCCCATGAGTTGGGAACTCTTACATCCCCGCTGAGTACATAACGCTTACCAGGCACTGGTTGTAAGAATGATAATTGGCGCCAATTTAGGGACCTCCTTGACACTGCGCATGTACAGAGGAGTAAATGTATGGAGGACCATATAGGGCATGTAATTTTCGGTTTTTGATGCAAATTTTGGGGATTGGGGGACAAAATTTGTGTTTGACCCTGAATTAAAGAGTTTAGCACCAGCTAAGTCTGGGTCATTGGTAAGTATAAAAAATATATAAATTACTATAAATTTTTCAACTTGTATTTCGTTTTGCTGACGACTGTTAACCGTTGGACCGTCTATTCCCAGAAAAACACGAATGGAATTGAAACACATGAAAAGAAGGTTTAGTGATGTCAAGAAAAGCTTTGTACAGGACACAAGTGTGCATGTGAAGGATCTTGAAAAAGGGGTCCTCCTAAACACCGGAACGACACGAAATGACGCGGAAAGACACCAGAATGCTATAAAAATGATACGTAATGACATTTATTTTACAAAATACTCGACCCCAGAAAGTATTTTGTTTATTAACTATCAAAGTACCTTCCAGGCAACCTTCTTACATTTGGTCCTGTTTCAGACTTAGGAAATTATTAGAATAGTTGGACTTTGGTGAAAGGCAACCACAGGCGGCTGCTGGGGGTGGGGGGGGGGGAGGGGGTCAGGTTGGCACAAAGAAGAGGGGAGGGGTCATGAAGGAGAGGGTAGCAGTGGGGGATTTTCAGTCAATAATTACTTTGTGATTGTTTAACCTGGCATAGATGCATCATAGACAACTGGACCTGGATTAATCGGACACTAATGGAGAACCATAAGCTGACAATATGAAGGGCGGCAGGGTGTGGTACATAAATATTCTTAATTTTCCCCACTTGCCTATGAAGTCTCACTACTTGATTCTGCAGTCTCCCTATTTTTAGCTCACCTGACTGAAAGTCAGTGTGAGCTTTTCTTATCACTCTACGTCCGTCGTCCTGCTTGAAGGTGGTGTTTGAGCCTCTTTCTCCTAAACCACTGGCCACATTTCAATTAAATTTCATGTAAGTAGTGGTCATATAGGGGAATTTTGATTTTTATGCAAATTAGGTTTCGGCTCATATTGAGCACAGGGGTGGGGAAAAAATGGCCAAATTTTTTGGAAGTCTTCTTCTAATGAACCACCAGTAGCAGAGATTTGATATGTGGTATACAGAGTTCTTTTGAGGTTTAGAATCAAGTTTGTTCAAGAGAAGTTTGTCGGGCATTATTTGCCTTCGTTATGGGATGGGCAAACATTTTGGCCACGCCTAAAATTTCTATTTTCAGAACCGTGAGGTCGATTTGAACCAAATTTGATATGAGATGATAATGGGTCATAAGTAGTTTACTGATGCCAATTTTTTTTTCTAATTGCTCCGTGGGAACCTCGGGAGCCAAAAATAGGAAAACCTTAAAACTGCCATATCTCCAAAACTACACGGCACAGAGAATTCTTATTTTGTATAAAGCTTACTTTTATCCAGTAGAATAGAATGGTTAAAAAATCCCTATCGGTTTGATCACAAGGTACTTTTTTCAGGACTTTGAAAAAGTGCTGAGTCAGCACTTTTTAATACTGTAGGCAATGGGAAAAACATTAAAAAATCTTCTTCTCCAGATCCAGCTGGCAGAATCTTTTGATATTTGGTATGGAACATTGTAGGGTGGATCTGATTCAAGTTTGTTCAAATCGGCCCCCTGGGACCATATTTGGGCTCAGTATAGAAGCTCGAATTAGAACTTAGTGCATTTCAGGCAAATTTTAAAAAAAATCTTCTCCAGATCCAGCAGGCAGAATCTTTTGATATTTGGTATGCAACATTGTAGGGTGGATCTGATTGAAGTTTGTTCAAATCGGTCCCCTGGGTTCATATTTGGGCTCAGTATAGGAGCCCGATTTCGAACTTAGTGCATTTCAGGCAAATTTCTTAAAAAAATCTTCTTCTCCAGATCCAGCAGGCAGAATCTTTTGATATTTGGTATGCAACATTGTGGGGTGGATCTGATTCAAGTTTGTTCAAATCGGCTCCCTGGATTCATATTTGGGCTCACTATAGAAGCTCGAATTCGAACTTAGTGCATTTCAGGCAAATTTCTTTAAAAAAATCTTCTCCAGATCCATCAGGCAGAATCTTTTGATATTTGGTATGCAACATTGTAGGGTGGATTTGATTCAAGTTTGTTCAAATCTGCTCCCTGGGTTTATATTTGGACTCAGTATAGGAGCCGGAATTCGAACTTAGTGCATTTCAGGCAAATTTCTTTAAAAATATCTTCGTCTCCAAATCCAGCAGGCAGAATCTTTTGATATTTGGTATGCAACATTGTGGGGTGGATCTGATTCAAGTTTGTTCAAATCTGCTCCCTGGGTTTATATTTGGATTCAGTGTAGGAGCCCAAATTTGATCTTAGTGTATTTCAGGCAAATTTCTTTGAAAATCTTCTTCTCAAGATCCAGCAGGCAGAATCTTTCGATATTGGGTATGCACCATGCTTAGGGGGATGAGATTCAAGTTTGTTCAAGCCAAGTCCCTGGGTTCATATTTGGGCTCGCTGTGGTAGCCCGAATTATAACTTAGTTCAAAATGAGGAATTTTCTTTAAAAATCTTCTTCAGATCCAGCAGTCGGGATGTTTTGATATTTGGTATGCAGCATCCTTAGGGGGACGAGATTCAAGTTTGTTCAAGCCATGTCCCTAGGTCCATATTTAGGCTCACTTTGGGAGCCCGAATGATAGCTTAGTTCAAAATGAGGAATTTTCTTTAAAAATCTTTTACAGATCCAGCAATCGGAATGTTTTGATATTTGGTATGCAACATCCTTAGGAGGGTGAGATTCAAGTTTGTTCAAGCCATCCCCCTAGGTCCATATTTGGACTCACTGTGGGAGCTTGAATTGTAACTTAGTTCAAAATGAGGAATTTTGATCATCTTCTTCAGATCCAGCAGTCGGAATGTTTTGATATTTGGTGTGCAGCATCCTTAGGGGGGGGGGGGGGGGGTGATATTCAAGTTTGTTAAAGCCAAGTCCCTGGGTTCAAATATGGGCTCCCTGTATGATTCAATATGAGGAATACTCTTTAAAAATCTTTTTTTTTTAGATTCACTGGTCAGAATCTTTGGATATTTTGTATAAGCTTTTCTTAGGAGGAGCAGATGCAACTTGTTGAAATCAATTCTCTGGGTTGATATTTAGGCTACCATGTCAGGTGAGCGCCCTCAGGCCCCCTGGGGCCTCTTGTTTCTGGAGGGAGACATGAAGTCTCCCTAAAATTCCACCCTAGGCTGGTCCCTGGTTGGAATATTGTCACCAGAGGTAATGGGAGACATGGCTGCCTTCGTTTTGGGTAGAGTGGTGACGCCTTGGGTGAGCACAAGAGGGGGACTCTTGGGTGGGGACACATGATGATCTTGGTGACCGTAGTAGTCCGCTATATTCTATTCTATTCTATAAGTGAGCAAACGCACGTTTGAGTGATGACAGATCTATTGAATAGACCGACCATTAAGTAAGCACACATGCAGGTAATTGATTGGTTTGATAAACAAAAGTCGGAACACGATCGAACAGGTTCCCAGTTATCCTGACCCGAACTCTGACCTGACATGAACTTGAGTTGGGATTTCCTCGAAAAGCAATTAAAACTAATTTAAAACCAATTAAAACATCAATTAAAAGAAATAAATAAAAAAGCCCCGCTCTTCTGCTCACCCCGCTTGATAAGCTCATGTCAGACGCATGTGATAAGTTTATAAATATTTGCCACCTTCCGCCGCAAACAGATCAGTTACATTTAACCCTTTACCCAACGAATCGGCCGCATGCGCCCGCGTAATATGCAAATCCAGCAGTTGAAGAAATATTATTTTTCAACAAATTTCAACAAAACCATATCATGTGACCCCTCGTTGGAACGAGCTCGTCGAGCTCGTTCCGACGAGGGGTCACATGATATGATTTTGTTGACATTTTTTGAAAAATTTCAAAAAATGATATTTAAAATAATAAATTTTGATATTGTCTGCGTTGGGTAAAGGGTTAACTGTGAAGACTGTTGCGATCTTAGTGGAGACAGGGAAGGAAAGTGTAGGAAAGATTAAGGTGCCAACATGGGAATTTAGGTACAGAGTGAATGAAGAACTGAAAAGGGCCATAAAGGGTAGAAAAGCTAAATGTGCTGCATACAGGAGAAGTAGACAACTCAAGGGGCGGAAAGCAATGATGCCACGGTAGCAAAGGAAGAATACCAGCAAGCACGAAATAAAGTAAATATGATCAAAGACGATAATCAAAGAGTGTGAAATAGCAGTCTTGTTAGGTCGATAAGAATGACAGGGCGGTCGGGTTCGAACGTGTTTTGGAAATGGGTGAATAAACGTAACAAAGGAAGTAACCCACAGAGTATTAAAGTAGATGGCAGAGTTACAGACGAGCAAGATCAAGTCGCATCAGAACTAGTCAAGCACTAGGAAAAAGGTAAACGATAAGCGATGGGGCATGGGGAGCCCACCTGAGTGTCCGAATCAGGTCGAGGAAAACCTATCGAACTTCGTGTGCAGCGAAATTAAAACGGTGGAGGAGCGAAATGTGATCTCAAAATTAAGGGATGGAAAAGCGGGAGGAGTGGATGAAATTCCAAACTAGTTTATCGAAAAAGGGGAGAGGAACTCGTGGAAAGCTTAACTGCCCTATTCAATCTAGCCATAGAAAATCATGAGGTCCCGAAGGAGTGGAGAGAAAGCAAAGTGACATTTATTCACAAAAAAAGGGGGGGGGGACGTTTTGGATAACTATCGAGGGATCTCTGTCAGCAGGTCGATAAGAATGACGAACGTATTTTGGAAATGGGTGAATAAGTACAACAAAGGAAGTAAACACACAGATTATTAAAGTAGATGGCAGAAATACAGATGATCAAGATCAAGTCGCATCAGAACTAGTCAAGCCCTGTGGAAAGGAAAACGATAAGCGATGTGGCATGGGGACCCACCAAAGTGTCCGAACCAAGTCGTGGAAAATCTATCGAACTTCGTGTGTAGTGAAATCAAAACCAAGGAGGTGCGAAAGGTGATCTCAAAATTAAAGAATGGAAAAGCGGGAGGGGTGGAAGAAATTCCTGACAAGCTTATCAGAGAAGGGGGAGAGGGACTCTGTGAAAGTCTAACTGCCCTATTCAATTTAGTCATAGAAAAACAAGAGGTCCCAAAAGAGTAGAGAGAAAGCAAACTGACATTTATTCACAAAAAAGGGAAAAAGGACGTTTTGGATAATTATCGAAGAATCTCTGTCAGTAGTAACATTGGAAAGTTTTCTGTAAAGTCCTGTGTGGGAGATTAGAGGAGGTGATTGAGGAGAAGGGTTTTTTGGGGAGAGATTCAGAATGCCTTCAGGAATGGAAGGAGAGTCACTGACCATCTTTTCACGCTATCCCAAATGATAGAATTCGCAAAAGCAAAAAAGAAAAAGATGTTTATGGCCTTTTTGGATGTTAAAAAGGCATACAATAGGGTATGGAGGGAGGGTATGTGGCAAAAGCTTGAGACTGGGCCTGGGAGGTGAGTTTGTTAGGATTCTGAAAGCATTATATAAAGATGTACAGAGTGAACTTAGCCTGGGTAACATAACAACAAAACATGTGCCTATGGAGATAGGCCTAAAACAGGGGTGTATCCTTTCGCCAATTCTTTTTGAATTGTACATCAAAGATTTAGGAGATGAACTCATGCCTAGCAATGAGGGGATAGCAGTTGGGGACTTGAAGATTCCAGGGTTATTCTTTGCAGACGATATGGTACTAGTGTCCGAAAGCGAAGAGGGACTATAGAAAATGCTGGGAATTGTTGGGTAATATGGGACCAAATGGAGACTTGAACTAAATGAAAGCAAGAGCAAAGTTATAGCAGTGGGCCGCAAAGTGGACCCCACTCGAAGGTGGAGAGTGGGGGAGTTCTGTATTCCGGAAGATAGCAGCAAGCTTCTTTGTGTAAGAGAGACAGGTGACTACGAGTATTTGAGGGGTAAATATAAACATCACAGGAAGAGGCATCGACCGAAACCACACAAATGAATTGATTCTGAAGGGGAGACAAATCCTCAACCAAATGAAACTTGTAGGGAGAAACAATTTCAATAAGGTTTTCGTGGGGAATACAATATGGGAAATGGTGGGTCTGCCAAGTATAACATATGGTAAAGAAATGATACCCCTAAACCAAATGGCTGTAAGGAGCTTGGAAACCCTGCGGATAACTGGGTCGAGTAATGTCGCGGCTCTAGAAGCAATCAGGGGGAGCTTGGGTGGATGAGGATCAAGGACAGGATAGACTTATTGAAACTCGGTCATCTTAATTATTTGGTAAATCTCCCCGTCAGCCGATGGTGTAAAGTAATGTTCCAGAATATTTTCAACTCAAATACCAAGACAGGGTGGATGTCCCGGCCGGGTGAGGGAGCTAATAGAGAACTACTCATAGATCTCGGACTTAGACATAGGGGCAAACGAGGGTAAAAAAATCATCAGGCAAAGGGTCATGGAGGATGGTAACCTTAATTGATGAGAGGGTCCCTGGGTGGCCTGCATAATAAAGAGAAGCCTGGTTTTTGAAGAGTACATTGATGGCACCTTTTGGGGTCACTGATGTTCAAGCTGAGGTTAAAATTGGGAAAACAGTGAAAAGGCGTGCCAGATGTGTAATTTAGGCGCGGCGGAGTCCCTGGAACACTTTCTACTAGAATGCCCAAAATACCAGTCTAAAAGAATAAGATTCACTGGGAGTATAATGGGGAAGTGGGATGGGAGAATGAAGGACATGTGGTTAGTGAGAGATTCAAAGGAGAGGGTTAATATGCTAATCGGAGAGGTTGGGAAGAGTGGGGCATGGGAGGTCATCAAGTAGTTCATCTATGAGTATTGGGAGGAGAGAAGAACCGTGGGAATAGGGAGACAGTTGGGAGTACAAGGGTAACCAAGGCCTTCTCACCCAAGAACCACGACAAATCAGCGGCCGGCCAAAGTGTTATTATTATTATTAGTGTTCTGTCCATGTGTTTTCACAGAAGAGTCCAATGTTACTGGACTACATGTCTCCAATTGGCCATGTGTGTACAATATTAGTCGATTGTAAATTATATGTTAGTCTGCGTAGGTATGTTGGAGTGATTGTGATGGATGAGGAGTGTGTGTGGGTGGGAGGTGGGGGGGGGGGGGGGATAGTGTAAACTGTATTTATTTTCATAGTGTGAAAGCACAAAGTATACAATACAAGGCAAAATAAAAAAAAATAATTGATTCGCAGGCAATTTTTTTTTCAAATCAGGGAGGGAGGGAGGATTTTATTTTTATTTTTTTTTTTTCAATTTTTTTTTTTCGTGTAAATGGTTGAGTATACTCAGTAAATATTTTTGCTTTCTTTCTGGTTGAAAAAGAGAAAAGGTTGTATTTTAGTGTAATTATAGAATACCTTTTATAACTAACTGCCGTAACAACAGCTAAAAGGATTTGGATTTTATTGTTCTTTTTAATGGTATAGTCCTGTCAAAGATCATGATCCATTAGAATAGGCCCCAGTAACCAATGCTTGGGGGTAGGAGTCCTTTAAAATGGGAAACATGGCTCTGAATGATTGGTTAAACTTGAGTTTATATCGGTGTTGCGGCCATTATTAGCCATTGTGCAGACATATATTACCTTAAACACCAGCAAATAAATAAATAATTAAATCATGATCCAGTATATCGGAATTTGCCTTGTTTCAGTTTATGGGAGAGTGCCTCTGGGCACTCTCCCATAAACTGCAACAAGAAAAACCAATTTACTGCAAACACAGCTAAATAATTATATGTCGAGAAATGTGAAAAAATGACCATTCCATGTTTTCACAAAGTCTTAAAAAAACATGAAAAATATTAATGTCTGATGAGGAAGTTCAAATCTAACGAGGGAGGGCCTGAGAATCAAAACATTATTTTTTTTAGCCCGATAGAAGCATACAACTAATAAAGAAATGGATTCAGCAGCAAGCTATCAGCTTATACTCAGCTGTTTCCTGTTGGACATTCAGCTAATCGTATATCATATGCTGCTAATATACTACTACTCAAAGTTTTCTAAGCACCAAATATTTGACACATCCTTGTGAAATTTGCTTGTGACTTTTTTGTGATACTTTTGGTGGATATGATTGAGGAATGTATTGAGATGGCCTCCAGTGTTTACATTAGCTCTCTTGACAGGCAGACCTTTCGTGACAGTAATGAAAAAAAACATGTACCGCTTGATTTTCATGATGTTTTTGTGTACTGTCCACATGTACATGACATGTGTTGGGTATTCAGTCTTCATTTCAACACAAACCCTTGTGATTTAATGATTGAATATGGCAAATGCAAATGTAAGAAGACATTTGTCTGAAGCAGAAATGTGACGAGCTGTAGGGATGGTGGATCAAGGGGCTACCCATCGTCAGATTGGTGAAGCCCATGGTGTGCACCATACTGTAACCACCAGAGCCTAGGCAAGATTTCAGCAATATGGCTCACCAGTAAGATCCCATGGTGGTTGTAGAGACAGGGCAACATCTGTAGCTGAAGACCGGTTTTTGATCATTCAGGTCCATAGGAACTGCTTTGCCACAACAACCCAGCTTCACAGTGACCTTCAGAATGCATCTGGGGTAAATGTTTCGACGCAGACTATCCGGGCAAGGTTGCACGAAGGTGGTCTCCAATCGAGAAGACCATGTATTCACATTCCGCTGTCACAGAACCACCACCAGGCACGATATGAATGGGTCATGGACCATGTTGGATGGACCAGAGAAGATTCGCGACCTGTCCTTTTTACAGATGAGTCAAGGTACTACATAGACCACACAGATAGGTGTTCTAGGGTATGGAGAAGACCAGGAGAGCGATTCCATGCAGCCAACATTGCTGAGCATGACCGCTATGGTGGAGGGTCAATCATGGTCTGGGGCGGCTTCAGCTGGGATGGACATACATGGCTCTGTGTCCTTGAACGTGGTACATTGACTGCACAACGATATATTGATGAGATCCTGGATGTCCACGTCAGATTGTATGCAGGTTCAGTGGGTGATAGATTCATTCTGATGGACGATAATACCTGTCCTCATGTAGCCCATGCTGTCGGGGAGTACCGACGGAGGGGATTGAACGTATGGACTGGCCTGCAAGATCCCCTGACCTCAATCCAATCGAAGATGTCTGGAATGGGGTTGCAGCTTGCAATTTCAGCCCATCCAGTCCAGCCAAGAAGTGTCCAGGAGCTTGATACCATGCTGGTCCAAGAATGGAACAACATCCCACAAAGGACCACCAAGAACCTGATTGGGGGCATGAGAAGGCGTTGTCAAGCTGTAATTAACAGTAATGGGTCTCGACATTGAAGCCATACCAGTTCGTTCCGTCAACTTTTTGACATATTGAAAAATTTCCTCTTTTACCAATAACATCCATTTTCCATGGTTATCGTATTCAAAAGCTAAAAAATAATGTCAAACACAAATAAAATCTTAATTTCTGTACTTAAATCATTAAAGATATAATTAACTAAAAAATATATACACTATTCACAACAATATTTCAACCAAAACGTAAAACAGGTAGTTGGGTGTACTTGGTGCTTAGCAAACTTTGAGTAGTATAGTTATGCACGTACAGTTGCACTCACATGTTTGGAATCCGGCACAGGAAAGGACGGGGTATTATTATAGTTATCTTCTAAGTGTTTCCATTTTTGGGTGAAAGTTGAGCAGTTTACACCAAGTGATGGGTCCTGGTCGTGTGCGTGTTGCATGTTGGCTAAGATTGAAGTGGTACCAAGTGATGGGTCCCGGTCGTGTGCGTGTTGTACTGTTATTATACGTTGGCTAAGTTTGAAGTGGTAAAGAAAACAAACAAAACAAATGATAAAACAAGAGTGTGAGAGACTAATAGAGAATGGAGGCTGTTTATGGAGTAATGAAGTGTGCAATGCAAAGCGTTCCAAACGGGTTGTCATCGGTAGACACGATGGATAGTTCAATAAAGCATGGCTTGGTAGTGGGGCACCTTCCCCGCAAACACACACACCACCGCAACAAAGCTATGCAACACTGGCACAACTGTCGTTGGCGCCGTAAGAACGATCCTTAACCCTGCACGCTATGCATTTGCAGGGTCAGAATGGGAAGGCGAGCTAAACACAAAGGCGCTAACTTGGCTTGGGGGGGGGGGGGTGCGGATGAGTGTGGGTGTGGTGTTATATAGGATGCATTTATATGTGTGTCGTGCATGCCATGTCTGAAATTTCTTTTAATTTACATTCTTAGAAACCCTTTCTGAGTGCGTATAAAGACATAAATGTAAAACAGATTTACTATGCTCCTAATAAGTTATAATAATAATTTATAATGGGTTTATGAGTGTTTTGTGAGAGTGTACATAGAATGCGTGGGTATATATAAATGCGTGTGCGAAAGCTGTAACATTGGTGACTGCATGTATGTTAGCATGTATGGATGGTCATTAGTTCTTTACATATTTATATTATATCTCAGGTGACTTCCTTGCATTCTGATTGGCTGAAAGATGATGCCCTATTTCGTGTAGTTTGCATCCACAGAACTGACCAGGCACTACACTTAGGCACTACACGTTTTCTATTTTTAGCAAAATTTTAGTTTTCATTCGTGAGTTGCGCGATTCCAGAATACACATTTCCGTTTTGGGGAAAGTGTTTTGTTTACCCTTGCCGACCGATTCAAGATCTGTCTTCTGCTCATATCAATAATCCAAGTTAGCCGTGTTTTGGAAGAAGAAAATGTTTTTTAAAAACTACATGGTATTTTTTTCTTTATAACGCTGGTTAGTAGGGCTGCTACCTTGGTAATAGATTAACAAATTGGACAGATGTTTTTCTTGATGGGTGTTCGATATAATATAAGGATTAGTGCATGTCTTATCGTTGACTACGCCCATATAGTGCCCAGTGAGGTGGTGTAGTTCCCTCCGCTTTGCGGCGGGAACTACACCACCTCACTGGGCACTATATGGGCGTAGTCAACTCCAAGCCATGCACTATTCCTTAATTATTACATGCCTGTTCTTTCAAATCCTCACCACAGCAATACTAGACCATGCAGAAATTGAAATGAAAATATGCGCGGAACAGAAATCGATGACGGACTATTTTTATATTTTTATAGAAGCGAAATTTCACTGGAATTTTCTACAAATCGTGCAACACAATTACAATTTGAATCGCAAGCGATAGCTGAAAATCGTCCCCTGAGTTCCAATGTGTTCTAAATTCCCGAGGCCTCTCGTATTATCCTTCCACGCACAATGTACACACAATGTATTGTAAGTAAACATCGCCTTCATCGACCTTCAAACATTGCCTTGATCGATATGGCAGTCGTGCCATATCAATTAACCCTTTCACACGCGTGTGTCATTCTGTGTTTACACACAGAACTGAATTAAATTTAATTTGGATTTTAACCATTTTCTAAAAAAACTGAAAACACAGTTTGTGAATGTGGAGTTTGAAAAAACCAAGATGACGTAAAGTTCGTTGAACTTTGTCTCAGAAAGTGTTCATTCAGGCTATTTGGAAATTGGACAGTTTTGTTGGCGTGAGTTTTGTTTGTGGATTATTATGACGGCCATTGTTATAAGTATAAGTTATTGCCTTTAAGTAGAGTGAACATTGAATAAAAACCTTGATATGGATTTCATTGTTTATTAAATTTTGTTTTGAAAGTCTTTTTAATATGATGAGATAAATATTAATTATTTTCAATGTTAAAAACAATATGAGAGTGCAGGGGTTCTTTTCCATTCACACTGTGCAACGTAATTTTCAAGACAGATATTGGGGCGTGGTTTAGGGCGGGCTTGAATACGTTTTTTGGTTCACTGTGTTATGAAAAGAAAATCAAAACATAATACTTTAGCCAATCATTTTGCCTGAAAATGCATGAACAGAAAAAAAGTTTAATTATATCATGATGTTTTGAGGTGAATTAAAAACTTATTGAGATATCTATATCTGGAGCACAGCTATATGAAAAGAAATATTTGTAAGCGTCGGTGGCACGCATTCTGCCCTCGCCAAATAGTTTACAATGCAGACCTTCCCCTGAACCAGGGAATTTCGGGTCTTTCTCTGGGTGGTCCCCGAAAGGGGCCATTGTTTTTTTCCATGATCCGACAAAACATAATCCGTAAAATGAATCCCCTCCATCGACCGCCTGAAAACACCATAACAGCACCCTCGGAGAGAGGTAGCACCTTTGCAAGAGGACCCCCTCTCGCTCTGGTCCTCACCCGATGGTTCAGACCAATGATCATCATAAAGATAAGCCACTCTTAGATCATCTAATCCTTGACATCTGCCGAGTACCTGACCCTTTTCCTCCAACGCGCCTTGTCATGTAGCCACAACGATCTTATATACAGTTAAAAAGAGTCGAAGCGGGCTTGTTCCACAGTGTCCCTGCGCGTCTTAGGCACGCGAAACCATTTCATTCCAAGAGAATTATATGTATATCTTTGTGAGTAAAAATACATCACATTACATGAACGGTAGCTTGCTTGCAAACTTCACGAGACATGGGTAGATAAATGGCTCATAACAGTGTCGAATTCTTACAGAATTAGACTGATGGCCTGAGAGTTTGCCACATTGCTTTACTATTGCAGATGGTGCTTTTGTGCACTGAAGGGACTTTTCACATTATTAGCTCACCTGACTGAAAGTCAGGGTGAGCTATTCTGATCACTTTTTGTCTGTCGTGCGTCGTCTGCCGTCCGTCGTACGTCGTGAAGGTGGTGTTTGGGTCATTTTCTCCCAAGCCACTGGCTGCACTTCACTGAAAATTCACATGAGTAGCGGTTATATAGGGACATTTTGGTTTTTCTTCAAATTGGATTTCTGCTCATATTGTGGAGTGGGGTGGGGCCAAAATGCACAAAATTTTAAAAAATCTTCTCCTCATGAATCAGCCGTAGCAGAGACTTGATATTTGGCAGCATCCATTTGAGGTGTAGACTCAAGTTTGTTCAAAAGAAGTTTGACAGGTAATGTTTGCCTTTGTTCTGAGAGAGGCAAGAATTTTTGCCCTGCCCAGAATTTCTATTTTCTGAACCGAGGGGCCAATTTGAACCAAATTTAATATGAGGTATTATTGGGTTATAAGTACTTAATTTATGCCAATTTTTTTTTTCCTGCGGCCCCGTGGGAACCTCAGGAGCCAAAAATAGAGAAAATCTCCAAACCTGCGCAGCACTGAGAATTTTTATTTGGTGTGAGGCTTCCTTGGGACCAACAGAAAGGAATGGTAAAAAAAAATTGCCATCGGTTTTGTCATAAGGTACTTTTTCGGGACTTTGAAAAAATGCTGAGTCAGAATTTTTAGCTCACCTGAGCGAAGCTCAGTGGGAGCTTTACTGATCACATTCTGTCCATCGTTGTCCGGCGTTAACTTTACATTATCGACTTCTCCTTCAAAACCACTAGCCCAATTTTATTCAAATGTTGGGTAAATGTTTATTACCTAATGCCAATTCAGATTTGTTCAAATGAAGTTGCCCCTCCTGCTGGGTGGTGCCATGCCCCCAAGGGGCACCAAAATCTTTGAAAATCTTCTTCTCATGAACCAGCAGTAGCAGAGACTTGATATATGGTATGCAGCTTCCTTTTAAGGTGTAGACTCAGCTTTGTTCAAGAGAAGTTTGATGGGCTATATTTGGCGTCGTTATGGGAGGGGCAAAATTTTTAGCCCTGCCCAAAATTTCTATTTTCCTAACCGAGAGGCTGATTTGAATCAAATTTTATGTGAAGGCTTATTGGGTCATAAGTACCTAATTTATGCCGATTTTTTTCCCCGTAGCCCCGTGGGAACCGCAGGAGCTAAAAATAGAAAAAAAATTAAAACACCCACATCTCCAAAACTGCACGGCAGACGTGTGAAGCTTCCTTAGGACCAACAGAAAGGATTGGTTAAAAAAAAATGCCATCGGTTTTATCATAGGGTACAGTTTCGGGACTTTTGAAAAAGTGCTGAGTCAGCACTTTTTAACACTGCAGGCAATGGGAAAAAGATTAAAAAATCTTCTTCTCCATATCCAGCAGGCAGAATCTTTTGATATTTGGTATGCAACATTGTGGGGTGGATCTGATTCAAGTTTGTTCAAATCGGCTCTCTGGGTTTATATTTGGGCTCAGTATAGGAGCCCGAATTCGAACTTTGTGCATTTCAGGCAAATTTCTTTAAAAATCTTCTTCTCCAGATCCAGCAGGCGGAATCTTTTGATATTTGGCATGCAACATTATGGGGGTGGATCTGATTCAAGTTTGTTCAAATCGGCCCCCTGGATTCATATTTGGGCTCACTATAGAAGCCCGAATTCGAACTTAGTGCATTTCAGGCAAATTTCTTAAAAAATCTTCTTCTCCAGATCCAGCAGGCAAAATCTTTTGATATTTGGTACGCAACATTGTGGGGTGGATCTGATTCAAGTTTGTTCAAATCGGCTCCCTGGATTCATATTTGGGCTCAGTATAGGAGATATATTTTGTCCATATTTGGGCTCACTGTGGTACCCCGAATTATAACTTAGTTCAAAATGAGGAATTTTCTTTAAAAATCTTCTTCTTCAGATCCAGCAGTTGGAATGTTTTGATATTTAGTATGCAGCATCCTTAGAGGGTGAGATTCAATTTTGTTCAAGCCATGTCCCTAGGTCCATATTTGGGCTCACTGTGGGAGCTTGAATTGTAACTTAGTTCGAAATGAGGAATGTTTTTTAAAAATCTTCTTCTTTTGATATGTGGTGTGTAGCATCCTCAGGGGTGGGGGGAGATTCAAGTTTGTTAAAGCCAAGTCCCTGGGTCTATATTTGGGCTCGAATTATAACCTAGTCAATATGAGGAATTTTTCTTTAAAAATCTTCTTCAGATTCAGCAGTCGGAATGTTTTGATATTTGGCATGCAGCAACCTTAGGGGGGGGGGGGGGTGAGATTCAAGTTTGTTCAATCCAAGTCCCTTGGTTCATATTTGGGCTCACTATGGGAGCCCGAATGACAACTTAGTTCAAAATGAGGAATTTTCTTTAAAAATCTTCTTCAGATCCAGCAGATAAATGCCTTTTTTGTTATTTTTTATGCAGCATCCTTAGGGGGGTAAGATTCAAGTTTGTTCAAGCCATGTTCCTAGGTCCATATTTAGGCTCACTGTGGGAGCTTGAATTGTAACTTAGTTCAAAATGAGGAATTTTCTTTAAAAATCTTATTCTTCAGATCCAGCAGTCGGAATGTTTTGATATTTGGTGTGCAGCATCCTTAGGGGGTGAGGTTCAAGTTTGTTAAAGCCAAGTCCCTGGGTTCATATATGGGATCCCTGTGGGAGCCCGGATTATAACTTAGTTCAATATGAGGAATATTCTTTAAAAATCTTTCTTTTAGATCCACTGGTCAGAATCTTTGGATATTTGGAATAAGCTTTTCTTAGGAGGAGCAGATGCAACTTGTTGAAATCAATTCTCTGGGTTGATATTTAGGCTACCATGTCAGGTGAGCGCCCTCAGGCACTTTCGGCACTTTCTGTCTGTCCGTCCGGTGTTAACTTTACATTATCGACTTCTTCTCACAAACTACTAAACCAAATTGAACCAAATCTGGTGTGCATGTTCCCTATCATATGTCAATTCAAGTTTGTTCAAATCAAGTGGACCCGCCCCTTGGTAGGGCCACGCCCAAAAAGGGAGCCTATATCTTAAAAAATCTTCTCATGAACCAGCAGTAGCAGAGACTTGATATTAGGTGTGTAGCTTCCTTTTGAGGTGTAGACTCAGGTTTGTTCAAGAGAAGTTCTAGGTGCTATATTTGCCATCGTTATCTCATTCGCGCAGAGAAGGTCATCAAACTCGGTCGCATTCGCACAGGGCAGATTATCAACCCCCCTCTACGCAATTGCGATCGAATTTCCGATTCTGCATCGATAAAAAGGTCTATTCGTTTCGGCGCCATTACCGAGTTATTGTTTTTACTATTTTATATTTATACAAAAACATGGCCGATTTCGAAATCTCCGTTGACGCCTCACGAGTACACAAATGACGACAATTAAAGAATAAAACATAATTTGGATCAATAAACTCTGCCCAAATGTAAGGAAATACGTGTACTATCGATTGCAGCCGGTAATATGGACGAAAGCTTGATATATATTCCTAATTTCGGGTTTTGAGTTCCCATAAAAACTTGATGGGAACTTTTTCTATAGGATTGAATGTGAAGAATCTTAACGTTGAGGGGTAGCCACTACGTTCGGATCGCTGAACTATTTGTCAGACATGTCAGTTTGAGAAGGAAAACAATACTTACCTGTCAATAAATAAAGAACACGTTTGCAAATAATGTTGTTTTAATAATTCTATTTCCATTGTACAATATATCGTGCATACAATACATGTTTTTAACATAAAACAAAGAAAGAAAATTGAAATATTAAACTGAAAAGAAAATCATTGTCATTTTGGATTTACCGGTATGTTTCGCTGGGATTTTCCCACCACACCAGTCCTGGACGATCTTTGAGTGGGTGTCCGAAAATTTCGAGGCTTAAAAAAAATTATTTTTTGATGAGAAAATGGTGTCCGAAATCAAAAAGTGTCCGAAAATTTAGATAAGATATGGTATTTATATTTCAATTTCTCTATTACTGAGTTAAGTTGAGTAATTAAATTGATAAGTTCAACTTATGAATAGAACAAAAACAGACGTGGAAAGAAGATGTCAATGGAAGAACACATTAGTTTTGTTTTCTCTGCCATGTTGGTGGCCTGCGATCAACAATGAACTGTCAAATTCAACGCTGTCATAGACTATGTGACAATGGCGGGGGCGTTTTATATAAAAACCGAAAACCATACAGTGCAGATATTTTTCGGTTTGGTTTCGTTTTTTTTTGTTGTAAAAACCGAAAACCGAACCAAAATTTCGGTAAACCTACAGCACTAGTAAAAGTGCAGGAACTGAAAATAGAAGGAAAATCCTGTGTATTGTTTGGGCACAATCGCTTCATCTAGTTGGTGTATGCTTTTCTTAGGAATTAGGAGGGGCGCATGCAGCTTATTCAAGTCAAGTCCCTGGTTTGATATTTAGACTACCATGTCAGGTGAGCGCCCTCAGGCCCCCTGGGGCCTCTTGTTTACATATCCAATCCCGAAACTTGTGTGATAAAAGTAACAGCCGAGGCTGTTAATAGCGTTGTTGAAAGAAAACATTCCCATTGCCGTTCATATGTCCTTCACGGTGTGATACACACAAATACTTAATGGACTGAAACATTAGGAAGATATAGCTTCAATACATTTCTGAAGGGCGTTTATGGAGAACTATTCATTACAGATCACAAACCTAAAAGGGGTGACAACCAAGGCGAGATAGGGAGGAGTGAATAGGATTTGAGGGAGTGAGTTGAGGGAGGGTCAAAGAGTATTGTAACATTTTCCAGAATGAGTCGGAGCAAAAAGGTCTTTCTTATCAACCTACCCACAATTGTTTACTACAGTGGAAGTCCCTAACTCTGATAATATACTCTCTATTTTTGTCTTTCCCAAGCAGTTTGGGAAAGAAAATTGGTGCAAAAGCACCAAGAAAAAATAAGCCAAAACTGGGTCAAGTGCAACTGGCGCAGACCCAGTACCGGACGCTCTCTCCCAAGTACAACTGCACGACTTCCGTTGCCAGTGCGCATATATGTCGCTAATGACTCATTCTGTTTTTCATCCGCCATGTGACGAGATGTTCTTCTGCACTCGTATCAGTGTTCATCCAACTCGTTGATTGTTGTTTCCTGCTTCATCGTGGATCCAAGTATCCTTTTGTATTCTCAGGAACAGTTTATTTATTATATTCTCTATACAATTATTATCCATAATGTATTTTATATGTTCTTTCTCCGAGTCGCGCGCTAATTTCGTGTGCCATGCGGTTCGGACTTAATTTATTTTCACAATTATTGTAAATGTATAAATTGCTCATTTTTCTAATTGTACATGTGTTAGAGTTAGGTGTCAGCTTCTGCAGTTTTTTTTTCTCTCCCTTGAGAGTGGTCGTCATCCTGTTGTGTGGTTCCCGGTTGACCGTCTGGGGGTGTAATTTTCACCTTTCTCTCTTCTTTGGGGGTGTTCTTCTGTTCTCATCTGATTTCACCTTCTTTGCTTCTCTCACCTCTATCGTGCACAGGACTATTCCCTGAGGGCAATGTTTGCTTCCAAAGCATGTGGACGATTCACATGCTCCATGCTCCTCATGTAGTGGGTGTTCGGCCGATCAGCCCTGTGGTCTCTGTGGATCTTGGTCATCCACTTTCTGGGCGTCAGTGAACCGTGTACTGCGTTCTCGTGGCCGTACCTCCCGCTCCCGCGGGAAAGGAGAACGCGGTCGTTTGGGGGCTCCCGAGTCGACCATGTCTGCTGAGAGTTATTCCTCCTCCGTGGTGGATGTACAGTCTTTTCCTGTAGTGGATACTGTGGGAGCCGTTGAGTGTTCTGGCGAAGAGGTGCCTGGTTCCGGGACTGCGGCCCCCCTCCCGTCGACATCTGAGGCTGTCACTAGGGTTGTGACTCCTCCTTCGGAGCCGAGCAGGGGTGCTCTCTCCACAGTTCCACCAACCTCAACAACTCCCGACGTATCAACTATTACTGCTGGTCCGTCTGCTTCGTCATCAGTTTCAGCCGGCCTCGGCTTTTCCCTGCAGGGGACTGCAGGGGACTGCAGGGATGTCTGGTAGTGTAGACGTAGGATATCGGCCTCAGCCTTCCCTGACTTCAACTCGGCGAAGTTGGAAGGGGCTGCCGGCCGAACCCTCTACTGTAGTCTCTGCGCCGTCGAGCACCACAGTTGTGTCATTGGATTCGGATGTTCTTAGTGGGGACACTATGAACTCCGTGACGTTTCTGTCCACTCATTCTGGCCTCACGACCAGTTTTGGGGAACCAACGTCTTTTGTGCAGCCTGGACCTTCTGCCCCGCAGAGGTCCGCTGTGACTCTCATGAGTTCTCGCCATGTTGATCCTCGGGGTGCGTCATACCCCATACACGTCTGCCTTCAGACGTTTCGGCTACCGCCTGTTGTCCCACGTCGGGCGTTTTGGAGGATCGTGACCCTTCGCTGGTTAAGAGGGTCAGAGGTGAAGCCACTTTGCCGGTTCGCTCCCCTGTCGAACCGGCCAGTACGGGCAGTGAGCTTAGGGAGGCCCTCTCCTTAATCACGCGGGTTCTGTTGAAGAGCCTTCCTGTTGCTTCCAGCGAGGCAGCGGGTGCTTTCCAGGCGTCCCCTATGGCGCCGCCTCCCGGATTGGAAACAGGCCGCTTTCTGATCCCCCTGGTGTTCCGACACCATGGGAGGCGTCGGCTGGTTTGCCCACAATGGGCTATGTGTCTTCCGACATGCTTGATGTCGAGAGCCAGCAGTCTTCGATCTTGGGGGCAGCACTTGATTTTGTGTTTGGGTTCCTGCCGGATCTCAAACCATCTAACCAGCCGACAGTGTCAGCCAGGCCGCGATCATCGGTCGCGTGCCTACAGCCTATGGAGCAACCTGCTTCTTCGATCGTGACAGTCGGTACAGGTGGTTGAAGCATTTTCAGCATTGGACTCTAAGCTGAGTTCCAAGGCTATGAAGGCTCCATTCTTCACCAGGGTTGATACCTTTTTGCCTCCTGTGCGTTATCGTTCCTATGATTCCGCCAATCCGTCAGTCTGCCAGACTTTGACGGCTCTGAATCAGGACTCCAATTCCCTCGGGCTTTCCAAGCCCAAGTCTGCCGTCGTTCCAATGGCGACTCTGGAGTCAACGTTGGGCTTATCGAGAGAGATGCTTGGCATGCTTTCTCTCTCAGATCACGTCGTCTCAGCTTTAGCTGCTTATCTGCCTCCAGGCAAGTTTGACGAGGTACAGGCTCCTTTGCGTGTGCTGTCCAAGGCGCTCATGCATCTTACTCACACGCATGCCTGTAACATGGTATAATCTGGAATTAGTTTGAAGGGACTCTGTGCTGGACACAGGCCGATCCCTTCCTGAGGAGCAGCGCGTTGCTCTTCGATCTGCTTCTTTGGCAGGTCCACAACTTTTCCATGGTTCCGTGTAAACGGTCTGGGATGCCGTCCTATGTCATTCCAAAGATCAGCTGCTGTTTCGTCAGCTTGATCAGCCTTCTAGGGGAGGCAGAGGCTGTTCCAAGCCTAACAAGTACCCTTCTGCTTCCTCTGTGAAGCAAAAGGCTGATCCTTCTGCCACCGCTTCAACTTCTTATTCAAGGGGTAAGGGTAAGCGTCGGCAGACTAGAGGGAAGTCTCAGGGTTCTTCATTCAGTAGAAGAGGTGGTTTCTCCTCTCGCGGGCCTCTTTGAGGCTCGAAATGAAGTTCCTCACCTCGACTCGTCCCAGGTTGGAGGAAGGATAGCAGAGTTCACAGACTATTGGGCCACCATCACATCCGATCCGTGGGTGTTAGATGTTGTTCGGTCCGGGTTGCGAATATCCTTCCGAAGGCACCCCACTCTGTCCACTGTGCCTCTTCCAACCACAGTTCCTTCAGACGTTTTACGTCGGGAACTTTTGTTCATGGAGATAGACAATCTCCTGGCAAAGGGGGCGATCGAGGTCATCAAGAATATTCAGTCAGTGGGGTTCTATTCTCGCCTGTTCTTGGTGCCGAAGAAGGACGGCCGACTCCGACCGGTTATCGGTCTGAGTATCCTGAACCAGTCTATCATTGCTCCCAAGTTCAGCATGGAGACTTTCAGGTCGGTCCGCCGTTCAATTCACCAGGGAGATTTCGACCTGTGAGATGCTTACTTTCACGTTCTGATGCATCGGGCTTCACGGAAGTATCTCAGGTTCGGTTTTCTGGGGCGAGTTTACCAGTTCAAGGCCATGCCTTTCGGCCTCAGCCTGGCTCCTTGGGCCTTCACCAGACTGACTTTCCATCGCCCACAGTCCAGGGTGACTACTTCGGCATATCTGGGCGATATCCTCCAGAGGCATTCCAATGCTGCCTTACTGGAATCGGATGTCGCCACTCTGTTGGGCTTGCTCACGTCACTAGGATTCAGAGTCCATGAGGAGAAGTCGGACCTGGTCCCTTCTCAGTCGTTTTGTCATCTGGGGATGGCTTTCCGCACCCAATTCAATTTGGTAGCGGTTCCCCAGGCCAAGGCTGTGATTCTCTCAGCTTTGCTCTGACTCTGTCCCAGTCCACATCCGCGACAGCAAGGAGTATTCTCCGGCTGATCGGTCTCTACGGTTCGGTGACGGATCTCATTTCTCTAGGTCGGCTGCGTGTCAGACCTCTCCAACACTTTCTGCTCAGTCGTTGGAGGCCGAATGTAGATTCTCTGGATCTGGTGCTTCAGTTTTCGGAATCTCTTTATCCTCACCTTCTCCTCTGGATGGATGTCCAGTGGCTTACGCAGGGTGTTCCGTTGGACTTACCCACGTCCGATCGCTTTCTGACGGCAGATGTCAGCGATCTCGGATGGGGTGCGACGTTGGATCCTCTAGGTCTTTCCCTCCACTGGATGTGGGACCAGGATCAGGCAGCTCTACACATGAACCAGAAGGAGCTTCTTGCTCTTCTTCTGAGTTTCAGGCAGTGGATCCCTCTCCTGTCGAATCGCCAGGTCCTTCTGTTGTCCGACAATTCGACAGTGGTTGCTTACATTCGGAACCAGGGCGGCACGCACTCGGTTCCAATGTACGAATTGGCTCGGGATCTTCTACTGCTCGCTCAGGATGTCCACGCTGGGGTGGTTGTTCGTCACATTCCCGGTCGGCTGAACGTCCTAGCCGACGGGGCAGGGTCATTTCCACCGAGTGCGTGCTCCACAGGGCAGTGTTTCAGTCTCTTTGCGATCTCTGGGGACGTCCCCACATCGATCTCATTGCGACTCGTTGGAACCATCAGGTGGACACTTTCGTGTCCCCGGGTCCAGATCCTCTGGCTTTTGCCGTGGATGCTCTGTCACTCGATTGGAGCGGTCTAGTCGGCTACGCCTTCCCGTCGGTTCCGATTCTGCCTCAGGTTCTAGCCAAAATGCGAACCTGCAGTTGTCAAATCATTCTGATCGCTCCCCTGTTGCCTCAGCGGGTGTGGATCAATCAGCTCCGCTCGCTGATGGCGGCGGTTCCGGCACGTCTCCCTCTACGTCACGACCTTCTTTGCCAATGTCACCCGAGGAGGTTCCACGTCAACCCGACTTCATTGTGCCTTCACGCATATCTTTTGTCAGGTCCTGTCTCCTCCGTAGAGGTTTTTCGAGACGAGCAGTGGAGTGCATTTCTTCTTCAAGGAGGCACTCCACTGGTTTAGCTTATGCAGCTAAGTGGAAGGTCTTCTGTCGATGGTGTGCTGATCACTCCGTTGATTATGCCAATCCTTCGATTTCAGAGGTTGCGGAATTTCTGGTATATCTGTTTGATTCTCAGGGTCTCCAGCCTGTTACCATCAAGGGTTACAGGTCCATGATTTCAGAGACTTTTTCATATGTGGGGAAGCGTCATATCAGCACTAATCCTTACCTCTCCAAGTTTGTTCGGCACTTTTCTTTGAAAAGGCCTCGGACTTTGCAGCTTACCCCACGATGGAATCTTTCGTGAGTGCTGCTTTGCTTGGAGGGAGGGGGGGGGGGCTGTTCGAACCTTTATCCCAGGTGGATATGCGTTTTCTCACATATACGACAACTTTTCTGATGGCTTTTGCTTCTGCCAGACGAGTTAGTGAGCCCTCTCGGTTGACCCAGCCTTTTTTAGGAGCTCTCCACACAGTGTTACTTTTACCACTGATTGCTCTTTTCTGGCCAAGACTCAGTTACCAGATAGTATTCCTCCTCCTATCTGTATCAGGGCTCTTCCTTCTGTTGTGGGTAATTGCCCTTTGTTCTGTCCGGTCCGTGCTATTCGCATTTATCTCATTCGGACACAATTCATACGGAAAGGCAGGAAACGTTTTTTTCTGTCTCTTATTCCTGGTCGACAGAAGATCTCTCCTCAATCCATTTCTCGATGGATTTGTCTTGCTGTTCGTACTGCTTACGGTCGTTTAGCAGCTGGCGATTGTATTACCAATGGTATTTCTGCCCACGAGGTGCGTGCATTGTCTGCCTCTTGGGCTTATTCTAACTCCGTCAAGTTGTCGGATGTTATGCAGGCAGCCTACTGGAGAAATGCTTCTACTTTCTCCACCTTCTATCTGCGTCAGTTGCAGGAGCAGACGGAGGACCTTTTTGCCTTGAGTCCTCTTTCTTCTGCTCAGGCTGTTGTCTGCCCTAGCCATTAGGCTTCTTGAAGGTCAGTTTCAGCCTTGCTCTGTTACTGCCCTTTTCTGTCTGTGTGTCACACAGACCCATATGTCTCCTTTCATTGCCTTTTACCAATGATTGTGACGTTATGGTTGCTAAGCCTTGGGACCTCTTCCTTCTGCTTCACAGTTCCAGTGCACTGGGGTTATGTGTGGGTTGGTTATGAGATTCCCTCCAGCCTATTGTCTATTCAGCCTGTAGTAAACAATTGTGGGTAGGTTGATAAGAAAATTAAATTTTATAGTAAATTTCCTTTCTTATTATACCTACCACAATTGTTTACATGGAGGCCCTCCCGTCTTCTGATACAGGTAAGAATCCTTCCTCCCCACTGATCACATAACTCTAACGTTGGCGGATTCAAAAAGAATGAGTCATTAGTGATGTATATGCGCACTGGCAACGGAAGTCGTGGAGTTGTACTTGGGAGAGAGCGTTCCGCACTGTTTCTGCGCCGGTTGTACTTGACCCAGTTTTGGCTTATTTTTTCTTGGTGCTTTTGCACCACTTTTCTTTCCCAAACTGCTTGGGAAAGACAAAAATAGAGAATATATTATCTGAGTTAGGTACTTCCACTGTAGTGCAAGCCTGTAGTAAACAATTGTGGTAAGTATAATAAGAAAGGAAATTTACTATAAAATTTAAATTTCTAGGAACTGTATGATAAAAAGAAGCCAGTATGTGAAGAATACCTCTTTTTTCAAACTGAGGTCTAGGTGGCTGGAGCATAGGGAAATAATTTGGAAAGGGGTGGCAAGTTCTGCCAAATATATACATTAGGAGCAATGGAGACCATGGATCACATTCTCTTAGAATGTCCAGAATATCACTCTGACAGAATAAAATATTTTGGGAGTTTAACCCTTTACCAAACATGAAAAGCAGATGACACTTGCAAACAAACTTCTTGAGTAAATAATTTGGAGCTCGTTCCAAAGAGGGGTCATAACCTATGTTTTGGGGACAAAAATTGAAAAAAATCATGAAAATTAATTGCCGATTTTTGAGAATAGCGCTGGCTGGTTTTGGTCATTACATTGGGTAAAGGGTTAATGAGAAATTTGGATGGGAGCATGTATGATCAGTTCTTATTAGGTGATACAAAGAAGTGGGTTAATCTACCGATCACTGAAAATGGGAAGATTGCGGTATGGCATATAAAAAAGGATATCATTTTTGGGCATTGCAGGGAGAGAAGAAAGAGAGAGAGAGAAGAGAGAGAGAGAGAGAGAGAGAGAGAGAGAGAGAGAGAGAGAGAGAGAAAGAGAGAGAGAGAGAGAGATAGAGAGTGAAGTGATATTTGGGGACAAAGGAAATTAAGGCCTCTCATTTGAGAAGCATGGCAAAGCAGAAAACTTTCACACATAGAATCACAAATACACAGGTTTTATATACTTTAGTTATAGATTAGATTAAACATATTTTATTTGTCACAATAATATATGAAGGATACCGATTGGAGAACAAGTGTTTTCCACTCAGGTAACCAACCATGACATATATCATTATCAAAATCGACTGTCGGTTAAGTTATCGCTCTTGAACTTGCTAGATGCACGAGGAAGGTCCAATTAAGAATCGAAGTAATTGTTGAGAAAACACCAATGGCATCAAAATAAAATAACACCAAATTTCCTTTTGTTACTTTTGATAAAGGGAATATATTTAGAAATACGTTGACAAGTTGTGCCAAATGTATACATTAGGTGTATTGGAGACCTTGGAACCCCTTCTCTGAGAATGCCCAGAATATCACACTTTCAGAATAAAAATGCTCTGGGAGTTTAATGGGGAATTTGGATTGTTCCATGAAGGATATGTCAATTGTTGTCCTTTATTAAAAGTAACAAAAGAAAACTTGGCTTTTTTTGGGGGGGGGGGGGGAGCTAATTAAATGCAACTAGTTCAGAGAAAAATTCAGTACAATTTTTATTTTCATCTATATACCATGTTTGTGGTGTCAGATGCAGAAACAAATATTCCTTGCAGGTGTATGGTAACAAACGACTAATGTTGTAAAATCTATAATCAGAACATCTATATATCTTTATACATGCCATCTTATCAATATGCTCCACACACACAAAAAAGCTCAAAAGTCCAGCAGAAGTTCCTGATTTCGAACCACTGTAAATTGAACACAACAGACCACTGCAGAATTGTAGTGGCGTGGTATTGAATTGCAAAAACCCTTGTCGTAGATTGCATACTTTTATGCCTGATCAGAAAGAGGAGTTATTCCCCGAACAAACGAAAAATCGTTAACAGATTCGTAACTCCCTCCATTGTGAGTCATCGAATATTATTTACCTTATCACTTGTAAACGCTGTCGAAAGTAGTATGTTGTTCAAAGTCAAAATTCTTTCCAAGAACATGCTACTGGACACAAACGGGATATAAAACACAATGCTGATGCCCCAGTAGCACAACATTTTAACCTTTCTGGCCATTCTTTTGACGATTTCAAAATCCATCCCATTGAACAACCCCCAATTAAAGACACATCAGAAGAAACAGATGAATTTAGAAAAAAGTGAAGCTTTTGGATCAGTAAGCTTCAAACCCGCTGGCCATTTGGTATGAACATATCAGAGGAAGAGGTCCATCATTCCTTTCACTTTAAAATACAACAGAATGAATATCGAAATAGCAAAAATATTAAAATATGAATTCAATTTAACCAACTCTAAATTAAATGAATCTTTGGACAGACATATGGGGGTTTAGGTGGCTATTTGTTGGTAGAAATGGGGTTAAGTGACTACCGCAATTTATGTGACTAGTCACACAGTTAAATGTCATTATTCTAGGGTGGGGTTTAGAGTTGGGGTGGGGTGGGGTTAGGGTCAGTAAAGGGTAGGGTTAGGGTTTGCTACCACCCCAAAAGTTTTTCACTCAAAAAGTTGTTTTAATACAATGGGCATGCATTTTAGTTAAAATAGACTAGGAATATATTGAATGTTCATTAGTCTAGGGTGGGGTTTAGAATTGGGGTGGGGTGGGGGGGTAGGGTTAGGGTCAGTAAAGGGCAGGGTCAGGGTTTGCTACCACCCCCAAAATATTCCCCAGAATCACTTGTTTTAATATAATGGACATGCATTTTATTGTAGTCCCATAAAAATAGCCACATAACTACCAATTTGTTAGGACGTCCGACCTGTCATTGCCTACAAGAAAAACAAAAGTTTGCATAACATCCTTGTAAGAATTAAATTACAGCCTATCATTGAATAATATCAACTATTGCCAGTTGGTTTATTTATTAGCTCACCGAAGGGAGCTTAACTTATCACTTGTCGTCCATCGTCGTCTGCCGTGAACTTTACATTATCGACTACTCCTCACAAACTACTGGATCAAATTGAACCAAATTTGGTGTGCATGTTTCCCATCATATGTCAATTCAAACCTGTACAAATAAACTTGCCGCGCTCACAGGGGGCATCACAAGGGGCATAACTCTGATAGCATCCATGAATTTCTTTCCAAAATTAAAAAAAATCTTATTCTTCAGCTCCACCAGGCAGAATTCTTTCCTATTTGGTATACATCATCTCTAGGGGAATCAGATTCACGTTTGTTCAAATCGGCTCCCAGGTTTCATATTTGGGCTCACTATAGAAGCCCGAATTTGAACTTAGTGCATTTCAGGCAAATTTCTTAAAAAATCTTCTGCAGATCCAACAGGCAAAATCTTTTGATATTTGGTATGCAACATTGTGGGGTGGATCTGATTCAAATTTGTACAAATCGGCCCCCTGGGTTCATATTTGGGCTCAGTATAGGAGCCCGAATTCGAACTTAGTGCATTTCAGGCAAATTTCTTTAAAAATCTTCTTCTCAAGATCCAGCAGGCAGAATCTTGTGATATTTGGTATGCAACCTTGTGGGGTGGATCTGATTCAAGTTTGTTCAAATCAGCCCCCTGGATTTACATTTGGGCTCAGTATAGAAGCCCGAATTCGAACTTAGTGCATTTCAGGCAAATTTCTTAAAAAATCTTCTTCTCCAGATCCAGCAGGCAGAATCTTTTGATATTAGGTATGCAGCATGCTTAGGCGGGTGAGATTCCAGTTTGTTCAAGCCAAGTCCTTGGGTTCATATTTGGGGTCACTGGGTAGTCCGAATTATAACTTAGTTCAAAATGAGGAATTTTCTTTAAAAATCTTCTTCTTCAGATCCAGCAGTCGGAATGTTTTGATATTTGGTATGCAGCATCCTTAGGGGGGTGAGATTCAAGTTCGTTCAAGCCATGTCCCTAGGTCCATAATTGGGCTCACTGTGAGAGCCCGAATGATAACTTAGTTCAAAATGAGGAATTTTCTTTAAAAATCTTCTTCTGCAGATCTAGCTGCCAGAATGTTTTGATATTTGGTATGCAGCATCCTTAGGGGGGTGAGATTCAAGGTTGTTCAAGCCATGTCCCTAGGTCCATATTTGGGCTCACTGTGGGAGCCTGAATGATAACTTAGTTCAAAATGAGGAATTTTCTTTAAAAATCTTCTTCTTCAGATCTAGCAGTCGGAATGTTTTGATATTTGGTATGCAGTATCCTAAGGGGGGTGAGATTCAAGTTTGTTCAAGCCATGTCCCTAGGTCCATATTTGGGCTCACTATGGGAGCCCGAATGATAACTTAGTTCAAAATGAGGAATGTTCTTTAAAAATCTTCTTCTGCAGATCTAGCAGTCAGAATGTTTTGATATTTGGTATGCAGCATCCTTGGGGGGGGGGGGGGGGGGGGGGGGGGTGAGATTCAACTTTGTTCAAGCCATGTCCCTAGGTCTATATTTGGGCTCACTGTGGGAGCCCGAATGATAACTTAGTTCAAAATGAGGAATTTTCTTTAAAAATCTTCTTCTTCAGATCCAGCAGTCGGAATGTTTTGATATTTGGTATGCAGCATCCTTAGGGAGGTGAGATTCATGTTTGTTCAAGCCATGTCCCTAGGTCCATATTTGGGCTCACTGTGGGAGCTTGAATTGTATGCAGCATCCTTGGGGGTGGGGGATTCAAGTTTGTTCAAGCCATGTCCCTAGATCCATATTTGGGCTCACTGTGGGAGCCTGAATGATAACTTAGTTCAAAATGAGGAATTTTCTTAAAAAATCTTCTTCTTCAGATCCAGCAGTCAGAATGTTTTGATATGTGGTGTGTAGCATCTTTGGGGGGGGGGGGGGGGGGAGATTCGAGTTTGTAAAAGGTATGTCCCTAGGTCCATATTTGGGCTCACTGTGGGAGCCCGAATGGTAACTTAGTTCAAAATGAGGAATTTTCTCTAGAAATCTTTTTCTGCAGATTCAGCAGATGGAATGTTTTGATATTTGGCATGCAGCATCCTTAGGGGGTGAGATTCAAGTTTGTTTAAGCCAAGTCCCTGGGTTCATATTTGCGCTCACTGTGGGAGCCCGAATGATAACTTAGTTCAAAATGAGGAATTTTCTGTAAAAATCTTCTTCTTCAGATCCAGCAGATGAATGCTTTTGATATTTGGTATGCAGCATCCTTAGGGGACTAAGATTCAAGTTTGTTCAAGCCACGTGCCTGGGTTGATATTTGGGCTCCGTGTGGGAGCCCGAATTATAACTTAGTTCAAAATGAGGAATGTTCTTTAAAAATCTTCTTCTGCAGATCTAGCAGTCAGAATGTTTTGATATTTGGTATGCAGCATCCTTAGGGGGGTGAGATTCAAATTTGTTCAAGCCATGTCCCTAGGTCTATATTTGCGCTCACTGTGAGAGCCTGAATGATAACTTAGTTCAAAATGAGGAATTTTCTTTAAAAATCTTCTTTTTCAGATCCAGCAGTCGGAATGTTTTGATATTTGGTATGCAGCATCCTTAGGGAGGTGAGATTCAAGTTTGTTCAAGCCATGTCCCTAGGTCCATATTTGGGCTCACTGTGGGAGCTTGAATTGTATGCAGCATCCTTGGAGGGGGGGGGGGGATTCAAGTTTGTTCAAACCATGTCCCTAGATCCATATTTGGGCTCACTGTGGGAGCCCGAATGATAACTTAGTTCAAAATGAGGAATTTTCTTTAAAAATCTTCTTCTTCAGATCCAGCAGTCAGAATGTTTTGATATGTGGTGTGTAGCATCTTTTGGGGGGGGGGGGGGGGGGGGATTCGAGTTTGTAAAAGGTATGTCCCTAGGTCCATATTTGGGCTCACTGTGGGAGCCCGAATGGTAACTTAGTTCAAAATGAGGAATTTTCTTTAGAAATCTTTTTCTGCAGATTCAGCAGACGGAATGTTTTGATATTTGGCATGCAGCATCCTTAGGGGGTGAGATTCAAGTTTGTTCAAGCCAAGTCCCTGGGTTCATATTTGGGCTCACTGTGGGAGCCCGAATGATAACTTAGTTCAAAATGAGGAATTTTCTTTAAAAATCTTCTTCAGATCCAGCAGATGAATGCTTTTGTTATTTGGTATGCAGCATCCTTAAGGTACAGTCCCATATAGGCCCCGGATCACCCCGGACCAGTCCGGGGTGATCCGGGGCCTGTTCTTGACGACGCCGTAATGGTCCTGGATAGTCCGGGGTCGTCCCTGGCCATCCGGGGTGGTCCTTGGGTATCCGGCATGTCGTCCCGGATATTTATGACTGTTAAAAACTTCCGGGACGATCCGGGACGAAGATTTAATCCGGGGTGGTCCTTGACCATCCTGAATCATCCTGGACTCCGCCGTGTTGGCAACAGGGTCGTCCTGGACGATCCGTAACTTGAACGGGATGAGCCGGCGTGAACCGTATCGAAACGAGGTAGTCCGAGACAATAAATGACATGCAGGATCACGTCGGATCATCCCGTTCAAGTTACAGACCGTCCAGGACAACCCCGTTGCCAACACGGTGGAGTCCAGGATGATTCGGGATGGTCCGGAGTGATCCGGGATGATCCGGGTCCTGTCCGTAGTGATCCCTATTCATCCGTGACTCCTCCTGGATGGTCCTGGACTGTCCGGGGTGGTCCGTATCGACACCGGCTTGTTGGGTTTTTATAACGCATTGTGGGCAACAATACGCATCCGGGGCGGAAAAGTATCGCCGGATCATCCCGGACCACAGTTACGGCAATCCGGGATAATCCTGGGCTATAGATCCGAGACTAGCCTATATGGGACTGTAGCTTTAGGGGGTAAGATTCAAGTTTGTTCAAGCCATGTCCCTAGTTCCATAAAATTTGTCTCTCATGACTTCATTCCTTTGTAGTGTTGATGAACCGTGTCTAACTGAATGTGATCCCAAATACTTCTTTGAACCAGTTTGGCAGGTGAGCGATTAAGGCTCCTTGGGGCCTCTTGTTTATTTATTGGTGTTTTAAGGTCACATATTTCTGCACAATGGCTAACCATGACCGTGACAGTTTTATGGGCGGAGGAAGCTGGAGTACCCGGAGAGAAACACCGAGCAACGGCGAGCAACTATCAGCTCCCCAACATACCAACTCCACACAAGCAGGGTTAGCATTGGTTGAAGACAGGTGCGCCATCGACGTGCAGTACGCCTTAGTACACAGCGTCACCGTGCCCCCACGTGGGCAGTGGGGGTGAAGTGGCTTGCCCACGGACACAACGCAGTTGCCGCAGGTGGGATTCGAACCGAGGACCTCTTGGCTTGCAGCCTGCACCTCTACCAACTGAGCCACCATGCCCCTGCCAGTCGGTTTAGCCAGTTCCTAAGCTCATCATTTAGTTTAAATCAATTTGGTGTATTTTTTATGTTTTAAACCCATCAAGGTTAAGTAAATGTATATTTTCATGAAAGCAATATTTCTGCGGAATATTACAAGAAAAAAACTTTTCAGTACTAATGTCTGTGCGTGTGCGAATTTGTATCCTTTAGCACACATGTCACACGCAAAAGTTGGATGGGGGAATGTGTTTACATTCATGAGTCTGAAATTATCAAACGGATTTATGCACACAATATAATATCTTTACTTTGTTTCCTTATGTTAAAACAATCGATGGGCCTACCCTGCGCAATATCTCTCTTACCCATAAGAAGCAGCGAAGGCTGTAAGGGAGAAATGCAGGGTGGCACAGTAATTGGCCAATGAATTGCACGCTACTCTTAAAGTATTTAACCCAAGAGTACTTCCCTCATTCTTTCTTTCATCCCCATGGAACTATATTTAGTATAGTTCCATAAGGATGACACCCCCCCCCCCTTCCAAAAAAACCCCAAAACAACCAAAACCCAAAACAACAGCTATTTTCTCTCATTATGTTTCCATTGGTATAAGAGATATGATTTTGAGCTATCACACACCTGCAAGATTATCCTCTATATTTCGAGCTGGATTTTGAGTTTGTATTAATTTCATATCGTTCCTGTACTCTGGCACTAACTACAGATTTGTTAGTGCCATTGTCACCCTGGGGCGTTATAAATTATATAATGTCCCTGTGAGCACATATCAAGAATTATCGACCTTGTCACCTTGGGGCTATATATACTATACATCCCCCCGAGAGTGCACATCAACAGTGTTACATTCCCTCATGGACGGCATGCAGTATATAGAGTTTATCTTTAGACTCCAGAGCCACCTCCATACACTGAGCGCCACTTTGGTTCTTTATTTAGCGTTTCTGTTTTTACAGTAATTTGTGAACTTTTATTCTTGTCAGAAAGAAAACTGACAAATCCTACCTCTTAGACATTCATATTAATGTAAAGGACAGTGTTTGGTATTATTTCTCATGATGCTCATCCCGTTGATGTAATGAACAAAAATCTTACAGGACATTAAAGGATGGTGAAAACATCTTTTTCTTATTTTTAAATGGATTTATACAGAGAATAATAATCAAGTGTTAAAAGTGATTAGGGAAAAATTGTAAGCAGCCCGAATTTGTATTTAATAATACTCTCCATGAAATGATGCGCACGTCAATAAAACTTTGTTAACATTTCTAAATTTCAATTTTTATATGAAATTCCCAAACCTGTAGTGTTAAATTTCCTGGCAGTTTTAGGAAATTAAGGGGGTGCTATCTTTCCCTTAAATTCCTTCCATTGACGAAAATTGTCAGTCATGCACCATCTACCTAAAATATTTATTTTGACAGAAAGGGGGAAGATGAAGGAATCCATGACCCTGGATAACGTTTTCACATATTTTACTCACGAAGTCTTCCTCCATACTCTAGTGGGTCGTGGTCTGTGTTTATAACACGATTAACTAAAGCCCAGATACAGGCTTGGCAATTTCAGGAGAGCGATTTTTTTAGCTCTCCTTACTTCCCTCCTGGAAGAATTAAGGAGAGCGAAAATTGCCCTCCTAAATATTTTGGTCTGGGATGATTGAGATTACATGTATTATGCTCACATTAAATTTTTGTTGTAAAGCAAAAATGTAATTTAACTTCGAAGTCACAAAACGTCACGTAATTTCATTTTGAAAGTGGTTTAGTGGTAAAAGGTAATGGCTGCAACCATACCCAAACACAGTTGCAATCATTTGAAGCACAATGGGTCACAGCAATATATTTTTTTCTGTCAGTTTCAAGTTCAACAAATGACATCACAGTTTGAGGGGTAATTATTCAAGGAATATTGACACTATAATATACTACCATTACTACTATCCTGTCACTTGAAGCACTTGCACCAGGATGTGACTGTAGATTCAAGCAGACCTGTTGTCCAAGAAAGTCATACGCCTACCACAGGTTGAAGGTGGTAGTGGTAGGCGTGTGACTTTCTTGGACAACAGGTCTGGGTACACACACAGGTCTTGTCAAGTGTGTGTTCGGTTGATGAGTGAGACATCTAGATGTCTAAGAGATTTCGCTTTACCTCAGTAAAGTTAATAAAATCACTGATGTAGTCTGTTCAGTTTCAATGAGTTCGTTCAGTTGGATACTTAAAATGCTGTGTAAAGCTAATTGCTCTCCTAAGCTGATTGAGGAGAGCGATTTTTTGCCCTCCTGCATTTTTCAGAATGCCAGGCCTGCAGATATGTAAGAAGAATATCAGCTTTGACAGTGTGTTTACATTCTTTCGTGACACTGTTGTTTTGTGTTTAAGCGTTTCGTTGGCTCAAAGCGACATTTTGTTTACTCTGGGTGCATCATCATCATAGAAAGCAATCAGATGAGTTCTTACATACTGTAGGTCGGATTCCATGTCTGTTTATCCTCCAACACATGCAATGCCTATCAGGTAATGTAGACAGGACACACAACAATTGTGTGATAAAAAATAACAAATGCGGAGCAAAAAAAAACGTACAATACAATGTAAAACAAAGATACATAGAGGATATCTAGTGTTTTTGAGTGGATACTGAAAATTATCTCATCAATGACTGATACAAATGTTTATTTTTCGTGAGCGCTTGCACGAGCGAAAATAACATTTTGTCTCGGTCACAAGTGAGATACTTTTCGGTATCCAATCAAAAACACTAGATTTTTTCTTTTTATTATACACTTTTTTATGCCCCCCAACTTAGGTTGGGTGGCATATAGTGATTGAAGTGTGCGTGTGTCCGCCCGTGTGTCTGTGTTTGTGTGTGTGTCCGAGCCAATAACTCAAAAACTGTTTGGGCCGCAGTCATCAAACTTCACACAATTATAAATGACCATGGAAGGATGTGTCACACACCATAGCCGGGTTCGTACCTTCAAGGTCACATTTCAAGGTCACACTAAAAATCGGTCAATATTCGTGTCTCAGCCATAACTCAGACACGAATCATAGTACAATTGTTAAACTTTTTACAAATGTTAAGGACATTTAGAAGGTGCGTCGCATATAATGGTTTCCGCCACATCTGCGATGTGAAGGTCACAGGGTTGGTGGGGGGGGGGGGGTGGTGGTTTGGGTCATGTGTTACCTTAGTAACATTCTTCTTGTTTTTTAAGCATCTGAAAATTCCAGTCTTTTCAACCTTGAATTGATGCATGAAAGTACACAGGGCATTGAATCATTGAAACACAGGAGTGATTTGATCATATAGCGTCTTGCGATCTGATTCAGCTGGCGGGTTTCTAGTCCAAACATGGCCTGAAAGTCCGTAATATAAGTTTTTGGTTTGGTACATCTTTTGAAAGGACTAGACCATAACATTGCTTACAGAATTCGACTGGTGTCGTGAGAATTTGAATAGTTGCGGTTGGCGCTTTGATACACCAAAGGAACGGAATACACTGTCAACGACGTTTGTAAATGCATAACGTATATTCTGATTTTGTATATTCTCGCGACATCAACATTAAAACACGAAGATCCGCCAAACACCAAGGCCCATTATCAACTTAACATTTAGTATAGGCAATAAAGTCGTCAACAGATTTCTCCTATTGTTTCCCTCCACTTTCAAAACGTGCATTTGCAACGTGGGCACAAAAATTCAAAATGAGTTTTACTATAGTTTTTTAGCTTAACTTAAGTCAAGATAAGCTATTGCCATCACGCTTGCGGAAGTCTGTTAGTCTGTTAGTCTGTGAATCTGTGAGCATTTTCCTTAGGCACAGGCTACACCCCACAGTTCTTGTCTGATCGTCACGAAATTCATATGCAGGTTTGGGGTCATGTCTAGATGAGAGCGTCCCCCTTTGGTCGCGATCGGTCAACCGGTATGGCTGCCTGAGCCCAAAACCCCAAAACCATTAGCACAGTCTACAGGTCGTATTTATAAAGAGATTTCATTGTAACATGGTAGGATGCCTCTGTATAATGCTAAGATGAGAACGTCCCCTTTTGGTTATGATCTGTTAACCGTGATGGCTGCCCAAGCCCGAAACCCAAAAACTTTTAGTTTTAGCACAGTCTACAGGTCATATTTAATATGGAGGGATTTTATTGTAACTTGGTAGGATGACTTCGGATAATGTCTAGATGAGAACTTCCCCATTTGGTCACAATCTGTCAACCGTGACGACTGCCCGAACCCAAAACCCGAAAACCTTTAGCACAGTCTACAGGTCATATTTATGGAGGGATTTCTTTGTAACTTGGTTGGTTGACTTCATATAATGTCTAGATGAGAACTTCCCCTTTTGGACATGATCGGGCAACTGTGATGGCCACAGAGGCCCGAAGCCCGAAAACCTTTAGCACAGTCTACAGGTGATATTTATGAAGGGATTTCATTGTACCTTGGTAGGATGACTCCAAATAATGTCTAGATGAGAACGTCCCCTTTTGGTTGTGATCATTCAGCCTTGATGGCTGCCCGAGCCCAAAAACCTTTAGCATAGTCCATAGGTCGTATTTATGTAAGGATTTCATTGTAACTTGTTAGGTTGACTCCAAATAATGCCTAGATGATGACATCCCCTTTTGGTCGTGATTGGTCAGCTGTGATGGCTACAGGTGCCCGGAGCCCGTAAACCTTGAGCACAGTCTTCAGGCCATATTTATGAAGGGATTTCATTGCAACTTTGTAGGATCACTCCAGATAATGCCCAGATGAGAATTCCCCTTTTGTTTGCGATCATTCAACCATGATGACTGCCTGAGCCCGAAAACCTTTAGCACAGTCTGCAGGTCATATTTATGAAGGGATTTCATTGTAACTTGGTAGGTTGACTTCATATAATGTCTAGATGAGAACGTCCCCTTTTGGATACGATTGGACAACTGTGACGGCTACAGGGGCCCGAAATCCGAAAACCTTTAGCGCAGCCTACAGGTCATATTTATGAAGGGATTTCATAGTAACTTGGTAGGATGTCTCCAAATAATGTCTAGATGAGAACGTCCCCTTTGGTCGTGATCATTCAGCCTTTATGGCTGCCAGAGCCCAAAAACATTTAGCGTAGTCTATAGGTCATATTTATGGAAGAATTTCATTGTAACTTGTTAGGTTGACTCGATATAATGCCTAGATGATGACATCCCCTTTTGGTCGTGATTGGTCAACTGTGACGGCTACAGGGGCCCAAAGGCCGAAAATTTTTAGCTCAGTCTACAGATCATATTTAAGAAGGGATTTCATTGTAACTTCGTAGGATCACTCCAGATGATGCCCAAATGAGAATGTCCCCTTTTGGTTTCGACCATTCAACCGTGATGGCTGCCCGAGCCCGAAGCCAGAAAACCTTTAGCACAGTCTACAGGTCATATTTATGAAGGTATTTCATTGTAACTTGGTAGGATGACTCCAAATAATGTCTAGATGAGAACGTCTCATTTTGATTGCGATCATTCAGCCTTGATGGCTGCCCAATCCCAAAACCTTTAGCATAGTCTATAGGTCGCATTTATGGAAGGATTTCACTGTAACCTGTTAGTTTGACTCCATGTAATGCCTACATGATGACATCCCCTTTTGGTCGTGATTGGTCAAATGCGACGACTTCAGGGGCCCAAAGCCTGAAAACCTTGAGCACAGTCTACAGGTCATATTTATGAAGGGCTTTCATTGTAACTTAGTAGGATCACTCAAAATGATGCCCAAATTAGAATGTTCTCTTTTGGTTGTGATCATTCAACCATGATGGCTGCCCGAGCCTAAAGCCCCAAAACCTTTAGCACAGTCTACAGGTCATATTTATGAAGGGATGTCATTGTAACTTGGTAGGTTGACTTCATATAATGTCTAGATGAGAACGTCCCCTCTTGGTCGCAATCATTCAGCCTTGATGGCTGCCGGAGCCCTAAACCTAAAAACCTTTAACATAGACTATAGGTCATATTTATGTAAGGATTTCATTGTAACTTGTTAGGTTGACACCATATAATGCCTTGATGATGACACTCCCTTTTCGTCGTGATTGGTCAACTGTGATGGCTACAGGTGCCCGAAGCGCAATAACTTTGAGCACAGTCTACAGGTCATATTTATGAAGGGATTTCATTGTAATTTCGTAGGATCACTCCAGATGATGCCCAGATTACGGTGTCCCCTTTTGGTTGCGATCATTCAACCATGATTGCTTCCCGAGCCCAAAACCCGAAAAACTTTAGTACAGACTACAAGTCGTATTTGTGAAGGGATTTCATTGTAACTCAGTAGAATGACTCGGTATAATGTCGAGATGAGGACGTCCCCTTTTAGTAGAAAACGGTCAACCGTCATGGCTATAGTCATAGAGTTGAAGCTATAGTGAAGCCCGAAAACCTTTAGCACAGTCTACAGGCCATATTTATGAGGGGATTTTAATGTAACTTGATAGGATGACCCGTTTTGAAATAATTTCACTGTAACTTGGTAACTTTTGTTGACATACGTTATCTGTGAGGGCCACATACATTAACTGTGAGGTCATATTAACCCATCCCTCCACCCTTTAGTACAGTGTACACCTCATATTATTGTTATGAAAAACATAGCATACAGGGAACAGAAATTAACATATTCCCAATAATCACAATTCTTGTCTTATTTCATAATCCTTTCATAAACATTGAACATTATTTTTTTCATCAAACAAAACACACTGACAAGTTAAGCTACAGTGTCACTGACACTTTCATTTCTTCTCCTTTCATTCCCAAGTAAAGCACTGCGGGTGGATCCATGATGCACTAAATGTATGGAATACACTACCAAAGGCTCGGGTCTGGAAATTCATAATCTTAGTGGATTTTTTTCTCCTAGCGCCATCAGTTTTAAAAATTTATATCCGTCAACAGTGAAACCTTTATAATAGTGTCACTCACCATTTCTTTAAATTACTTACTCTCCACTCCCCAAACGCACTTTTGTAACCAGAACACAAAAATTTGAATGCTGCATTGTGCCCCCCCCCCCACCCCCCACTCTAAAATTTTCGCTGGCTCCTCAAAACATTGGGCCAATGCAAGTTTCACAGAACATTGAGCCCCAAAATGGTCTGCAATATTGGGGTCACACATGCTATAAATTCCTCAGATTCGCCCCTAGATCACTAAATTTTGCAACATTGTCTCAGAGTTATGCATGTGGGAAGTGGGGGAGTGGTTCTCTTAACTAGGACCCTTCGGTCGTTAAGGGGCCATGGGCCAGAGGGCGCTTGTTAGCTCACCTGACTGAAAGTCCGGGTGAGCTATTCTGATCACTTTTCGTCCGTCGTCCGTCGTGAAGGTGGTGTTTGGGCCTTTTTCTCCCAAACCACTGGTGGCATATTAATGAAATTTCATGTGAGTAGGGGTTATATAAGGGCATTTTGATTTTTTGTCAAATTAGGTTTCGGCTCATATTGAGCAGAGGGATGGGGCAAAAACGCTCCAATTCTTAAAAAATCTTCTTCTCAAGAACCAGCAATAGCAGAGACTTGACATTTGGTATGCAGCTTCCTTTTGAGGTGTAGACTCAAGTTTGTTCAAGAGAAGTTCGAGGGGCTATATTTGACGATGTTAACGGAGGGGCAAAAATTTTGGCCCCGCCCCAAATTTCTATTTTCCAAACCGCGAAGCCGATTTGAACCAAATTTTACGTGAGTGCATATTCGGTCATAAGTACCTAATTTATGCAGAAATGTTTTTTTCCCATAGCCCCGTGGGAACCACAGGAGCTAAAAATAGAAAAAAAAATAAAACGCCCATATCTCCAAAACTACATGGCACTGAGAATTCTTATTTGTTTTGAAGCTTCCTTAGGACCAACAGAATGGAATGGTAAAAACAAATTGCCATCGGTTTTATCATGGGGTACTTTTTGGGGACTTTGAAAAAGTGCTGAGTCAGCATTTTTTAACACTGTGGGTAATGGGAAAAACCTAAGACTACTTTTCTCCCAAACCACTGCTCCAAAAGCTTTCAAATTTCACATATAACATCTTTGGAAGATTGTTTCACATGTTTATTGAAATCAATTGCCTGGGTCGATATTTGGGCTCTCTATGAGAGCCCAAATGTTTAAATTAGTGCAGTATGAGGAGTATTTTTTAAAAATCTTCTTCTTCAGATCTACCAATAAGAATCTTTTGATATTTGGTATGCAGCATCCTTAGGGGGTTGAGATTCAAGATTGTTGAAGCCAAGTCCCTAGGTTCATATTTTGGCTGAAAATTTGGGGTCCCGTTGCGGACTTAGAAATTATGGACCAAAATCCGAAATTTTTTTTTTTGTTTTTCATGCATTTCTGTCAATTTTAAGACAAAAAAAAAATTTTTTTTTTCCCCTGAAAATTTGGGGTCCGGGTGGGACTTAGAAAACATAGCATTTTGTAGCACGTGTGCCCCCCATATTGCAGACCATTTTGGGGCTCAATGTTCTGTGAAACTTGCATTGGCTCAATGTTTTGAGGAGCCAGCGAAAATTTTGGAGGGGTGCGGGGGGGAGGGGCACAATGCAGCATTTCAAATTTTTGTGTTCGGGTTACAAAAGTGCGTTTGGGGAGTGGAGAGTAAGTAATTTAAAGAAATGGTGGGTGACACTATTATAAAGGTTTCGCTGTTGACGGATATAAATTTTGGACCAAAATCTGGAATTTTTTGTTTGTTTGTTTTTTATGCGTTTCTGTCAATTTTAAGACAAAAAAAAAAAAATTTTTCCCCTAAAAATTTGGGGTGCGGGTGAGACTTAGAAAATTTTAGACTAACATCCAGAAATTTTTTTTTTTTGGTTTTTTATGCATTTCTCTCAATTTTAAGACAAAAAAAAAAATTTTTACCCTGAAAATTTGGGGTCCGGGTGGGTCTTAGAAAATTTTGGACCAAAATCCGGAATTTTTTTTTTGTTGTTTTTTATGCGTTGCTGTCAATTTTAAGACAAAAAAAAAAAAAAAAAATTTCCCCTGAAAATTTGGGGTGCAGGTGGGACTTAGAAAATTTTGGACCAAAATCCGAAATTTTTTGTTTTTTTGTTTTTTATGCATTTTGGTCAATTTGAAGACAAAAAATTTTTTTTTTTTTCCCTGAAAATTTGGGGTCCGGGTGGGACTTAGAAAACATAGCATTTTGTAGCATGTGTGACCCCCATATTGCAGACCATTTTGGGGCTCAATGTTCTGTGAAACTTGCATTGGCCCAATGTTTTGAGGAGCCAGCGAAAATTTTAGAGGGGGCGGGGGGAGGGGCACAATGCAGCGTTTCAAATGTTTGTGTTTGGGTTACAAAAGTGCATTTGGGGAGTGAAGAGTAAGTAATTTAAAGAAATGGTGGGTGACACTATTATAAAGGTTTCGCTGTTGACGGATATAAATTTTGAACCAAAATCTGGAATTTTTTTTTTTTTTTTGTTTTTTATGCGTTTCTGTCAATTTTAAGACAAAAAAAAAAAAAATTTTTTTTCCCCTGAAAATTTGGGGTGCGGGTGAGACTTAGAAAATTTTGGACTAAAATCCGGAAATTTTTTTTTTTTGTTTTTTATGCATTTCTCTCAATTTTAAGACAACAAAAAAATTTTTTTACCCTGAAAATTTGGGGTCGGGTGGGTCTTAGAAAATTTTGGACCAAAATCGGGAATTTTTTTTTTTGGTGTTTTTTATGCGTTGCTGTCAATTTTAAGACAAAAAAAAAAAAAAAAAAATTTCCCTGAAAATTTGGGGTCCGGGTGGAACTTAGAAAATTTTGGACCAAAATCCGGAAATTTTTTTTTTGTTGTTTTTTATGCATTTCTCTCAATTTTAAGACAATTTTTTTTTTTTCCCCTGAAAATTTGGGGTCCGGGTGGGTCTTAGAAAATTTTGGACCAAAATCCTGAATTTTTTTTTGTTTTCGTTTTTTATGCGTTTCTGTCAATTTTAAGACAAAAAAAAAAAAATTTTTCCCTGAAAATTTGGGGTGCGGGTGGGACTTAGAAAATTTTGGACCAAAATCCGGAAACATTCTAGGGGGGGTGGGGGGGTGGGGGGGGGGGGGTGTGCATTTCTGTCAATTTTAAGACAAAAAAAAAAAATGTTTCCCCTGAAAATTTGGGGTCCGGGTGGACCAAAATCCGGAATTTTTTTTGTTTTTGTTTTTTATGCGCTTCTGTCAATTTTAAGATAAAAAAATTTTGTTTTTTACACCAAAAATTTGGGGTCCGGGTGGGACCAAAATCCGGAAATTAGTTTTATCGTTTTTTATGCGTTTTAAGAAGAAGAAAAAAATTTAGGCTGAAAGTATTATGTTTGGAAAAAAAATCTGGTTTTTATGTTTTTATATCAATTTTGGGACGTAAAAGTGCAGGAACTGAAAATAGAAGGAAAATCCTGTGTATTGTGTGGGCACAATCGCTTCATCTGGTTGGTTTTTGCTTTTCTTAGGAGGGACGTATGCAGCTTATTCAAGTCACGTCCCTGGTTTGATATTTAGACTACCATGTCAGGTGAGCGCTCTCAGCCCCCGGGGGCCTCTTGTTAGGACTAGGGGATGCCTCCAAAACCTCCACAACGGCCTTTCAAATATCATCTTTGCCCTCCCCCCCCCCCCCCCCCCAATAAAAAATGGCTAGGACACCCACTATTATAGAGTACATGAAATGCCTTCTATTATTCTTTTATTTCATTCATAGGTCAAGTGTGGCGTAAGGGTAAGAGAAAGGGAAGACTCTACTCCAGGACCAATTTTTAAAAGTTCTCTTTTCTTTGCGGGAATCGAGGTGAGTATTTAGATATACCTTATCTCCTTGAATGGGGTAAGTTTTTCCCTCTGGAAACCCAAGGAAGATATGTTACAGTTACTTTTTGGATAATAGACTTTGATATGGGGAACAACAGAAAATGGGGAACATATCTTTACACGTTACCACCCAAGGGAGATATGATACGGTGATTTTGCAACCAATACTCTTGAATATGGAGAACAACGTGTTTGAACAATTTGGGTCAAGGAATGGTTGAATGTGTGACTTTGTATGCGAACTCGCTTCTGCCTCTGTTACCAGGGTGAGGTTGAGATAAATGATTGAATGCCCATAATTCTAAAGCTGAGAACAAATTTTGTGCGTAATAACGCGTAATATATCTTCACTTGTGTTATAGCCCCCATATTATATCGAGATTGATATATCCTTAGTTGATAATTCTACGAGATTGATATTTTTTTGCATTTTCTGACTGGTCGGACTCATTTTCACTGAGTGACCTTTGTTTACATCTTTGTTACACTAATCTATTGTACATATAGCTGTTGATTGTTTAAGTAAGTCAAGGATCTTGTTTACTTGAACTATGACAGAATCACCTAGAAACTGTTAGAAAACAGAACTTTGGACATTCTAGGTCATTCTATCTGGGTACTATATATATGTAAAGGTTTGTCAACAGAATTCAGAAACTCATTTTTAGAAAGCCATTTCAGAAGATTATTATTGTTTCAGAACAGTGCACTTATTATAGAAGCAGTGCTTCTTTGTGAATTTGGAAAGTGTTTCCAAAAGAGAATGTTTAAGAGAATTTATTCATCTTGTAAAAGAGAATTTATACTTTCTGTGAAACAGAATAATATTATTTTGTGAAAAACCTGGATTCTACTGGATTATTTGGAAATTACCTGTGGCGCCAATACTTCTTGGATTTTTACTCCATTTGAATTTTGCGGAGCATTTTATTGTATTTATTGAAGACTGCTGAAATTTATAAGTGAAAAGTTTTATTACAAATCTACAGGATATACTGTTTCTGAAGACACATTCTTGGATTTAATGCCACCAGCTGGAAAATTTCTTCCCGAGATACTTCACCATTGGATTACTGGATTCTGTCAAACTGTATTTTGGTCTAATTCTATAATTGATAAGTACCACTGTTTTTATTTTCTGTAAACCAATTAGTGTAAAAGATCTTTGTATCATTTTTTTTTTTACATTAATTTTTTTTTAATTAAATTTCAGAATAATTGAATTCATAGTTATTGTTGCTGATTCTCAGATTTCTTTCTGTTACCAATATCATTAATAATTCCACACCGTAACAGAAATTGGGGGCTCGTTGCCGAGATTGAATATTAGATAATGAGAAAGCTCTATTTGCATATTGCAATTATTATTTTGGCTCACTTTCAAAAACATTTAAACTTTCTTAGAAAATTTCAGTATTCTTATTTATATAATCTGAGAACCAGCAAACCTTTTCATCATGGTTTCATCATGGTTTTTATTATGACGAAATTTATTTCTGAGTTTGAAAGATCTCCTAGTTTGGCCCTTTTAGAATCCCTTAAGAAGGAGGATTTATTTCAACTTGCTCATTATCTAAAATTACCTGCCACCCCTGGTCTGAACAAACATAAACTTAAACAGCTCATTGTTAATCATTATATTGAGGAGGGTCTTTTGCCTCAGTCTGGGGCACCTGTCTCTGAACCACCACCTACTAATGCTCTTGAACTCAAAAAGTTAGAATTGGAACTAAAGAGATTAGAAATGCAAGAAGAAATGAAAAGGCAGGAAAATGAAATGAAATTAAAAGAATTAGAAGCTCAAAAAGAAAGGGAACAGATTCAGGCTCAAAAAGAAAGAGAACAAATTCAGGCTCAAAAAGAAAGGGAACAAATTCAGGCTGAAAAAGAAAAAGAGGATAGGGAATTAAAATTAAGGGAAATAGAAGCTCAAAAAGAAATGCACTTAAAAGAATTAGAAATTCAAAAGGAAATGAAAATAAAAGAATTAGAATCACAGCATCAAGGCTCAAATGTAATTTCCCCACGTAGATTTGATGCAACTAAACATGTTAGGCTAGTTCCCCCCTTTCAAGAAAAAGATGTTGATAAATGTTTTTTACATTTTGAAAAAGTGGCAACAAGTTTAGAATGGCCAAGGGATGTCTATTCCGCTCTATCTTCTGAGCAAAGCTACAATTATGACACTGTTAAAGAGGCTATACTTAAGGCATATGAACTTGTTCCAGAGGCCTACAGGCAGAAATTCAGAAATTATTATAAAAATGAAAATCAAACTCATGTGGAATTTGCCAGAGAGAAGCAAAATTTATTTGACAGGTGGTGCCATTCAAAAGAAATAGGGAAAGATTTTACAAAATTAAAAGAAATGATGCTGATTGAAGAGTTTAAAGGAAAGATACATTCAGATATAAAGGCCCACCTGGTTGAACAAAAAGTTGGCACTTTAAACAGAGCAGCAGTACTAGCAGATGACTATGCCTTAACTCATAAAATGGGTCGTAACTCCACAAATATTTGGCTCCACAAGAGTTCTTTCCAAAGTGGACCTAAACCAACTTCAGATAAAAGTCATCCTTCCATTCCTCCAAACTTTTCACCGCCCAAATTTAATAAGAAATCTGGAGAAAAGAAAACCTCTAATGCTAGCCCTACACCATTATGATCCAACAGTTTAACTCAATTCTGTAATTATTGTAAGAAACCAGGTCAATTACTATCTGATTACTTGCTGTTAAAAAGGAAAAATGAGCCCTCAACTTCACAGAATGCACTAGCATGTGCTCCATGCCCTGAAAATTATGTAATAAAGCAAGATGCTTTAGAAAATTATAAGCCATTCATTTCTGAAGGCTTTGTTTCCCTTGAGGGGGATAAGCACTGTTCCTTACCAATAAAAAAACTGAGAGACACAGGGGCTACTCAGTCTTTAATGTTAGAAGGCATTTTGCCATTTTCTGAAGATAGTGCTACAGGGGCACAAGTTCTAGTATCGGGTATTGAGTCAAACTCTTTAAATGTCCCACTTCATAAAATAAATTTAAGAAGTAGTTTAGTAAATGGGACTGTGACAGTAGGAATCAGACCTACTCTACCTGTAAAAGGTATTTCTTTATTATTGGGAAATGACTTAGCTGGTGACAAAGTCACTGTAGAACCACAAGTGGTGGATAAGCCGAGCACAGATGAAAGTATTATTAATTTGAAGGAATGTTTTCCTTTTGCCTTTCCAGCATGTGCTGTGACTCGGTCCATGGCAAAGAAAGCTGAGGTTGATAACAACCTCAATTGTGTTGATTTGAACAGCAAAGCTGAGGATGAGAACAGTCACAGAAGTACGGATTCTGAAGACATTGATTTGTCTCAGACATTTTTGAGTCAATGTGATGACTCCTCCATAAATTGTAAAGAGGCCACTACACCTGAGAGTGATAGGGGGACCTCCTTGAATGTCATTTCCTGGACTTCTTTAATTCAGGAACAGGAAAGTGATCCTGACTTGCCGAGCCACATGAAAAGGCTCTTAACAGAGGCTGAGGCCCAAAACTCCCCTGTCTGTTACTTCAAAAAATCTGATGTACTCATGAGGAAACGGCGACCACCAGAAGTATCCTCCAATAGTGATTGGGAGGTTATTTATCAAATAGTTGTCCCCACTAAATACCGGAATGAAATAATAAGCCTGGCTCATGAAAATCCAATGGCTGGACATTTGGGAGTTAGGAAAACCTACTCTCATATTCAACAGTGTTTTTACTGGCCCAAACTTTGACAGGATGTTGTCGAATTTTGTAAAACCTGCCACACCTGTCAAATTATAGGAAAACCCAACCAGAAGATTCCTCCTGCCCCACTTCAACCAATCCCTGCTTTTGAGGAGCCCTTCAGTAGAATTATTATTGACTGTGTTGGCCCATTGCCTAGAACAAGATCTGGAAATGAATATCTGCTTACCATCATGTGTGCTTCTACATGATTTCCTGAGGCTATTCCTCTAAGAAATATTAAACTAAGACTGTAGTTAAGGCCTTGATAAAAGTTTTCACGACTTTCGGTCTATCCAGGTCAGTGCAATCAGACCAAGGCTCAAATTTTATGTCAAACATTTTCCAGCAGGTGATGTATGAGCTCAAAATTAAGCAGAACACATCAAGTGCCTACCATCCCGAAAGTCAAGGAGCTCTAGAATGCTTTCATCTAACACTGAAGACCATGATAAAGGCCAATGGGGAGGATAATGAGAAGGATTGGGATGAAGAAGTACATCTCTTATTTGCAGTCCGTGAGACTGTGCAGGAATCTCTGGGGTTCAGCTGTTTTGAATTAGTGTTTGGACACTCAGTGAGGGGGCCAGTCACTGCTTTGAAGGAGAAATGGCTCGAGGAAGAGCAACCTGAAATTTCTCTTCTGGGCAATGCATCCACTTTTAAGGAAAAATTGCACCAGGCCAGAGAAATGGCAAATAAACATTTACAGAAAGCCCATAGTCATATGAATACCTGGTATGATAAAAAGGCGAAATTTCACACCTTTAAACCTGAGGTCAAGGTGCTAGTATTATTCCCTTTAAAGGGCAATGCTTTACAAGCAAGATATTCAGGCCCTTTTATTGTTAAGCACAAGATCAGTGATACTGATTATGTTGTTGAGACTGCTGATAGATTAAAAAATACTCAGCTGTGCCATATAAATATGTTGAAAACATGTTATGAGAGAGAACCAAAAATTCTACCAGTCTCAACAGTCACCCACATGGAAGAGGTGGAAAATCCTGTGGAGGATATTAATGAAGGCAGCGAAAATGTACCTCTGAAGTTACAGAACTCAGATGTCCTGAGAGATCTACTGAATAAAATAGATTATGTACTGCCTGACCAAAGAAAAGATTTAATTGATTTAATTTTCAAGTACATGTATCAACACTTATTTCCTGATGTGCCTTGTAGGACATCTGTTATTTTTGTGATGTTGATGTAGGAGAGGCAAATCCCATCAAACAGCATCCATATAGATTGAACCCTTTCAAAGCTCAGATCATGCAAAAGGAAATACAGTATTGCTGGACAATGATATCATAGAACCTAGCCATAGCAACTGGAGTTCGCCTTGTATACTCGTCCCAAAACCTGATGGGAGTTTCCGATTTGGTATGGATTACCGAAAAGTGAACAGCCTCACCAAAACAGACAATTCTCCAATTCCAAGAATTGATGACTGCATTGACAAACTTGGCCATGCTAAATTTGTGACAAAATTTGACTTGTTAAAGGGTTATTGGCAAGTCCCTTCAACAGAAAGAGCAAAAGAAATATCTGCTTTTGTTACCCCATTTGGGTTGTATCAATATAAAGTTACCCCTTTTGGCATGAAAAATTCTCTGGCAACATTCCAGCGCATGGTTAACCACTTACTTGCAGACCTAGATCGCAGTGAAGCTTATATCGATGATGTTATTATACACACAGATACAAATTGGGCTGATCATCTAAAGCATATTCAAGACATTTTTGACAAAGTTACCCAAGCCAACCTAACTATTAACTTGGTAAAATCAGAATTTGGCAAAGCAACTGTAATTATTTAGGTCATGTTGTGGGTCAGGGGCAGGTGAGGCCGATTGCAGCAAGGGTTGATGCCATTGTAAATTTTCCAGTACCAAGCTCTAAAAATGAGCTCATGAGATTCTTAGGCATGGTTGGATATTATAGAAAATTTTGTTTAAATTTCTCAGATGTTGTCTCCCCTTTGACCACTTTATTGAGAAAAAGGATTAAGTTTGTTTGGAATGAGGAGTGCCAGAAATCCTTTAACAGAATAAAAACTTTATTAAATAATTCCCCTATCCTGGCCAGTTCCAATTATGAAAAGCCCTTCAAATTATTTATAGATGCAAGTGACAACGGAGCAGGTGGGTATATTGCCCAGGAAGATTCTCAAGGTATTGATCACCCTGTATGTTATTTCTCCAGAAAATTTCTTGAACATCAAAAGAATTACTCTGCAGTAGGAAAAGAAACTTTGGCTCTAATTTTCACATTAACCCTTTACCCAACGAATCGGCCGCATCCACCCACGTAATATGCAAATTCAGCAGTTGAAAAAAATATTATTTTTCAAAAAATTTCAATGAAAACATATCATGTTACCCCTCGTTGGAACGGACTCGTCGAGCTCGTTCCAACGAGGGGACACATGATATGGTTTTGTTGAAATTTTTTGAAAAATTTCAAAAAATGATATTTAAAATAATAAATTTTGATATCGTCTGCCTTGGGTAAAGGGTTAACCCATTTTGATGTGTATCTAGGAACCACTCAATGCCCAATTACAGTTTACACAGATCATAACCCCTTAACTTTTATCAATAAAATGAAAAACAAGAATCAGAGACTATTGCGGTGGAGTTTAGCCTTTCAAGAATATAATTTAGAGATTAGGAATTTTTCAGGAAGAGATAATGTTGTAGCTGATGCTCTTTCCAGAATATCCTAATTTAAAATGATCTGATCGGTCCTTATTCACTTTAAGTGTATATATATGTTTATTAAAAATTTTGTGAAGATTACCGTGTGTATTGTAAACCAGTCAGAGTCTGCTAGTAGTACCTTCAAACTTTTTCTTTTAGGGTGGGGTATGTTATAGCCCCCATATTATATCGAGATTGATATATCCTTAGTTGATAATTCTACGAGATAGATATTTTTCTGCATTTTCTGACTGGACTGACTCATTTGCACTGAGTGACCTTTGTTTACGTTTTTGTTACACTAATCTATTGTACATATAGCTGTTGATTGTTTAAGTAGGTCAAGGACCTTGTTTACTTGGATTATGACAGAAGCACCAAGAAACTGTTAGAAAACAGAACTTTGGACATTCTAGGTCATTCTATCTGGATACTATATATATGTAATGGTTTGTCAACAGAATTCAGAAACTCATTTTTAGAAAGCCATTTCAGAAGAACTTATTTTCAGAAAGATTTATTCTATAAAACAGCAGTTGTTTCCATTGGAGATTATTATTGTTTCAGAACAGTGCATTTATTATAGAAGCAGTGCTTCTTTGTGAATTTGGAAAGTGTTTCCAAAAGAGAATTTTTAAGAGAATTTATTCATCTTGTAAAAGGGAATTTATACTTTCTGTGAAACAGAATAATATTATTTTGTGAAAAACCAGGATTCTACTGGATTATTTGGAAATTACCTGTGGCGCCAATACTTCTTGGATTTTTACTCCATTTGAATTTTGCGGAGCATTTTATTGTATTTATTGAAGACTGCTGAAATTTATAAGTGAAAAGTTTTATTACAAATCTACAGGATATACTGTTTCTGAAGACACATTCTTGGATTTAATACCACCAGCTGGAAAATTTCTTCACGAGATACTTCACCTTTGGATTACTGGATTCTGTCAAACTGTATTTTGGACTATTTCTATAACTGATAAGTACCACTGTTTTTATGTTCTGTAAACCAATTAGTGTAAAAGATCTTTGTATCATTTTTTTTTTATTTTAATTTTTTTAATTAAATTTCAGAATAATTGAATTCATAGTTATTGTTGCTGATTCTCAGATTTCTTTCTGTTACCAATATCATTAATATTTCCACACCGTAACACTTGTTACCGCCCAAGGAAGATATGATTCGGTATTCTTTGTCCATAATTTACGCTTGAATACAGTGAACAATATGAAATGCGGAACATATCTTTACTTGTTGCCACCCAAGGAAGATATGAAACAGCAATTTTATACATGGGTTCATGATTAGGAGCTTGGAGGCCACTTGCCAAATAATAAATCGACCTGTAAGACGTATTCATATCTCGATCAATTTTATAATTCCCATTTAACAACTAGAATAAGCGTGATGCTAAATTTTACGTTGCCATGATGCGATACACATTGGTATGGCACTTAACGTAATGAATAAGAATTAGACAAAAGTGAAAGCCACTAAGAAGGTATAAAAAATATAAATATAAATAAATAAATGCATATAGCAAACTGTCTATCCCATCCACTCCAAAATGAGACCACGTCATAAATCATTCAATTCGATTACATTTGATAACGTGAATGCTTATCGGCTTTCATTTCATCTTCTGTCATGGCGCTACCTTGCACGAAATCTGATAGTAGATAACACTGTATCAACTTTCCAATTTCTGCCCCTGGTTTTTGCAGACGTTGACAATTAAGGCGATCGATCGTTCAGTTCCCCTAGAGGTTACGCAAACAAAATTAAGGCGAACAGACTATCGATTAATCAAAAGGATCCATCAGTTAACCAACTTGTTTACAATTGGCATATTAGATGCCTGAAGAGAAAGTAGTACACATACAAATATTAAATTTGTGCTTATTATTCAACTGTAAGCGTAGTCCAAACATGGCCTGAAAGTCTGTAATATAATTTTTACCAAAAAATTGTATTACAGACTTTCAGGCCATGTTTGGACTACTGTAAGCATAATTAAAAACTTGATGTTACAGTTTATGGAAATTGAAATGCGCTGCATCCTGATGTATGATGGGACCACAGCCAAATCAATTCGGGATCCATTCACTGCTACATGCACAAACTCTATATTTCTAGCGATTGCGTATTTCCTTTTTATTGATATTTTTTTCATTGGAAGTCATCACATGATGCCAATAGAAGGGGAATAACTCTACATTTCCCTCCCAAATCCTCCCACCAGCTCAGGCCTATGGCTTTCGGGATATGCCTGTGGCATATCGTGTTTGGATTTTGGGTTAACCAACAGGTTAATGAAACAAATTTACTTAACCTTCAGAATAGGTTAATGAACAACTAAATGGGTAACCTGTTAATGGGTTAATCAAAATATGGAATTGTCAAGGCCTGTTGATGGCTGTAATAATTAGAATATGCTGAAAACATTCAATTTGCATTGGCCAACAAAAAATGTACACATCATTGATATATTTGATTTTCCCAGATATCAGGGTATATTTTTTAAAAAGCGATAGTCCTCCCTTGGAACTGTGGCTGAGTATGGCTGAGTTCATCAGTCAGATAATCCGCAATGTCTTCCTCGAACCAGGTATCATTCAGCTCAACTTCACAAGTACGTACAATGTAACTCGGTCCGTCTACAATTCCTTATGCACACCCCACAAGTCACACCTCTATCTGATCAGTTTAAAATTTCATATATGGCTTTGGGGTAATGTCCAGATGGTAGCATAGCTACCTTCCATCAGCACACCCTACATGCCGCACCTCTAGCCTGATCTTTTTTCAATGTAGCTTTGGTGTGATGTCTAGATAGGAGCTATCGGATTTCCCGAATTTCGTTGAAAAACATGGCTGCCAGTGCCCATTTTGGATTTGCATAAATTGTCCATTAGCACACAATACAGACCGCATCTGTTACCCGATGTTTTTCTAATTTCATATGTAGTTTAGTTTGGAGTGGTGTCTAGATGGGGGCAATCAATGTTTTCAGAATTTCGTTGAAAAACTTGACTGTCGGTGACCATTTTGGATTTGGCATATAAATTGTCAACAATTCCATTAGCACGCCCTCCAGCTCTATCTCTTATACGATCTTTTTCAGATTTTATATATAAATTTGGTGTGATGTCTAGATGAGAAAATTCGGATTTCCCCGAAATTCGATAAAATACATAGCCTCCGATGGCTATCTTGGATTTGGAATGTAAATTATAAACAATTCCTTTAGCACACCCTACTTGCCGCTTCTGTCACCGGATCATTTTCAAATTTCATATGTAGTTTAATTTTGATATAACATCCAGACGGAAGCTATCGAATATTTCTAAATTTCATTGAAAATTATGGCCGCCAGTGGCCATCTTGGATTTGGTATATAAACTGTCATTACTTCCATTAGCGCACCCTACAGGGCAAACCTCTCACCCGATCTTTTTCAAATTGTAAATGTAGTTTTGGTGTGATGTCTAGATGGAAGCAGTCTCCCCGTGGGAACCCCGGGAAGTAAGCAGCACTTGTTTACTGTGGTAAACCAGTTGCGCTTTACTAGTAAAATAGGACCCAGTCACCAATGCTTGGGGTGAAAGTCCTCTAAAATTGGCAACATGTAGATCAATGATTGACTACACTTGACTTCATCTCCATGTTGTGTCATGATTAGCCATGGTGCATAAATATGTGACGTTAACCACCAACAAACAAACAAACATAGATGGAAGCAGTCAATGTTTTTATGAATTTCTTCGAAAAACATGGCTGGTAGTGGCCATTTTGTGTTTGACATATAAATTGTCATCAATTCCATTAGCACACCCAACAGATCGCATCTCTCATCTGATATTTTTCAAATTGAATATGTGGCTTTGGTGTGATGTCTGATGGAAGCTGTTGATAGAATTTTTTTAAATTTCGTTGGGAAATATGACCGGGTGTGATCATCTTGGATTTAACATATAAATTGTCAACAATTCCATTAGCACACTCTACACGCCACACTTCTCACTTGATCTTTGTCAAAATTTATTTATAACTTTGATGTGATGTCCAGATGGAAGCTGTCTAATTTTTCTGAATTTCATTGAAAAACATGACGGCCAGTGGCCATCTTGGATTTGGCATATAAATTGTCAACAATTCAAATTTCATATGTGGATTTGGTGTGATTTCTAGATGAGAGCTCCAGAATTTTTCTAAATTTTGTTAAAAAAACATGACCGCCAGTGGCCATCTTGGATTTTGCATATAAATTGTCAACAATTCCATTGGGCCAATTTTGGCGCACCCTACAGGCTACAACTCTCACCCAATCCTTTTCAAATTTCGAATCTAGCTTTGGTGTGATGTCTAGATGGGAGCTATTGCATATTTCTGAATTTCGTTAAAAAACTTGACCGCCAGTGACCATCTTGGTTTTGGTATATAAATTGTCAACATCTACATGAGAACATCCTACCGTCCACATCCCTCACCCAATCTTTCTCAGATTTCACATGTAGTTTTGGTATGATGTCTTTTCTGTACAAACTTGAGCGAATAACTTGGCATTACTGGAACTGTCCATTCAGTTCAGTTTCTTCATGGTCAAGCTTAGCTGCAATGTCCCTGATCCTTTCATTGTAATGACGAACGAGTTGTGTTTATAATGTTAACACGCATTTAATCTTTCCAGTGGGATATAGCAACACATTCAATATTCACTTTACTTTTGAAAACACCCCATCACCTCATTGCTCTGACTTTGACGCTCACAGGCCCACACGTTTTACATTCAAAATGACTTAACCCTTTACCCAATGCAGACGATATCAAAATTTATTATTTTAAATATCATTTTTTCAAATTTTGCAAAAAATTTCAACAAAACCATATCATGTGACCCCTCGTTGCAACGAGCTCGACGAGCTCGTTCCAACGAGGGATCACATGATATGGTTTTGTTGAAATTTTTTGAAAAATAATCATTTTTTCAACTGCTGAATTTGCATATTACGCGGGCGGTTGCGGCCGATTTGTTGGGTAAAGGGTTAACAGTTGTGGAAATTTGGATTGAAGTTCACCTTTTTCTGTAATTCACTTAACACTGGGTGTGTCTGTAGCCTGTTTCGGGACGTCTTGGTCTGAGTGATGATTGCAACAAATATTGATTAATTGACGGTAACAAGGTCTGAGGTTTGTGACTCAAAGCTTTGGTTTTGCGTCGAGGTTGAGCCAATGCTCTGAGCCGAAAACCTCAGACCATGTTACCGTCAATTCACCACAGTAGCGTATACTTTCCAATAAGACCCATCCACAGCCCGAACTCACATTGTGAAACGAACAAGGTAACTTGAATGAATTAGACATGTTTAACAATACTAAATTTAGTAAATGAACCTTTCGTGTACCCCACAACATCACTTGAAAACAAAAAATCAGTAACTTGGATAAAGGTCGACGTTTTTCCATCTCAATTCAAATCATAAACTTATCAGTTGGTTGTGAGTATGCATTCACAGAATGATCACTGGCCTTGTAAATACGATTTTATAGGCAGTATGCAAATTAAATCTCATCCCATTCGCGATGTGACGTCAGATGATAACATATTCCACTGGATCCTTAAACATAGATTTTTGTCTTATTCGAACATGCATCACTAAGGAATATTGATATAGGTACTGGTATGCAATCCATTGTTGTTGTTTTGTGTGCTATTTATTTATTTATTAGCTCAACTTGACAAAGTCAAGCTTAGCTATTGCCATCACTTCTCGTCCGTCGGCGTACGTATGTACATACGTATGTCCGGGTGTACGTATGTACATAAGTACGTACGTCCACAATTCCCTTTGGCACACCTCACAGGTCACATGATCAGATCGCTTTGAAACTTGGTATGGGAGCTATCGATTTTCTTCAATTTCCGTCAAAAAATGTTGCCGTGGCCAACATTCTTAGAACTTAGTTTAGTCAGACCTCAATATTTCCCTTTGACACACCGTACAGGGCACATTTATGATCGGATTGCTTTGAAACCTGGCATGCTGGTTTGGGGTGACTTCTAGATGGAAGCTATTGAGTTTCTTCTATTTCCGTCAAAAAATGTTGCCACAGCCAACATTCTTAGAACTTAGTTTAGTCAGACCTCAATATTTCCCTTTGTCACACCCTACAGGGCACATTTATGATCGGATTGCTTTAAACCCTGGCATGTTTGTTTGGGGTGACCTCTAGATGGGAGCTATCGATTTTCTTCCATTTCCGTTAAAAAGTGTTGCCACAGCCAACATTCTTAGAACTTAGTTTAGTCAGACCTCAATATTTCCCTTTGTCACACCCTACAGGGCACATTTATGATCGGATTGCTTTAAAACCTGGCATGTTTGTTTGGGGTGACCTCTAGATGGGAGCTACCGATTTTCTTCCATTTCCGTTAAAAAGTGTTGCCGCGGCCAATGTTCTTAGAACTTAGTTTAGTCAGACCTCAATATTTCCCTTTGGCACACCCTACAGGGCACATTTATGATCGGATTGCTTTGAAACCCAGCATGCTTGTTTGGGGTGACCTCCAGATGGGAGCTATCGATTTTCTTCCATTTCCGTCCATCAAAAAATGTTGCCGCTGGCAACGATCTTTGAACTTAGTTTAGTCAGTCATCAATATATTCCTTTGGCATGCCCTACAGGGCACATTTATGATCAGATCAGTTTGAAACTTTGTATGCTTGTTTTGGGTTACCTCTAGATGGGAGCTATCGCTTTCTGTCAAAAAATGTTGCCACTGGCAATGACCTTCGATGAACTTAGTAAAAACTTAGTGCAGTTAAGCATCAATATTTCCCTTTGACACACCTTGCAGGGCACATTTATGATTGGATCGCTTGCAGACTTGGTGTGCTTGTGTGGAGTGACATCCATATGGGAGCTGTCGATTTTCTTCCATTTCTGTCATAAAATGTTGCTGCTGACCTTTGGGCTTAGTTTAGTCAAACCTCAATATTTCCCTTTAACACACTCTTCAGGGCACATTTATGATCGGATCACTTTGAAACTTGGTATGTGTGTTCGGGGTGACCTCTAGATGTGAGCTATTGCTTTTTTTCATTTCCATAAAAAAATTATTGTCGTTATCACCAGCCTTTGAACTTACTGCATCTATGCATCAACTTCTCCCTTTTGCACTCTCTGCAGGGTATATTTATGAATTTCCATAAAAAAAAACCCAAAACCATTGGCACAGGCAATGACCTTCTACTTAGTGCATTTGTGCAATAACATCTTCCTTTGGCGTGCTCAGAGGGCACATTTATTATCAGGTTGTTTTGAAACTTTGTATGCTTATGCAGGGTGACAAAGATAGCAGCTATTGATTTTCTTTTGATTTCCATCAAAAACTGTTGCTGTAATCAACAATCTTTGAATTTATTGCATTTGTGCATCAACATTCTTTGACATGGCCTACAAGCCACATTTATCATAGGATTGTTTTTGAACTTGGTGTGCTCATTAGACAAGACCTTTAGATTAGAGCTATTGATTAGCATTCATTTCTGTGAAAAAAAGTTGCCATTTACAATGACCTCTGAACATACTGCATTTGTGTATCAAACTTCAGCCTTTAGCCAGTCTTACAGTTTACATTTAACAATGCATGGATTTCTCTGACGTTGTGCACACACAACGCTGTTATGTTGAAATTTCATCAAATAACATTGGTACCAATGATCTTCAATTTTGCCATTTCATTTATAATTTACCAAGTTCAAGTTTGTCAAGTTGAGCTACACTGTCATTGATTAATTAATTACAGTGGAGCCCACTTAATTGGATATCTCTTAATTGTATATCCCTGTTAATTGAATATCATTTTCAAACACAAAACCATTTACTACACCTTCAGTACAAATTTGATCTGTTAATTGCATATGGGTTGTAGAGTAAACTGTTAATTGTATATAAATGTTTGTAATATGTCAAAAAAGTTACTGTGACACGCTCCAAATTCCCCTTATTTATCAACCTTTTTGGCCTCACTACATTCAATAAAGGCATTTATTCTATTACATCTTGTTTGACAGAGCTCTGTCAAACAACATATAATAGAATAAATTCTCATTTTACCTCCAGAACACAGAAAACTGACCAAATCCCTGTTAATTGTATTCTCCTGTTAATTGAATAATTTTCACTGGCAAAATGGATATCCAATTAAGAGGATTCTACTGTACTAAATTGTATTTAATATTTTTTCTGTAGGTATTGGATAAAGAGGTTTCTATTGTTGAAGGGAAGACCGTTGATATCCACTTTCGATCAACTATTCCTGTTGGCTGTACTAGTAAAATTTATCAAAAGCATTGTAAGCTTAAGCTAAACCTCCACAAGCCAAACTATCAAAAAGAGAATTGCAAAGATGGAATTGTGGAAGAAGCGATTACTTTCTCGAGTGAAGAATGTGGGTTGACGATTGCGAGTGACTCATGGGGTTCTACAAGAAGCATAAGAGTAAAAGGCGAGGCAGATGGTCTCTACAATAAGGAATCAAGAGTGATGTATATATACATTAAATCTCTGGCTGCAAACATCCATAAGATTTGGGAGAACATAACGCTACCAAGCATTAAGGCATGTATTATTAATCATACGACGATTATTATTTTTATTCAACATTACCCGATACAATACAAACATTAAAAAAATATGCTAGATACACCACACGGAATCCGGCCAACCTGTAAGAGCATCATGTACGAAAGCGTCTGGTTGGTCGTTTCGCATTTCAGTGATGAAATGACGTGAATGAAATCTACGCAAAACAGTGTCACACAAAAAAGTGAATAGACAAGAGTCCTGCGAAGCTTCAAGATTCGATTTGTTTCCGAATCTCAAGTTAGTATTCGGTTAGAATCGAAATCGCCTGCCCGATTCGTTTCCCTTCGAATCTTTTCACTGGAATTTCGCTTGGTATCAGTCATCTTTGTCGTCTCACAGAACGTATAGCTGAGATTGAAGTTGTGCATCAATAATGCTGAAAATAAAGACTGAGTGTAATTTCCGTGATTTGCGATGCATCATGTCGTATACATTGATAGAGTATTGTTATTCTTGTTGCAAAATGAGACACGATTCTCATATGTATACAAAATAAATATTTATTCAACTGGTTGAGGACTAGATTATTTTGGGTGGTCTGAATTTGTTCATCAAAACTTGTTCTACTACAAATTATTGGAGAGTGCCAACAGGTACTCTTTAATAATTTGTAATAGAACAAATTTGTACAAACAAACTATTATTTATGTTTAACTGAATACGAAACATGGGTAAGGAAAATAGTCCTTTTGCACCAGTGCCTTCATTTTTTAGCTCACCGAAGGGAGCTTAACTTATCACTTGCCGTCCGTCGTCGGCTCTCGTGAACTTGACATTATCGACTACTCCTCACAAACTACTGGATCAAATTGAACCAAATTTGGTGTGCATGTTTCCCATCCTATGTCAATTCAAACTTATACAAATACACTTGCCGCACCCACAGGGGGCACCACAAGCGGCATAACTCTGATAGCACCCATGAATTTCTTTCCAAAATTCAAAAAAATCTTCTTCTTCAGATCCGCCAGGCAGAATTCTTTCCTATTTGGTATACATCATCTCTAGGGGGGTCAGATTCAAGTTTGTTCAAATCGGCCCCCTGGATTTTTATTTGGGCTCACTATAGAAGCCCGAATTTGAACTTAGTGCATTTCAGGCAAATTTCTTAAAAATCTTCTTCTCCAGATCCAGCAGGCAGAATCTTTTGATATTTGGTATGCAACATTGTGGGGTGGATCTGATTCAAGTTTGTTCAAATCGGCTCCCTAGATTCATATTTGGGCTCACTATAGAAGCTCGAATTCGAACTTAGTGCATTTCAGGTAAATTTCTTAAAAAATCTTCTTCTCCAGATCCAGCAGGCAGAATGTTTTGATATTTGGTATGCAACATTGTGGGATGGATCTAATTCAAGTTTGTTCAAATCGGCCCCCTGGGTTTATATTTGGGCTCAGTATAGAAGCTCGAATTCGAGCTTAGTGCATTTCAGGCAAATTTCTTAAAAAAAATCTTCTTCTCCAGATCCAGCAGGCGGAATCTTTTGATATTTGGTATGCAACATTGTGGGGTGGATCTGATTCAAGTTTGTTCAAATCGGCCCCTGGGTTTATATTTGGGCTCAGTATATGAGCCCAAATTTGAACTTCATGCATTTCAGGCAAATTTCTTTGAAAATCTTCGTCTCAAGATCCAGCAGGCAGAATCTTTTGATATTGGGTATGCGCCATGCTTAGGAGGGTGAGATTCAAGTTTGTTCAAGCCAAGTCCCTGGGTTCATATTTGGGCTCACTGTGGTAGCCCGAATTATAACTTAGTTCAAAATGAGGAATTTTCTTTAAAATCTTCTTCAGATCCACCAGTCGGAATGTTTTGATATTTGGTATGCAGCATCCTTGGGGGGGGGGGGGGGGGATTCAAGTTTGTTCAAGCCATGTCCCTAGGTCCATATTTGTGCTCACTGTGGGAGCCTGAATGATAACTTAGTTCAAAATGAGGAATTTTCTTTAAAAATCTTCTTCTTCAGATCCAGCAGTCGGAATGTTTTGATATTTGTTGTGAAGCATCCTTAGGGGGGTGAGATTCAAGTTTGTTAAAGCCTGGGTTCATATATGGGTTCCCTGTGGGGGCCCGAATTATAACTTAGTTCAATATGAGGAATATTCTTTAAAAATCTTTTTTTAGATCCACTGGTCAAAATCTTAGGATATTTGGTATAAGCTTTTCTTAGGAGGAGCAGATGCAACTTGTTGTAATCAATTCTCTGGGTTGATATTTAGGCTACCATGTCAGGTGAGCGCCCTCAGACCTCCTGGGGCCTCTCGTGTTCACTTACTTATGCCATAGCAGACTTTCAGGTAGTGCTATCTAACACATAGCCGTGGGTGCGGTGGCGGCGCGGTAACCGGTTCTCGTCAGATCACCGAAGTTAAGCAACGTCGAGAGCGGTTAGTAGTTGGATGGGTGACCATTTCAGCGACTGATTGGCGCTCCCGCGTTGTGTCCTTGGGCAAGGCACGTCACCCCGATTGCCTACATGGGGGCACGATGACACTGTGTACTAAGGCGTAGTACACGTCGATGGTGTGCATGTCTTCAACCAATCTAACCCTGCCTGTGCCGCGGTGCAGAATTCAGAGTTACGATGTTGGAGAGCTGACAGCTGCTCGTTGTTGCTCGGTGGTTCTCTCCAGGTACTCCGGCTTCCTCCACTTGTAAAACTGTCACCGACATGATATGACCCTGGCTGTTAATGTGTCATTAGAACCCTAATAAAAAAAATTAAAAAAATAATCTACACATGGCAGCAATTCCATGGCAAATTCCAGTTTCCACATATTCTATGTTTCATTATAAGCATTTTAGTACATAATTTATTGGGGTTATTCATTTTGGGTCTTTTTTAGACTTGGTAGAAAATTACCTGAAATTTGACTAAAGTTAGGTTGGATGTCCCCTTAATAGGTTTATTTGATAAGAGATGTCAAATTAAGTGGGCTCTACTGAATTAAGTCAAGTTTAGTCAATCATTTATAATAATTTTGACTACTGTAGAGGATTCACCTACCAGGCATTGGTTACTGGGGTCTTTTATACCAGAAAAGCTAAACTGATCTCTTGTGTAAATGAGCTGCTTCACTTTCGAGAGTTCCCATGGAAAGCCTTCGAGAAAAATCAAGTTATGCTGGCAGTGATTTTTACGAGCTTGTTCTAATGTTGGGGTCACATGATATGATTTTATTGAATTTTTTTATTAAATATTGTATTTTTTCAACTGTTCATTTTGTAAATTATGCGGATGGATGTTGTCGATTTGGTAGGTAAGGAGTTACTGATTATACCTAACCAAAACCAAAAATCGCAATTCACAAAGAAACTCCAATGATATATTATCATTTTCGAAGATTTTATCTCAAAACCCTAGCTTATGACCTCTCATTGGACTGAGCTTTTTGAAGGGTCATTAGCTATATTTCGAAGACAAAAAACAAAAAAAAAGTTAGTTATTGAAGAATTATTTGAGAGTGCTGTCTTCTGTTCGAGTAGGTAGAAGGATTATATATATATTTTTTTATTAACAAATCCTTGTGCTGGTAGTTATAAGAAAAAATTATTAAAGTTCAAAGCAAATACAACGACATTATTGAATATATTCCTGCTGAAGATCCGCAGAGAGAGCGGTGAAAGCTCTAGCAGGAATATATTCAATTATGTCGTATTTGTTTTGAACTTTAATAATATTTTCTTATTTATTTATATTTATTATACGCCTGTTTGAAAAATGGGACGTATTATGTAAATGGTCTTGCCGTCTGTCTGTCTGTCCGTCTGTCCGTCCGTGGACACATTTTCGTTTCCGGACGATAACTTTAGTTGTAATGTTTTGAGCTGAGTTAAATTTGGCTTATGAATTTAGTACAACAAAATATAGGTTGGGTTCGATTTCCGTCTTTAGCGGCTCATTTTTAGTAGAGTTATAGCCCTTTATTTATGAGAATTTTGCCCAAGTTCTTGTTTCCAGACGATAACTTTAGTTGTAATTGTTTGAGATGAGTTGCTATTGGTTTTATCATGGGGTACTTTTCTAGGACTTTGAAAAAGTGCTGAGTCAGCATTTTTTAACACTGTGGGTAATGGGGAAAACATATAAGACTATTTTTCTCCCAAACCACTGCTCCAAAAGCTTTCAAATTTCACATATAACATCTTTGGAACATTGTTTCACATGTTTATTGAAATCAATTCCCTGGGTCGATATTTGGGCTCTCTATGGCAGCCTAAATGTTTAAATTAGTGCAGTATGAGGAATATTTCTTAAAAATCTTCTTCTTCAGATCTACCAATAAGAATCTTTTGATATTTGGTATGCAGCATCCTTAGGGGGGTGAGATTCAAGTTTGTTCAAGCCATGTCCCTGGGTTCATATTTAGGCTGAAAATTTGGTCCCGTTGCGGACTTAGAAATTTTGGACCAAAATCCGGAATTTTTTTTTTGTTTTTTTATGCGTTTCAGTCAATTTTAAGGCAAAAATTTTTTTTTTTTTTTTTTTACACTGAAAATTTAAATTTGAGATCCGGGTGGGACTTGGAAAATTTTGGACCAAAATCCGGAAATTTTTTTTTTTTGTTTTTTATGCATTTCAGTCAATTTTAAGACCCCAATTTTTTTTTTCTTTACACTGAAAATTTGAGGTCCGAGTGGGACTTAGAAAATTTGGGACCAAAATTCCAGAAATTTTTTTTTGTTTTTTATGCATTTCAGTCAATTTTAACACACAAAAAAATATTTTTTTACACTGAAAATTTGGGGTCTGGGTCGGACTTTGAAAATTGTGAACCAAAATCCAGAAATTTTTTTTGGTTTTTATGCGTTTCAAAAATTTTAAGACAAAAAAATATATTTTTTTTTTACACTGAAAATTTGGGGTCCGGGTGGGACTTTGGACCAAAATCCGAAGTTTTTTTTTTGTTTTTTATGCGTTTCGGTCAATTTTAAGACAAAAAAATTTATTTTTTTCTTACACTGAAAATTTGGGTGGGACTTTTGGACCAAAATCCGGAAATTAGTTTTTAGATCAACTTTGACGAAGCAAAATTTGAGCTCATGCCATGGCTCATCGTCCGTCTGTCCGTCTGTCTGTCAACAATTGGATACGGCTCGGGCTAGAGGCCGTATTTATGAAACGATCTTTACGAAACTTCTTGAGTACCTTTGTTATGACCGTGGGACGAGAACGAGTGTTTTTGGGTGCGGCCCGAAATTCAAGATGGCTGCCAGCCGCCATTTGGTACCGACAATGCAGAAATCTGTTCTTTGTACAACACTTCCATATGAAAGCTCTGATTTGAATAATTTTTTGTATGAATGTTTAGTACCATGGGATATATCATATATAATACGCTTTTTTTTCTCGTGCAGAAATTATGCAAATTAGATGAACTTTGATTTTTTCAGTGCTACTTACACACAGTAAGTACACATGTCAATATGGCTCGGGCTAGAGTCTGTATTTATGAACCGATCTTCACGAAATGTCTTGGGTACCTTTGTTATCACCTTGGGACGAGAACAAGTGTTTTTGGGTCCGGTCCGAAATTCAAGATGGCCGATGGCAGCCATTTTGTACAAAATTTGGTGCAATCAGATTTTTGCACAGAACTTCCATATGAAAGCGCTGATTTCAATAATTTTGTGTGTGAATGTTTAGTACCATGGGATACATCACATATAATACGGGCTTTTTTCTCGTGCAGAAATTATGCAAATTAGATGAACTTTGATTTTTTCAGTGCTACTTACACACAGTAAGTACACATGTCAATACGGCTCGGCTCGGGCTAGAGTCAGTATTTATGAACCGATCTTCATGAAACGTCTTGGGTACCTTTGTTATCACCTTGGGACGAGAACAAGTGTTTCTGGGTGTGGTTCAAAATTCAAGATGGCTGCCAGTGGCCATTTTGTACCGAAATTAGGTCCAATTAGTTTTTTGTACACAACTTCTATACGGCTCAGGCTAGAGGCCGTATTTATGAACCGATCTTTACGAAAATTCTTGGGTACCTTTGTTATCACCGTGGGATGAGAACGAGTGTTTTTGGGTGTGGTCCGAAATTCAAGATGGCCACCAGCAGCCATTTTGTACCAAAATTAGTGCAATCAGTCTTTTGTACAGAACTTCTGTATGAAAGTTCTGATTTGAATAAATTTTTGTGTGAAAGTTTAGTAACATGGAATACATCACATATCGTACGGGTTTTTTTCTCATGCAGAAATTATGCAAATTAGATGAACTTTGATTTATTCAGTGCTACTTATACACTGTAAGTGCACATGTCAATACGGCTCGGGCTAGAGGCTGTATTTATGAACCGATCTTCACAAAACTTCTTGGGTACCTTTGTTATCACCTTGGGACGAGAATGAGTGTTTCTGGGTGCAGTCCAAAATTCAAGATGGCTGCCAGTGGCCATTTTGTACCGAAATTAGGTCTAATCAGTTTTTTGTCACAACTTCTACACAGCTCAAATTTGTGAACTGATCTTCACGAAACTTCTTGGGTACCTTTGTTTTCACCTTGGGACAGGAATGAGTGTGTTTTGGGGTGCCTTTGTTATCACTGTGCTATGAGAACAAATATTTTGGGGTTCAGTCAGACCCACTCTGGGACTCAAAGATTTTTTTCTAGTTTAGCATCTGACTGTCACCCACCTTTACAATACTTTACCTATACATTTGTTACAGGCAACGGTCAGTATTTATGTACAGTCCATTACAATACTTTATATGTACCTTTGTTATCAGGTCATTACCTAGATGTTTGTCATTGCAGTGTCACATACTATACATGTACATGTCTTTGTCTTGACAAGTTGAGCTACAGTGTCATTGACACTTTCATTTGTTTTTTTATGCGTATTAAGAAGAAAAAAAAATTTAGGCTGAAAATATGTTGTTTGGCAAAAAAACTGTTTTTTATGCGTTTATCTCAATTTTGGGACGTAAAAGTGCAGGAACTGAAAATAGAAGGAAAATCCTGTGTATTCCTGTGTATTGCTTGTAATCGCTTCATCTAGTTGGTATATGCTTTTCTTAGGAGGGGCGTATGCAGCTTATTCAAGTCCCTGGTTTGATATTTAGACTACCATGTCAGGTGAGTGACCTCAGATCGCTTAATATGAAAATGTGAAAACAGGTGAATTACTCTTTACCCTAGACAGGGGAGGGGAATGGGCAATGATTGAGCGTGGGGGGGGAGGGGGAGGGGGGGGGGGCAGACGTAGTTGAGTCAACAAAAATTTCAAACTTCACCCCAGAGAAATTTGTGCATGTTCCAGTTTTGACGGGTGTATATTGCCCTTCTGGGTGGTGCTCTTGTTTATTATTTATTGTGATTTAACAATATTTTCAACTGCCATGGTAATATTGTATCGTTAATTTTAATTACAAGGGCCATTAAAAATGGCAGGTTTCTAATCAATACTGGGGGCAAAGCTAAAACATTGTTATCTGAGAAAAGCATGTTGAGTTAACTTCCTAAAGTTCTGATAATTTTCTTGAGTAGATGACTGGTGAAATACAATGCCACACTTTTAGAGTCGACTGTGACTAATGTTTAAAAGGTGAATTTCAGTCCCTGTGAAACAAAAAAAATAAAATTTACTCATTTTCCTTCCTCAGATTGCTGTTCTAGATGCCGATGCCACCAAAAGAAAGTACAGGACCTGTCTTTCATTTAATGATCCGCATATGCGGACATTTTGCGGAAGGTAATGTTTACTTTGTCTTGCTGAATATTCTAGCAAACTAGAAATTGTTATTCATCAGATAGTTGCATCTAAGTACTTAATTCAAACTGCACCTCAGAAGAAAACAGCGACAGTTGTCTTTTTCAAATTTCTCGGATGCCATAGAATTAACCCTTTACCCAACGCAGACGATATCAAAATTTATTTTTTTAAATAACCTTTTTTCAAATTTTTCCAAAAATTTCAACAAAACCATATCATGTGACCCCTTGTTGGAACGAGCTCGTCGAGCTCGTTCCAACGAGGGTTCACATGATATGGTTTTGTTGAAATTTTTGGAAAAATAATATTTTTTCAACTACTGAATTTGTATATTATGCGGGCGGATGCGGGCGATTCGTTGGGTAAAGGGTTAAGAAAGGACGCTGGTTTTGTTTACATTGGCATGGCAGGGGCTCGAACTCACTCCAAGGGAGTTTCCTTCGGCACCAACTGCCTAGCGAATCTGACTGAACCACGCACACCACTCATAACCCTCGCCATGCAATGTAGAAATTGTTAGTTTGTATAAATGAATGACACTTTTGTTCCTCTTATCCCAAACTCGATACAGGTCACAAGTAATTATATGACGTACTTTGAGCTGATCGTAACATGACCAAAAAAGGCTGAAAAGGTTGTTTGTGTTAAAAAACATATGGGCATTTTCTAAGGGACTAAATATAATTTATTTTCCAAAAATGATTTGAAGGGAATCATCATTTCAAATCCGACTGAATTGCGAAGCTTTGCGCGTGCCAAACGCAGATATTTGAAATAACAGTAATTTGCAAGTATTTTTTATTCTTTCTGGGCAAAAGTAGCAAATCTCTCATCTAGACTCTTATATTAATGGAAGGGACAGTGTTTGTACACTCTAAATTCAGTCAGGTTAAAACTCAACCCAAATTGGGTTCATATTCACTCAACCCAGTAGATTTTGAACCCAACAGATTTTAGAGTGTATTATATATCACTGGCGGGTGATACCCAGCATTGTACAGGAGAAGATGGTTATATCAGCCAGTTTCGAAATAGAAGATCAAGGTCACCAATTTCAAGGTCAAGGTCACCCCGCACAGGCACCCCCAATAAAGTCAAAATGATTGATGGGTCAGTATACATGCACATATGAAATTTTAGCGCGATTGGTCCAGCCGTTTTCGAAATAAAAGGTCAAGGTCATCAATTTCAAGGTCACTGGCACGGCACCCATCCCATGTTACTCACAGGGACGAATTACCCGGTGTACAAAATTTGAGATCGATCGGTTGAGAAACGGAGGAGTTCATCCAGAACAAACATAGAGATAGAGAGATAGATATGTCATGTGACATTAGTAGGTAATAAAGGCGGATTTACGACCACTTGTACATGTACGTGTACAACATACGCACACGATGCGTTCACCAACGTGGAATTCAGTGTTAAATCACACGCTTGTTCACAAAACTGTACAATGCTCTTGAATCCCCCTCATGTTTTTTGTGACTCCTAGATCGCACTTTTAACGTTCAAATACTCGTGGTGAACGCGCGTTTTTAAAAAAAAGGGTGAAATTGTACATCTTCATGTTTATCTTGTATTTAATTTTTGTCGACGTTCCCATCGCAGATCAGACCATCGATCCATCGTTGCCGAACGCGAGCGAAAGCAAAAAATTCTGGGTCATCATCAAAAAACGGTTTTGGGGACTCTAGACCAGCGGTCCAGAACCCGCAATTGTTTTGAGGCAGTGGTCCAGAACCCGCAATTGTTTTGAGGCGGTGGGTTTTTCCCATTTATGACATTATTAGGGGAATTCCCCACTATGAGAAATTTCCAAACTCAGCTAATCGAGCAATCGGATCGCTCGATTCCCCGCCAATCGACCGATCGGATCACTCGATTCTCGTAAACTCGATCATACAGAGTTATCTCCCCTCGTCGTGGGGTGGGGGAATATCCTAGGAAATAAATAAAAATGATCGATATATATAGGAGAGAGAAAAAAAAATATAAATAAATAGTTATTTAGAAAATTAAATATATCAAATCGAATAGATAATAAAAAAAAATACGTAAATCATGAGCGATTCTCAGACTATTAGAGCGAGGTTTCTTTTAAACATGCTGATGAGAGCATACGCAATCTGCGTGAACGAACAACTACGTCCCATCTTGTTAGAACAATGCGTCGGATGTCGGGATTATCTAGACTTCGATCACAAGAATCATTCGTGTCTAACGATGGAAAGGGAAGATATGGTCGCCATGTATTTCGAACCAGCGTTCGAACGCGTTAAATTCAACGATGTGATCACGTTTTGGAAGAGATTAGTCTTCTGTAAGAATCGAGACAGGCCCACAGATTCGGAAGAACTGAAATTGGCGCGTAGAAGTTTGACTTTAGAAGACAAGGGATGCATCAAGAAATTATTGCTGAACGAAGCATACGTCTAAGTTTTTTTTGTTGATATAAAATAAGGGAGAGTAGAAAATAAAAAAAAAATAAATACACACATAAATTTTTTTATCTAATATTAGAAAGAAAGAAAAAAACACAAAATGAGAACCAGAAATAAATTGTATCCGACGTTAGTGGACGACGAGGACGAGAAGCCGAACGGCGTTTTGCCGACGGCGCCGTCGCTAGAAGAAAGAGAAAGAGGAGAGAGGTATCGCATCGATCAAATCAGTAGAATCCAATTGTATCTGACTCGAGAGAGAGATTCTCGTCGTTCCCTCAAGAAGAAGTATTCGCGTTTCGTGAAATTCGTCAACGCGATCGACACGACCCTCATCACGATTTCCATGAGTTTACACACGGCCGGCATCGGATTGTTGTCGACCGCGGTCGGCATTCCGATTGTGTTGACCGTAGAAGGAGTGGCTCTCGCCGCCGGATTGTTTAGCACGCTCGGAAACTTTTTGAGTAGGAAATTATATCTGAAGGCGAGGAAACACGACAAGATTCGCGTCTTGGCCGACTCCAAGATCGACACGATATCCGAAATGATCTCTATGGCGTTGAAAGATGGTAGGATATCGGATGGTGAATACTTCGCGATATTGAGCGAGAAAACGAAATACGATGCCATGAAAGAAGCCGTGAGAATCAAGACTCGTCAGATCATCAAGGAAGAGATGAAGGATTCTCTCGTGGAAAAGGGGAGGAAAGAGGCCAGGGAGGAATTCAGTAAGATGATAGAACTCAAGAGCAGTGATTGAAAAAAAAAAAAATATATATATATATAATAAGAACAGAATTTAAAAAAAAAAAAAAATATTAAATTTATATATAAAATAAAAAAACGAAATTAATTTAAATAACTCTTAAAAAATGTATTGCGTAAAGTGTAAGAGAGTTACCGAGACAAGTAATTCTAGAGCAGTGCGAACTAAAAACGACAGACAGATGCTTCGCAGTATTTGCGACGTGTGTGGTTCTATCAAGACTCGATTCGTCAAAAAAAAGAACGCGAGCAAAGGTAAAGGCATCGTGAATAAAATGATCAATAATCTACCTTTCGAAATGCATCTGCCCGGTCACAGTTTCACGGGACCCGGAATGAAATTGAACAAGAGACTCAACGCCAATCTGACACCCAAATCTTGGAGCAAACCCGTGAATAGGGTGGATTCGGCCACGTATGATCAAGATCTGTGCTACGCCGGACATCCCGACACCAAGACTCGCAATGACGTCTGCGACAAAAACATGTTGGGGAGATTGAGAGGCATATCGAATCTGACCAGGAGAGAGAAGATGGAACGTTCGCTGGTCGGCAATCTGATCGGTGCGAAACGTCGATTCGGATGGGGCATTAAAAAAAAAAAGCGCATCTGAAAAGAAGAAGAAACGATTCTTGACGAGCGAATTGGCCGAGGAGTTACACAAACACATAGTGCGTAAATTTCGAAAGAGAAGGGTGTTCGTGAAGGGTCTGGATGACATTTGGTCTGCCGACTTGGTCGACATGAGATCGTTTTCGAGGTGGAACGAGGGCGTCAAATATCTATTGACGGTCATCGACGTGTTTTCCAAATACGGTTGGATCAGAGCTTTGAAGGATAAATCGGGACCTTGCATCGCCGAGGCTCTGAAGAGCGTGTTCAACTCGTCTTCTCGAAAACTGAGTAAATTGTGGGTGGATAAGGGAAAGGAATTCTACAACAAGCACGTTCGTCGATTGGTAGACCTCTACTCGGTCGAAAACGAAGAGAAAGCCAGCATGGTGGAACGTTGGAATCGAACGATGAAGGAGAAGATGTACAGATACTTCACGGCGAATTTGACCAAGAAATACATATACGCTCTGAACGGTCTGGTCAAAGATTACAACAACACGCGACACAGATCGATCAAGATGACTCCCACGGAAGCTAGCGATCCTCGAAACGAAAAACGGGTCTACGCGAATATATATCCCGAGAGATCTAAGATCAGGAAGAAGTCTAGAACGCCGAAATTTGCGGTCGGCGATCGAGTGAGAATCTACGCTTATAAGAAGCACTTCGAAAAGGGTTATACTCCTCGATGGACCTCGGAAATTTTCGTAATCATCAAAATATTTCACACCGATCCGGTGACTTACGAAATCGAAGCTTTGGATGGAGAAGAGATCATCGGAAAGTTTTACAAACAACAATTACAGAAGACGAAGTTTTTTTTTATTTACTCTCTTTAATATTTTCTTGTTTACACACATATATATAAGAGAGAAAAAAATAATAATAAAAAATAATTAAAAACTATTTTTTAGATAAATAAAGCAAGTTAATTAATAAACAAAAAAAAATTAAAAATCCTTTAAAATGACAAATATACTAGATATAGCACAAAGCATAGTGAAAGATGAAAGTATTCAAGAATATGAGGTTCACGAATACGAACCGGTAACCGGAACGAGTTTGAACGATGCGGGAGAGATAAGAATCAACGTCGAAACTCAAGATCTATTCGTACATCCTAGCGAGAGTTACATAGTGGTGCAGGGACGTCTCACCAAGGAAGATGGGAGCGACTACGCCGACGACGACATGGTTACTCTTGCCAATAATGGCATCATGCATCTATTCAGTAACATAAAATACATGCTATCCGGACAAGAGATAGAATCTGTTTTTCATCCTGGTCAGGCCACCACGATGTTCGGACTCTTGACGTATCCTGATGATTTTTCGAAATCCAGAGGACTTAATCAGTTGTGGGTGAAAGACACCGTAGGCCCTGCTAGCGCAGGCGCCACCACGATATTCGACTACATCGTCAAGACGTCCAGACCTACAGGAACGTTTTCGTTCAGGATACCTTTGAAACACATCTTCGGATTTGCGGATGATTACAACAAGATCATGTACGGATTCAAACACAACCTGACGTTGATTCGAAAAGGAAACGATGACGCAATAGTGAAACTCACCGCGACCGATGCGGGTAAGATAACTCTACACAAGGTATCGTGGTTTGTTCCGCACGTGGAGCCTTTGATCGTGGAGAAAGCGCGTCTCTACAAGATCATAGAATCCAAGAGTAAATTACCCGTGTGATTTAGAATGAGACAGTGCGACACGGCTAGCATTCTTCCCTCCACGAATCACTTCAAATGGAGATTGACGGTGAAATCCGCTTCCGAGAGACCGCGTTTCATCGTGGTTGCGTTTCAGACTGATAGGGACGGGTCTCAGGAAAAGAATGCGTCGCTGTTCAATCACTGTCATTTGAGAAACATGCAAGTGTTTCTGAACGCCACGAGATATCCAGCAATCGATTACAACGCGTCGTTCGACAAGAACGATTTCTCCAGATTGTACGGCGACGCTGCTGATTTTAGAAAGAAGTATCACGGTCTAGACGAATTGATGAGCAATCACAACATATCTCCCGGTGAATACAAGTCGATGTATCCCATGTTCGTATTCAACGTCAGTAAACAGAGTGAACGACTCAAGAGTAGCGTCTTAGACATTCAGATCAAGATGCAATTCGATAGGAACGTGCCGAGAAAAACCAAAGCCTTCACCCTGGTCCTGTCGGACAGAGAATTACAATTCGAATCGGATGGAAATAAGATGTCGATCATTCGATGAGAGACGAGTGTGTGAAAAAAAATAAAAAACAAAAAAAAAAAATAAAAAGTAATGAGTCATTATTAAAAACAAAAAAAACAAAAAAAAATAAATAAAGTAATGTGATCTAGAGAGATTGAACATCTTTCTAAATCTCATTACTTTTTTTTTTTTCTTTTTTTTGGTTTTTAATAATCACACATTATTTTTTTTTTAATTCATTATTTTCCACGCATTCACTGTTTGTTCAAAGGATCTAGTTCGATCAGTAGACTCACCACGGAAGTGGCGGCTTCGGGATTATTGGTTTTGTGATGAAATTAATCCTGTCTCCGGTGTTCACTTTGAGAGGCGTGCCGAATGTGCTAACATTCGCGTGTTGATTCTCAGTCTTTTCGATGCTGTATCTCTTACCACTCTCCACACCATTCACCATGAGATTGACAACCACTCTGTTATTCAAATATGAGGAAGCCAGACTCATTTGAAGGATTTCACCTCCCAGCGGCATGGGATATCCCACCTGACCATGTTTCGATCCGCTACCTCCATTTCCGAAAGACCACTCAGCTTTTCCCTCATCTAAGGCGCCGGCCTCTTCGGCCCACACAGTGATCAATTGTCTAGCATATTTGACTTTCTCCACCACCGAAATCAGGGTGCAAGCATCCGTCATGTTCACAGGATCCGGTAGATTCGTGAGCGCGTGTCCACCCATGTCTAGTTTACCTTCCATGATGTCACCCTTTCTCCAGACCGAGTTGTCGTCCACGTACTTTCTGCTGACCGTGCTGGAATCGAATTCAGGATCGTGATCGAGACTGAATAAATTGTGACCGTTCATGTTGATGCCACCCTCCATGGGTCCGCCAGATTCTTTGTTCAGGTAGAGATCGTCCACTTGCAATTCTAGGTATTCTTGCAATTGTATCACGGCAGAATCTACGTAGCCATTGTTGACCGCGGTTGAGTCCGCATCCGTGTCGTCGATCTTCAACAGATTCAATATCTTGTGGAATCCCGCATTCAGATCCGATTTCATTTCTCGTCTGTCAGACTTTCTCTGTTCCAGATCTACATAGTGTTTGGTCGCCACGTCCTTGGGATTCGTGGGAGTGGCCACGTTCGTTATCTTGTTAGAATTGGCGTTCAATTCCGAGTGCATTGTTTTCAGAACGTATCTATTTCTCAGGTGTTCGCTGAATCTCGTGTGAGAGTCATCTGCATATTTCTTGGTCGCGGCATCGGTGGGATCTATGGGATTTGCAACGTTCACCAAACATTTGGATTTCAGATCGAGATCGTCGGTCATGGTTTTATCCACATAATTATCTAGCAGGATTTGTTCGCAATCGGCGTTCCCCCTGTCGATGTATTTTTTAGTCGCAGCATCTGTGAGATCTATCGGCTCGGGAAGATTGTAGAGCTTCTTATCGTTCATGTTCAAAGGTTCTTCTCGAGGTTCGTATCTCCGAATGTAACATTCGTCCAAGTTGGCAACGTCGTAACCATCGTCGACTTCGAAGGTCTTCCTCTTCTTTCTCGGGTTGACTTTTTCATCGTCACTTCTACCAAATTTATCGACTGGCATGTTGTTGTGGGATTTTTTTTTGTTTTTTTTAGAAAAATGTGTTCAAAACGCAGTTTATTAAAAATGAACTATGTTGTTTTATTTTTCGTTTTTATTCGATTAAAATTTTTTTTAAATAATTTTTTATCTTTATATATACTATAAAAAAAAATCTCTCTCTAATGTAAATCATTGAGAATGTCTTGAAATCGATCTCCTTCAGACCATCTCTTGAGAATGTAGAGACACAGGTGACCGCAAAACACTTGATGTGGTGATTGCACTTGTTCCGTGTTGTAACGAACCATCGATTTGTTGAAATAGTTCTTTATTTCTTTTGGTGGCGAGATTCCGTAGCTGTCGAAATAATAATTTTTCTTCTTCCCATTCTTCATCCACGCCACCCAGTGAGTGCCTTCACCCAATGAATCGTCTAGATTTAAAATTCCGCATTCCGATTGTCGAGGTCTTCTCTTCGGCAAGGCATCTCTGGAAAACACTCCTAGAAAATCTTCAATTTTCAAATCTTTTGCCGCATTCAACAGATCGATGTTGGATAGGGGTTTGTTGGGTAAGACGACACCTTCTATGGATATCTTTATTTTCTTATTCATAAATGCGTATATATATTTTTTTATTTATTTTATTATAATTTACTAAAAATGACGTTATTTTTTTTTCTATTTTTTTCTTTTTCTTTTTAAACTAACTTTCTCGATGTCACTATCGATTTCTATAATTTTGTTGTTCATCTAATTCTTCTTAATTTTCTGGAATCCTATCATCCGCAATCGTATCTGGAATCTTATCATCCACAATCGCATCTAGAATCCAATCATCTCCATTCATATTGTCTAAAATTAGATCCAAAGTCCAATGTCCGAGTGCCAAAGTGCTTATTTTATCGTCTAACATGAATCTCTTGTCGTCGTTGGCTGTCAGCAAAATCTTGTTCACTATTTCAGTATACAAGTCGTGATTTTCGCTTTGAATCGATTTCATAGTCTTATACACCGGATCACTTCCTAACAGACAATCTTTATACTCTTGGAAAGAGATGTTTTTCTTCACCACACACGCTTTAACTCCTTTACACTTCTTGATCTCTTCATCATCTTCTAGACGATAAGCATACAGTTTGGGTCTCAAGCCCACGAATTCGACGATCTGTTTAACACCGCTCTCGTCCTTAAATTTACCCAACACCTTCTTGTTGTCGTTCGAGTGAATGTTGGACGGGTGATCGACGGGATAATTGCTTGTGTCGAACCAATTGGCCACGTCTGGAGATATATCTCGGTAGATGTCTTTCGTCTCTATCTCGTAAACTAAACTGTCGGTGTCGGTGAACAGTAGTTTGGCTTTGTCACCAAATTTTCGTTTGACGTAATCGTAGTGAAACTCGTACATCAATCGCTTGCTGATATCTAAGATGATTGGTCCCAGATAATACGGTTTGTCGAACGTCAGATGCGTCTTTTGCATGTGAACGGCCACTAGATTTTCATCGAATATGGTTCGGTGTTTGTAATTGGGTTTCGCCACTAATTTTTTAGCTCTTTTCTCAGACGTGACGAGTCGAACGTCGGTTCTCTTCCTGATGTTTTCCATCGATTTGCCGTACACGCAGTTCATGAGTTTGAAGAAATCTTTTTCGAAATCGTTCTCAGCTCGAGTTCTGAGATTCGTGTTGAGATCGATGTATTTTTTCTTCCAAGGCTCTTCATCGAATCGAATGATGCGATGTATGTCGACTAATTTCATCCCGTAATCGACATACTGTTTCAAATTCTCGCTGTAGACGATGCAGTCACGTTTGTTAAATAAATTGGGAATGAGTTTTTCCTCGTCTCCTTCATTCGGTTCTATTCGTTCGGGAGCCAGTGGATAATCGTTGTGTGGACCGTGTAATTCTTCCAGATAGTTCAAATCGACTTCTAAAATGCAAGGATAGTCTCTCCATTTTTTCATCTCTTCCGGTTCCTTCACCCATTCGAAATTTCTAATCGGTAAAGGATGACTCATAGCCCAACCGTACAGATTATTGGAGTCGCAATACTGTATGTATTTAGTCGACCGTTTCGAATCGAAACCTTCTTTCATGTAAGGATTGTTAGCCTCAGAATATCTGTGGGAGATCATCGAGACGCCACCTCTCGCAGCCCTTTCGAACATGAGCAACATGTCCACGTCGGATAATAATTCCAATTGGACTTCGGTGGTCTTCAACAGAGCGTCCCACGCCAGACCGGGTGCGGTGAAATACCAAACGGGATCCAGATCGTAATTTCGATGACAGACGTCTCGAAAATTTTCGAACACGTCTGCCAAGAGCAGAACGTCGGTCTTCAGATAGAGATCGTGATAATCTCTCATGGTTTTCATATCGAATGATTTCCACACGTTTTTGGCGTGTTCGTAATTCTTGTCGGAAATGTCGGATTCGTATAATTTCGAATAAAAATCATCTTTCGAAGGTAGTGCGGTGTCTTCGAATCTCTTTAGATCGTTCATGTAATCGTAAGGATAGACTCCTTTCCTCAACATGATGTCTACTCGTTCTCCAAAATGTTCGCTCGTGATTTTAAATTTATCCTTCCTCATGTTATCGACTAATTTTTCCAGAGCGGTCGACATGAATTTAAAACTGTTGATGAAACGTATGCATCCACGAATGGATTTCGTTTTTTCTTTCAACGTATATCCGTCGATTACTCTTTTCTTCTCCATGAGCTTCCATTTCGTGAAGGAAATGTATCTTTCTTCGCTGTTCGCGATGCAATTTAACTTTTCATGTGAGGTGCCGAGATTTTTCACGAACAGATGACTGTCGTAACCTGAGAGATTGTGAAACATCACCGGATAGAAAGTGGCGTCTCGATATTTTAAATTACACTTGCTGTGAGCCGGACCGTGATACAGACCTGTGTAATGATCGTGGTCTCTGACCTTCTTATTTTCCTCCGAATTCTCGTCGAACGATTGTCTGCATATGTGACATTCGGTGGCTCTGTTATTTTCGTCCTGCTGCTCTCGCGTGATGATCATTTTCGCCGGAGTTTTGAATTTGTCGTATAACATTTGAATTTTCAATTCTAACTCTTCCACGAACCTTTGAGCCACGTCGTCGTCTTCGCACTGTTTCGTGTAGGTGAAGGGACCCATGTCGTGTTGCGAGTTGAAAGCGCATTTCACATAAATGCAATAGCCTGAAGGTATGTGTTTTTGATATCTTTCAACATAACTTTGAAGAGCGTTGGGTTGACAGGAACTCATTTTTGCGGTGAAACATTCGAAATCGGCGTACACGACGAATGGTACTTTTAACCTTCTATTGTCATTTTCAAACTGCACGATGGTGTTGGGTTTGGGCATTTCGACGGCAACACCTTGATTTTTGTTGCAATATTCCTGATATTTCGCTAATGATTTTTCGCTCTTAAATATGTTCATGCAATTGTAACATAAAGATATCTTTCCTTTATGATTATTATTTTGTTTTGACAGTAATCGGGTCGGATGTTTAACCCAACAATAATGACGATTGTCACCATTTGAAATCAATAATAAAATAATCGTCTTTTCTCTTCCGAGATACGAAGTCTGTCTGAGAGGATAGATGTTTTGATTTTCGTCGTCGTATCCTAGGACGTTCACCGCTACGGTGGGATTTTGAACCTCAAAACGTTTGGTGTGTTTTAACTCTGTTGGAAAAGTCACTCCGGTCCAATCGAGATTTTTAGAAGTTTCCTCATAACGAGAAACTCTATCAGTGTGTATTTCGACAGGGTATAAAGCGGAGGTGACTGCCCATTTAAAACACTGATCATCTTTATTTCTCACGTTGACCACGGCGTGTTTCTTAGTCAAGAAATACGGTAATTCCAAGTAGGAAGATCCTTTCAACGGTTCGTTTTTATTCATGTGAATTTCGAGTTTCAACACCTCACTGAACGTCCAATTACTACCTTCATGTTGATAATTCGCGAGAGACGTCAACATCTTGTCTTTCATCTTTTCAAAAACGTCCGATAGATCTGAACCTCGAAATACGGGTTCAACATTAGATCTGAAATATGCATTTTTCACGATGCTCTCGTCGGACTTCACGTCAATTTTATTCATTACGCAATGAAGTATCATCTTAATTTTTAATCCCACGTTCATGTATTCATGAAACAAATCCAATACTTCTTTCTTCACCCGTTCCATGAACAATTTCGGATCGACTTTCTTCAACGAGGGAATCACAGAGAAAGTTTTAAAAATGCCTTTAATCGCACTCTCCCATTCTACGGGTTTCGATTGGAATAGTTCTGCAACGAGTCGTGTTACATATTCGTCTCCTTTCTCTTCGTCAATTGCTTGTTGAATTTCACTTGATATATCTCGTTTGTCTTGAATCTGAAGTGCATCACTCGTTTTTGTTTTAGTTTTTCTTTTCTTTTCTTTGGAAACTTGATGTTCTTCAACGGCTTTTCGTTTAGTCGTCTTCTTATTTTTCACAACCGATGCATCTTTTGACGTTGTTGCTATCAACATTTCGTTTGCCTTTCTAGCGTTTCGCAAATATTCTTGTATGACTTCAATTTTTTTTGATTTAGTTCTATGATTTCTGAAATCTGAAATTTGTAATAGTTTACAAATCTCGTTTAACTGAGGTATGGTTTTCTCATTTAAATTTACCATTGTTTTATCTGTTTGCTTCATTTGTAAGAATATTTTTATTTTTTTTTTTAATTTTGTATTAAATAATTTGTTAAAAAAGTTTTGCTTTTTTACTCTTTTTATATATATATAATAGAAAAAAAAAAAGAAGTTAAATTTTAAATTCAATTTTTTTTTTCTTTAATGTGTTTTTATTCAAAAACAATTTAAGACCGCTTTTATTTCTCGCTCACAAACCAAACACGTTTTCTCGTCTTCGGAATGACATTCTCTACAGTAACGCAGGTGTGCGCACGGTAGAAACAAGACGTTTGCGACACCTTCGCAGACCAGACACTTGGTGGTGGACGTTTTACTTGGTTTGTTTTCAACGAGTGATGATAACTCGTCCGCTTCCGCCATGAATTTGATGAGATGTTCTAAAATTATGAATTGAGACAGGGTCTTGTTCGTGGTGTTTAACGCATAGTACAATTGTTCCTTGGTGTATCCGAGTTGTAACATATCCATCAATAATTTTTGGTTTTTATCTCTATCCCTCTCTTCGTCTTGGATTTTGATCAATCCCAACGTTAGGAGCTTGTTCAAATAATCGCATTCGTCTTTTTCAATATTACTTATGTGTTCTAGTAAAGGTACGTCGTGAGGTTCCCAATTCATCAAATGTATGTCACAACAAAAACATTTGACTTTGTCGCCTCTACCCACATAAATGAAACCCGCGGCGGCTAAGTCTTTGGGTTTTTGAGCGAGATGCGAAGGCCAATTTTTAAACGTTTGAAGTCTTGCACGTTCTAGACTATAATTCGGATGTTTGGACTTGATCATTGTTTTTACCTCAAAATTGAGTTTGTAAGAATTTTTTTTTTTAACTTTTATTTATATATAAAGAGAAATAAAGAGAAACTTTTTTTTTTAACAAATTATTATTTAAATACAAAATTTAAAATATACATTATTTGCAAGAATTCATAAAAACCAAATAATCGATCATGACAACAACACCTAAAAGATGCGAATTGAAATTGAAACGAGACGAAAGGTATGAGAAATCCAGTTTTAATATCTATACATTACAACCACACGATCCCATCGAATTGAATGAGGTCGAGATGGTGGACTTAGAGCGCTACTACCACAAATATCGAATGTGTTTGAAAGTGGATGAAGCCGTGCTCGATTTGTTTTATGAGTACCAAAGCGAACTGCTGATTAATATCATTGTCACTGAAGACAGAGAATTCGACAGGGGTGATTTATTGTTGTCCTATGGAGATTACATATATCCAATAATCTCACCCTAACTCGTGAAGAAATCGGGTGGTGAGAGCGAATTCGCCTATGAAAAAAAACTCAAAAGAGTAAAGATAAACATTCACACCATTTTCGTATGTGGAAAAATGACGAATGTCAACTTGCTAATAACAGACTTGGAAATATAAACAATAGAGAGATTGAAATTAAAATTTAACTTTTTATATATATATATAAAGAGAAAAAAAAATTTTACATTAAAGAAAATTAAAAATTAAAAAAACTTTTTTATATATAAAGAGCAAAAAAAAACAACTTTTTAAACAAATTATTATTTAAATACTAAATAATCGATCATGAAGACAACAACACCTAAAAGATGCGAATTGAAATTGAAACGAGTCGAAATGTATAAGAAATTCGGTCATAAAATCTATAGATTACAACGACACGATCCCATCAAATTGAACGAGGTCGAGACGAAGGGCTTAAAGCACAAATATGAGAAATATAAGATGCCTTTGAAATTGGACGAAGCCGCGCTCGATTTGATTTACGAGTACCAAAGCGATCTGCAGAACATTGTCATCGCCGAAGATAGAGAATTCGACAAGGATGATTTGTCATTGCCCTATGGAAATTACATATTTCCTAACATCTCATTCGAACTCGTGAAGAAATTGGGTGGTGAGAGCGAGTTGACCGATGTAAAAAAACTCAAAAGAGTAAAGATAAACATTCAACACGTTTTCGAAAAAGGAGAAGACACGCGTGTCAAGATGCTAATAACGGACTTGGAAATATAAACAATAGAGTGATTGATTTTTAGCGAAGAAAAATGAAAAAAAAAAAAGTAATAAGATCATCTTTAGATCTCATTACTTTTTTTTTTTTTTTTTTGTTTTTCTTATTCTTCACTATCATCATAATATATTATAATACCGTTTCCTTTTCTCTCAGTTTTCAGCGTCGATTCTTCTTCTTTTTCTTTTTTTCTTTTTCTTTGTGATATGATACGTTTATAACAACAATTTTGTTTATCCGAATCATAATTATGAACGAATGTTGTGCATCTCTTGGTAACACTCGCATCATTACCATTCTCTTCAGAAGGTAGCATCGTCTCATTCTCAACCGTCTATCCCGCGCTTTATCTATCTCTTTCATTAGTTCTTTCCTTAGATATCCATCATTAGCGTCTAACCATTTTTTTATTTTTTCACTCTCTAGCTTGCGATGTTCGTCATTATCGTCAAATTGTTTCTCCATCTTTTCATCCAGGTGATAAATTTGTTTCTCCACCTTTTTACCCTTTTTAAATATATTATTTTATACTTTCTATGATTTTATATTTTATATAATTTTATATTATAATAACATATTCAAAATCGGTATGTTCTTAAATGGCGAATTCTCACCGACCAACAAACCCTTGCTGAGTCGCTCAACGTTCCGTCCACTCTTCAGATAGAGACCGTTTCCTCTCAGAGAGTTGCCACCTCTAACGGGTTCTAGATACAATCCTTTACCACTGTCGTCTATGTTGACGCGACACACGGCTCCTCCCTTCTTCAAAAACAGTCCGCTGCCACCCATTAATTCCTCAACTGCCGAACTAGCGAGTCCCGTGAGAGCTCCCACGCCGAGAGTCTTTCCGAGAAAGTGTAGCGCCTTTGCGGCGAAGGGTAATGCTTTTGCAGCTATTCCTGCCAATAGCGGTAGGAAACCACCTTTCATTCTCAAATTGTATCCCAATTGAGCGGGACTCATTCTCACCGTCAACCCTCTTCCATCGCGAATCGCTTTCTCCATCCTTTTGATTTGACTTCTGGTCCAGGCGATCGAATCCTGACCGGCTCTCGTCAGATCTTCGTGAGTGAATTTGAATCTCACCGCCTCGCCTCGAGTTGTTAACACTCTCTTAAGTTTCTTCCTCTGTCCTGCGGATATGTTCACGTTTTTAACTACGTATTCTGTCATAATTCTGTTTTTTTTAAAAATATATTTACTTCAATTGTTTCTTGTTTAATAATTATATTAAAATAATTTTGTAAAATTAATATTGCATTTATTTTATTTTTGTTATCTATATATATAATATTTTTTATTTTTTTTGCTTTTATATTTCTCTTATGTGAAATCGTATCGTCACTCTCTCTCCGCGAAGATCTAACAGTTCACCATTTTGATCCGTCAACGTGGTTTTGAGACTATACAACGTGTCTAAAATCACTGGTAGATAAACTAAATTTCGAGGTCGCTCCACGATCTTATAACCCGGCGACACGTTTGGAAAGAAGGAATAGATCGTCGGTTGAGCTCTACCATTCACGTAGCTTCCAGCAATCATGTCCACGTTCACCAGAATGCTATTGACTGTGAGAATGTCGACCGTATTTTCAGATGCCACGTGGCCTCGATACATCTTTCGATCGAATCCCAACATCTTGCCTATAGAATCGTCCATGTTGAAATCCACTCGAAAATTATCTTCCAAATCCAACATCGTCTGTAAGGTATTAGGATTGGGAGCGAGTCTGATCTTGTTGCTTCCCTTTCCATCCGTCTTCATTCGCGTCTGAATGTAATCGTTCAAATCGTCTATGTCGTAACTCCCTTTGGGAATTCGAATCTCCAACCAATCCACTCCGTCGGAATACTTGAATGAGTTATTCTTTTCGGTGACGTTGGGAAAGGAATAATAAGTCTCCAGATTCACCAACGCCATCTCGTATCTTTTCTCTCTATTCAATTCAATGGAAGGTTCGAATTTCGTAGCGAATCGAGTCGAATCGCCACTCACCACGATTTGAATGGATTGTTTCGCAGCCGTATTCTCGGCTATCCGTCCTAACAATTCTCCATGTTCGAACATTATATTTAATTTTATTTTTTTTTATTCAAAACTAATTATTTGAAGATTTATTATTTTCTAAATTTTATTTTCACGCTCTATCTTATTATTATCATCGGAAACATAAAACTTGTTGAATCCGCACCGATATTTTCCGCGATTAAATTCGCTTGTCAAATCGATCACGACGAAATTGTAAAGTCCACCATCCCAAACCCTCTTGCAGAATCTCCTGAATTCCGCAGCGCTCATGTCGTTTGCGACGTGATCGCCGTAGATGTGATTGAGATTCTTGAGATCTTGGCGAAAGAGACATAGAAAATTAGCGTTCTCCCTTATCGTCTGTCTGGGCAATCGAAAATAATTCTGCGACAGGTAGAAACAGTCCACGTTGCTGTGTCGACCCCTAACGTAATACGATTCGCATCGGTTCTGTCTCTCCAAAAGCAGATCGTCGAAAATCATGAGATTCTTATCTTCCGATTTCAGTTCTCTAGGATCCGGAACGTCGCTAGCGTTCTCATAAAATCGACACTCGACGTTCGAAGATGCATTTCTCTTCATCAGCTCCGTCGCCGTGCCGTCCAAAATGGTCGAGAGTGGAGCTCCGCTCTTGTCGAATTCCTCCCTACTGTCAAAGATTCTGGCTATGACGTCCTTGGGCAATCTGCGATCCATGCACTCTCGAAGCAATCTGTATTCGGGTTGAAACAAGCTCTTGCCAAACATGAACAATCTGTCGTAATCCAACCAGTCGGGTCGGGACAACAGATTCATCAACAGATTGGTCTTTCCACAATTTGATTTTCCCACTATCAAACCTCTTATGCTCTTGGGAAAGAACTCGTTATTCGACCTCTTGGTCGCGGCGTCGTTCCAAGACATATCTTTAATGTTCATCTTTGTTTTATTTTGTTTGTTATTTTAGATTCTTTTCAAACACAAATTTTTTTATGTTTTTCAAACTCTGTTTTTAATGTTATTATTATTTATTTATATCGCACCGTCGCGAGTTCTCTTCAATCCGGATCCACTCGTCATTTTGGCTAAATCTTGTATGGGCACCACAGCATCCTTAAAATCTTTCCAACTTTTCGGCGTTCGCTCTAACGCAGCTCGCTTCGCCGGCGGACTGATCAACTTGTCAATCAACGCGTCGGCTGCCCTCTTGCCAGCCACAGAAACTATCCTACCACTGGCTTCGGAAGCGGCTTTCTTACCAGCATCCAAAGCCATCTTCTTACCGACCTCAAACGCGGTCGATGCGAGTTTTCTACCCGCATTGCTCGTGAACGCTCGCATTATAGAATCGACGATGCCAGAACCGCCTTGAATGTAAGTTCTGACGTATCCCCTGTTCTTTATCACCAACATATTTTATTTTTATGATATATTTTTGTTTTTTTCACTGGTAAATCGTTTTGTTGTTTTTAAATACTTTTATTATTCTAGTGTAAGAATTTACTATTTTATTTTTGTTTGTTTGTTTGTTTGTTTCTCTCTACTTATTATATACACATCAATCCTTCAATTCGTTCATCAGCCTTTTATACTGGTTTTTATTCAAAACTTTCTGTCTTAACAATTCGTCAGATATAGCAACTATCTGATTATCTAATCCCGTGTTACCAGCCCATCTGCTCGCCATCAACAAACTCAATCTCTGAGACAGAGCGTCGGAATCGCTCGGAAGAAAAGTGGTTTTCACCCCTTTGCCAGTCACCGATTCGACGAACTTCTTGTTCATATCCCATATGGGTTTCACCACTTTCGTCCACTTGTAACCACTGTTGGCTTTGTGTCTCGTCTCTCTGGCATCGTTATTTCTCTTCATGGCGTGGGTCTGGACCAGAATGTCTCCATAATTGTCGAAATCCTGTTCCGTGTAATCGCCGGGCTTGTCGTAAAGGAGCAATCTCCGCAGACCATCAGTTACTTTATATTTATTTGAACCCACGATCAATTCATCATCATCCATTTCCACTTCAGTGTCGCCTACAAAAGTTCTACTGTCAGAATCCTTATAAATTCCATACGACTGATCTCTCTTACCGCCATCATCATCATCAGATGATGCGACGCTACTAGTGGTGATAGTCGAAGCCGTATCATCACTCTCGCTCAAATCTGTTTGAATTCCCGTGGGAACGTAATCCGGTGTAGATTGAATACCGATTTCCAAAACTAGGAGGCAACAAACACATTCTCAAAGGACTCTCCTTTATGGGTCTCAATTCTTCGACTATCTCCTTCCTGCTTCGCTCTTGACCCTCCGTCACGGGTTTAAATATTTTTGTGGCTTCGCATCTGAGTTCCATCTCACCAAGACATCTGCTTCTGTCAGCAGACTGAATGCCCTTCTTAGCACGTTCATACTCGCCTAAAATTAAATCTCGGCGCCTAGGATCCATCTGTAAAAACATCTTTCGTTTTAATTGTTTTTATTATTTTCAAAATTAAATGTTTAATTATATTTTTTTTATGTTTTAAGTAATAAAAAACTCTTTCCGTCTTAATATATAATAATCTGAAAATATTCACATCTCAACTGACTGTGTTAATTGAAGTTTAAAAAATACATTTAAACAGTACATGACAAACCGGTTTCTGATTTAATGCATTTTGACAGTAGTTTTTACATTTGTCAAAAGATTTTCATTCACACATCAATTCACTGAGTGTCGAATTAAGAGAGAATCCTTTTGATGACTGCGATTGCTATCATGAATATATTAAAAATTTTACCACTCAAAACCTAATTGAGTGGAAAATGCATTTTAAACATTCCGATAAGTGTTTGACTTTTTTTTTCGAACGAACGCTTAACTGTCAATCTCTCTCATCAAGACAAAATACGAATATCTATTACAGATCATCTCTTTCGAACAAAAAACCCTCAAAACTCAATTTCTATCCATCCCATCAAGAGAAAACATGAATGTCTATAATACAGACCATATTCATAATCGACTCTTTTGAACAAAAAAACCTCATTCACTCATTACGATAACATGTGTTAGTTTTTTTACTTCAGGAAAACGTGACTGGGTTTGCGAATTTCCAACACACCGACGACACTCTTCGTTCAGATCGAGTTTTACGAGAATCAAGCGATCTGATCGCTCGATTAGCTGAGTTTGGGAATTTCTCATAGTGGGGAATTCCCCTAATAATGTCATAAATGGGAAAAACCCACCACCTCAAAACAATTGCGGGTTCTGGACCACTGCCTCAAAACAATTGCAGGTTCTGGACCGCTGGTCTAGAGTCCCCAAAACCGTTTTTTGATGATGACCCAGAATTTTTTGCTTTTGCTCGCATTCGCCAACGATGGATCGATGGTCTGATCTGTGATTGGAACGTCGACAAAAAATTAAGTACAAGATACAAGTGAAGATGTACAATTTCACCCTTTTTTTAAAAACGCGCAATCACCACGAGTATTTGAACGTTGAAAGTGCGATCTAGGAGTCACAAAAAAACATGAGGGGGATTCAAGAGCATTGTACAGTTTTGTGAACAAGCGTGTGATTTAACATTGAATTCCACGTTGGTGAACGCATTGTGTGCGTATGTTGTACACGTACATGAACAAGTGGTCGTAAATCCGCCTTTATTACCTACTGACATTCGATCATCGCACATTGATATTACGTACTACATTCGGTTTTCCAGAGTCTATTTTTTAATCCCATAATTCCCATTTACGTCCAATAAATAGACGGTTATCATCGCAATCAACTTTGTGTTTTTTTGATTGAATGCAGTCTCAGAATCAAGTTTCATAATCCATAATATCTTTTAATTGGTGACATTTCGACGCCTGAGAATTACAGTGTTCTAAGTCCATTTTTGTCAAAATTGAGATAAGGGTTGCACTTGATACATATACCCTCCCTTCACATTTTAAAACAAAATTTGGTTTCATCTAAGGCTTGAAAAGTCAAATATAACCAATATTTTCTTGTTATATCTGTGAAAGAGGGGTAATAATTAGTAAAAAAAAAACTGTTCTATGTCCTTTAACCAATATGGAATCAACGGTTTAATGACACATGTGTGAGAGTTAGCCAATCAGAGTTGCAAGAAATCCTGCCAGGTGCATTCAAACATTTTAAAACTTGTTAGGGCACACAAAGTAGATCTTCTGTTTCTCAGGCCGGTATTTGTAAAATTGCATGCGGGCGAGCGGTTTTTTATTTTATTTTGTATTTCAGTAATTACATCTTTGCCATCAAAAGTTCATGTCCTTGGTTCAAGTTTTAGGCCTCATAATCTACAGCATGGGTGGTGGTGTATTTCATCCCTTGAGTGCAAGAAGGCCTTGCAATGCTAAAGCATTGCAAAGCCTTCTTGCACTCAATTGACAAATTCATCAATTTTTTTTAACTTGGGTAAAATATCAGACATAAACCATTTAATTTTTATTTTTTTTAAGTTTAAATTGGTTATAAAAAGAGAGCATGCGGCAGCAAAAAGGACCATGCGGGAGGGCCTGAGAAACAGATTTTTTATTTTTTTAAGCCTTATATCTAATTTTCTTTCCACTACTTTTTTATTATTTTGTTGCAGCAGTTAGCAAAGATTTTAATTTGAAAATATGGGTAGTTTCAAATACATAACATTAGTCCACAAAATCTTTTTTCAGACAACAACGGAGATAGAACATTTCATTTCTAAAACTATATCACAATTTAGCTACTTTTGAATGGTGAATGGCAATCAAAATAGAGCTTTCGGAGAACTCCATTCAGTTGTTCAAGACAATTACACTGCCTTCATAATACGAAAAGTAGTTATATTGCTGTCGTGTTGTAAAATGTTAATGTGTATTTCTAAAATTGGATTTACACGCTAAAAACTAAAGTGTTAAAAACTACACTTGAAGTGCTGTATTTAACACTTACTAAGTGTTGAACTAGCACTTTGTTCAAGTGTAGATAATCCAGAACTTGACAGGTGTTACAATAATACCACTTGACAAGTGTAATGTTGCGACACTTGAAAGGAAACAATGCAGATGACGCGGATCAGGCTCGAATTCTCGAGCCTGATCTGCGTTGTGTCCTTTTAAGTACGTACCCACCAAGCGCAAATCAAATTATGGACGATTCTGGAAGAACTACCAATGCTAGACACATGGGAAGTGCCATCCATTCAAGTTTCAGATGTCTGACGATTGTAATGTCTAAGTGCTTAAAGCATTGCACTTTGAGTGTTAAAATCAAATCCTAAGAGTTAGAATGGGTTTAACACCTTGAAAGTGTCAGTTTTAACACTTTAGTTTTTAGTGTGTAATTTAACCTAAATTAACCCTTCCTTATCTGTTTGAATCGTGTTGTTTAATGGTTAAGTGATACCATTTAAAAGTTATATTTTTACAACTGTCGATACAAGTATTCTGTTTCTAGACAGATTGATGTCTATACAAAAAGAAACTTTGGTTGATTTGTTGTTAAACTGCTGTTAGAGTTACCGTATTTACTCTATGTATTGGGACAGCTAAAAATAATTGTCCCAGTTCTTAGAAAATGGGGAAAGAACAGAGCCTGGTCTTGATTTGATGCTGAATAAAGTTGTGTGTGATTCGTTTTCCATCACTATATACGAAAATCGCCATCCAATTTTTTTTATATTTTCATTTTTTGCTTCCAAAACATAGCTTATGATCCCTCATTGGAACGAGCATATTGCGCATGTTCCAGTGAGGGATCATGAGCTATGTTTTGGAAGCAAAAAATGAAAATTTTTAGTTAATCAAGATTTTTTGTTATGAGTGTCGTCTGCTACTAGCAGCAGGCCAACTGGAAACAAATCTCCTGAATGTTCCAAACTTTGGAGCATAAAAAATAAAATGTAAACCAATAAGCAGTGATAACCATAGCTTTGGGGGGGGGGGGGGGGGGTGTTCTATAGATATGAACGTGTAAACAGCTTGACGGACGGATGGCACACAGACATGACACCAATGACCAAAATAAAAAAGTAGACACTATGACTGCAAATCTCTGGTCAGCAATAACAACCAGACTGTCCATAACTGCATATATTTGCCATGAATACAAGGCTCGATGTTTAGGAAAGGCAGTGCTCTACCTTAATGTTTTCAAAATCTTGACAAAATTCAAAACAAGTGCGAAATTAGGCTACATCAATAAATTTCTCCAAATTTCCACTTATTTCCATCCATTTGTGCTGAGATATCACTTGATGAATGTTAACTACTACTAACAATTGCACACAAACCAGAAATAATGACAAGTTTTTTTGAAAAATGGTGTATTTATAACTCAAACACAAATAAGGAACTTCCTGGTTCAAGAATTGACACCGACGGCAGAATGCTCTTTAAGGTTCCGCTCCACACTTTTCCAGGCATTTCCAAATATGACATACCATACACTCTCTTCAAACGCAAATCTTCTGTAGCTTAGTTATCTAACTCATAACATGTATTACATTTCCCAAATCCACAAAAAACATATAACACTATCTGACTAAGTAGAAATAAACAATCTGAATGGGGGTGGAATAATTTATTGTCAAAGGCCAGACTTTAACCTGAAAAATTGCATGAAAAAATGCCGAAACCAGTCATTTTCAGCCACCTAGCAGCCTCAAAAGCAGAATTTTCCCACCAACCCCACCTACCCACCCCTGGAACAGAGCATCCCCTGTTTCTAAAATGCAAAAAAAAATTTAAATGTTTCCGTCTCATTTTTTAGTTACCTGTCTGGTAACAAACCCGTGTAAAAATTGCATTTTAAAAATAGCCAATTTTTTGAAGCCACCGTTTCCCATAATTCATCTGGTAATGTACCCCTATGTATCAGACTCCAACTTTGGGACCAAAACTTCAAATTCTCTTGTCCAACAAAAAACCCAAAGTAATCATATATCTGGTACTAAAAATATATCTCTATTTTACATGGCCTTAGTTTCAACATATGCCCTATGTTTAGAATTTCACCCCTGTGCAATAGTGCGAAAATGTAGAGCGGAACCTTATCACACTCAAACACATTCGATTCTTGAAAATAATCGTTTTTGTGTAAACTTTGAATCACTCAGTTCAGCCTTTCCTCATTTTGGCCAATTTTCAGAGGGCGACTTGTAATCGCCCTGACTATTTTTCTAGGACACTCTGGGCTTAGAAGGGCAACATATAATTGCCCTAGTCACCCTCACGGCTGGTCCCAGGCTTGGCTAAATACGCATCTACTGCTACTTGTTCAATATCTGCTTCATGGTTATGGTGGTTGTTGTAGGTCGTTACTGTGTCATTCGTCGTGTTGATGGTCCCTCCACAGCCTGCCTGGCAGCATCACCAATGTGTCCGTTCATTGTTTCTAGACTTTTTTCTGTATTTGAACCCTTCGAATATCAGATGTCGTCCACCACGATTGTTGGGAATAAAATTAACATTTACTTGAGCGTTAGCCATGTTGAAGTGAGGATGCTAAATAATGCTGCATATTTATACACTGAAAATTCAGCGAGTACAAAAAAAAGAACTCACTTTAAAATAAACATCGGTCCTTTTAAAAACTGAAAATTCACCGAGTACAAAAAGAACTCATTTTAAAATAATATCGGTCCTTATAAAAGGAGTTAGTAAAATAAACCTCGGTCTTTGTAAAAATCGAACGGACTTTAGAACATACGACATTTTGTTAACCCTTTACCCAAAGAATCGCCCACATCCGCCCGCGTAATATGCAAATTCAGCAGCTGAAAAAAATATTATTTCTCGAAAAATTTCAACAAAACCATATGATGTGACCCCTCTTTGGAACGAGCTCGTCGAGCTCGTTCCAAAGAGGGGCCACATGATATGGTTTTGTTAAAATTTTTCAAAAAAATTTAAAAAATGGTATTTAAAATAATAAATTTTAAAATCGTCTGTGTTGGGTAAAGGGTTAAAAAAACCTCGGTCATTGTAAAAGGAGTTAGTAATATAAACTTGGCCTTTGTAAAAGGAGTTGGTGTGATGAGTGTCAATGCAAAATCACAACACCCGTGATCAACCATCAAAACAGACAAACACAGACAAACTTGTATGAAACAAACTATAGTTTGTTTTCTTTACATTCTAGCTGTTAATTACTTTCAGTCGACTGCGAAGTGAGACTAACCCGTAATTTCACACACTGAATGGATCAACTGACAATTGGTTTAACCCTTTACTCAATAGGCATTATGACGGAATTTTTGTACGTTGTACTGTCTTTTATAGGTAATACTACATGTTCAGACTACTCGGAATCCAGAGTCAACGTTGGGCAATATCAGCCTCGTCAACAACAATGACTAGTCGACTATTTGTTTCAACACTAAAACTGATCCTCACCCTAACTGGGGCAAAATGGTAAAAATCACATGCTGAATTTCAGTTTGTTTACATCAAATCACTCGAAAGCCTTCAATAATCATTTTAAAGCAGAAAAACACCATCCAAATATACCTTCCTAATCTGGGGTCAGGGGGACATAAGGTATTTTTCAAAAGTGGTTCTACTTTGATGAGAAAGGAATACCGGAGATACGCCAGGCAGATGCCGAAGGCGAGCATACAAGGGGTTGGGGGATTTGTAAATTTACTATCAAACAGAGCTCTCTTGTGGCTTTATTTGTGTTCTGCTTTCTTAAAAAAGAAATGTAAACAGGGATTCGTTTCGACAAATTCCGATATACTGGATCATGATTTAATTATTTATTTATTTGCTGGTGTTTAAGGTAATATATTTCTGCACAATGGCTAATAATGGCCGCAACACCGATATAAACTCAAGTTTAAGTAATCATTTAGTGCCTTGTTTCCCATGTTAAAGGACTCCTACCCCAAGCACTGATTACTGGGGCCTATTCTAATGGATCATGATGCTTGACAGATCTATACCATTAAAAAGAACAATAAAATACAAATCCCTTTAGCTGTAGTTCTGGCAGTCAGTTATAAAAGGTATACTATAATTACACTAAAATACAACCTTTTCTCTTTTTCAAGTGGAAAGACAGCAAAAAGATTTACTGAGTATACTCAACCCTTTACACGAGAAAAAAATAAAATAAATAAAAAAAAAATAATAAAATCCTCCCTCCCTCATTGATTTGAAAAAACAATTGCCTGAAAATCAATTCATTTTTTTATTTGGCCTAATGCTATTGGAATATCGCCATAATATGGCGTCATTAGCAAAAAAATATCGCCCAATGGTATACTTTGTTATACACATGCATGCTGTAGTGCATGTCATTCAGCTATGATCACAGAGTACAGTGGTGTAACATATGTTAACCCATCATTTGTCAGTTATGACATCAAGGATTTTTAAATTGATCGCTTATGGTGGACATTTTAGATTCATTGCGGATAAAACCGAATTTCTTTTGCATGTATGATAATGATACATTTCGTTCTTACTATTCAGTCCATTACTGGTGTTCTGCTAATTCATAGTACCGAGACTGTAGGCCAAAATGTCTGATTTTCAGGTCTATTTTTGATGTTTTAGAAAATTTTGGCAGAAAAAATAATTTGGGTAAACTTTTGTTATGACTTTGTT
>CM062293.1:17503980-17761411 GCA_031216915.1 Pictodentalium vernedei
TGTTGGGAATAATTTTCCTTTAGAGTTTTCTAGTGCTTTTTTACATGCTAATATACCTTCATTACGTGGGACGCTTGGATATAGTTTCTTGACGTCCATACAGTACATTATGCTGTTTTCAGGGAGTGGTTGGGGTATACTGTCCAGTCTGTTCAAGAAATGTGTGGTGTCGCGTATGTAGGATGGTAATGACTCAACGTGTTGTTTTAATTCAGACTCCATCACTTCTGCTATTTTCTCTGTTGGGTGGTTTATTCCCGAAATTATTGTTCTTAAAGGGGCTTCATTTTTATGCATTTTGGGGTTACCTTTTACTCTACCAGCCTGGGGCTGCTTAGGTATCATGTACGCAAGCACTTTTTTGTCTATCAGTTTGTTTTTTTCTAGTTTTTTGAGTTGGCTTTTAATCCTGTTTGTTATTTTCTCTGTCAGATTTACAGGTACTTCTTTGTATGTTGTTTGGTCCCCCAATTCCATCAAGATCTCATTTTCATATTTACTTGCATCCAAAACGGTTATTCCAGACCCTTTATCGGCTGGTCGCACGACTATTGTATTATCATTTAACAACTCCTTCAGAGCCTTCTCTTCCATTTTTGTTATGTTGTTTCGCACGCGTTTTTTTATGCCCTTCAAAATATCTTCCCGTACTATCTCTAAATAAAGGTCAAGGTGCTTATCTCTACCTTCTTTAGGGGTCCACGGGTTACTCTCTTTAAATTTATCATTAATATATTGCTGTTTATTGTCTAGGAAATACTCACATAGTCGCATTCTTCGCTCCCATTCTTTTATCTCAACGATAAGGTTCGCTATATCCAAAGTTCTTTCCGTTGGGACAAACTTGAGACCCCTTTTAAGTAATGTTCTTTGGTGTTTTGTTAGTTTCTTACCGGATAAATTAAACACGTTATTTTGCTGATTTATTTTAGTTTCGTTGTGCAGAATTTTACTCTTTATATATCTACATACATGTTATTTTGATCATAGCTCATATTCTTAACTTCTACAGATTCATCCTTTACGGAGGGTTTCTCAGACTTTTTGTCGGTAATTTGTTTTGTATAACCCCGGGGATTCACAGATTCGTCCTTCTTGGAGGGTTTCTCAGACTTTTTGTCGGTAATTTTTTTTGAATAACCCCGGGGATTCAGTTTTGGTTCATCCCTACGGAACGCGGAAATATTTTGTGACTGCAAGTATTTGTATTTGATTGTTTTAGGCCCATTTGTCTTTTTCATACTTCCAATCATTTGTGCACGGACACGCATCAATACCTACACGCAAAGTCAGATCACCCAATCAACACTAAAAGAGCGATACCATATGGAATAGCTTCAAGAGTAAAAAGAATTTGTTCCGATAATGCTGAATATGAATGCCACAAAAATGATATAAAACAACACCTGCATGCCAGAGGTTACGATGAAAAGTATGTAAGCGAACAACTAGAAAAGGTCGATCAAATCCAGCGCAAACAGTTACTTGAAAAACGATCCAACAAATCAACCGGCGAAAGAGTCCCGTTTGTGGTCACCTACTCGCGGCGCCTCCCCGACATCGGGAAAATAACGCGGGAGCGAATGCCCATTTTACACCGCTCAAAACGCATGAAGTTGGCATTCGAAAAACCTCCCCTGATTTATGTACAAAAGACTGAAAAATTTGGGAGATATCATAGTCCACAGCAAGCATAATAAAATGTTCAACAATCAAGGGACGGGATCTGATAGATGCGAGAGAAAATGTGCAATCTGTGGGTTTATGCTCCAAACAAAACAATTCGCAGACAAGAACGGGACGGCCTACCACATAGGCAAAAAAATCACCTGCATGTCCAGGAATGTGATATATGAGATTTTCTGCGACAAGTGCAATGAAGTTGTGTACGTGGGAGAGACGGGGACAAAATTGTATGAGAGAATGCAAAACCACCTGAGTAGAATAAAACTTGAGGTTATGGATGAACCGATACCACATCATTTTCTGACGAAAAACCATAGTATAAACAATTTTAGGATTATTGGGATTGAACAAATTAATAAACAAAATACAGCTTACAGGAGGGGTCGTGAAGCATTTTGGATTAACAAACTTCAAACACTAGAACCCAATGGGCTCAATAGACAAGAATAATTCCAAATATTCTCATTTATAAACTTGCTGAACGGGGGTGGGGGGGGGGGGGGATATAAATTAGTGTACAGAGCAATTACACCTAAACACGCATTGGTGTTGAACATAGCGTGTATATGTTGTGAGATTATGATCATTTGGTATATGTCAGTGCGTACATCATGTGTATGTTGTGTGTGTGTGGGGGGGGGGGGGGGGTGTATGGTACCCTAGCCTACGATTGTCGGTGTAGACATTATAGGAGGGATTGCCCTTAGATCAGTGGTGGAGGGCATATATATGCTGCAATAGTGGGTGGGGACAAGACATTTACACATCCTGGAAGGATCGTCCGGGGGGGGGGGGGCGGGGGTTATCACTACGCAAGGAGGGTATAAAAAAATTATATTTTCCATCAGCGGTATTGATGTCTGATTGACGCGGGTTGGGTACTGGGGCCGAGATATGGGGGCGCGCTTTTAAATGATTGAATGATTCGGGCCAAGGAGTGGTTGGATGTGTGAATACGGTATACGAACTTACTTGCCTCTGCCTCTGTTACCAGGGCGAGGTTTTAGAAATAGTGTCTAATTCATATTTGTTTTTTACGTAATAACGCGGAACATATCTTTACTTGTTGCCACCCAAGGAAGATATTATACGGTATTTTTTCATAATTTACACTTGAATACAAAAAGCAAAGTGAAGCGCGGAACATATCTTTACTTGTTGCCACCCAAGGAAGATATGATACAGTTATTTTGCGCGTAATAGACTCGGATACGGGGAACAACATGAAACGGGGAACATATCTTTACCACCCAAGGGAGATATGATACGGTGGTTTTACAAGCAATACACTTGAATATGAAGAACAACGCGTTTGAACAATTCGGGTCAAGGAATGGTTGAATGTGTGAATACTGCATGCGAACTCGCTTCTGCCTCTGTTACCAGGGCGAGGTTGAGATAAATGATTGAATGCTTCTAATTCTAAGGCTGAGAACAAAAAATGCGCGCAATAACGCGGAATATATCTCCACTCGTTACCACCTAAGGAAGATATGATACGGTCTTGTTTGTCCATAATTTACAATTAAAAACAGTGAACAACGTGTAATGCGGAACATATCTTTACTTGTTGCCACCCAAGGAAGACATGCATCGGCGATTTTATAGACGGGTTCTTGATTTTATAATTCCCATTCAACAATTAGGATCAGCGTGACGCTAAATTTTACGTTCCTATGACGCGATACACATTGGTACGGTACTTAACGTAACGGAATAAGTATTAGTCAAAAATGAAAGCCGCTTAGAAGGAAGTAAACTTCCGAGCATGACGGCAATTTGACGAAGTTATATAAAATATTTGATGAAGTGTATATATATATATATATATATTATCTGGATTGGAGTATCCTAGATGTGATAATGTCCTCCTGGACTACCCGGGATTCTTCACCTATTGAGAGATAGTATGATATATTTCACCATGTCCAGCCATGACTGCTGCGAAGCAGCCATGGCTGGTCTTGGTGAAAAATACTTTACAGTTATGGTGGGGTGATATATATATAAGCATACTAACTGGATTAGAGTACCCTAGATGTGACAATGTCCTCCTGGACTACCCGGGATTCTTCACCTACTGAGTGATATTATAATATATTTCGCCATGTCTGGTCTTGGTGAAAAATACTTTACATTTATGGTGGGGTGATATATTCTGGCGCTATTGGCACGCTTCTGTTACCTGATGGTACACTTTATTATAGGCTTACTGTACATATACGAATGTGTATATATAGACAATAAACATATAGTGTGTTTTTATATCTGTGTTATACAACGAGTTGAAATATGGTTTATTTTTTCGAGGCTTCGCCGAGAAAAAATAAACCATATTTCAACGAGTTGTATAACACAGATATAAAAACACACTATATGTTTATTGTTTTTATTTGATAACAAACAGACCCCCGTCTCGTGCGTCTACCCGACTTATATATGCTTCCCACGGGCCTCCAAAGAAAACCAGTCTACGAGACAAAAGAAATAGGACAAGACGCATAGAGTTGTGTCCCTTACATTACAAAATCGATGACGGCGATTGTAAAGTGCGATTGCACTTCTTGCATCATGTAACTGCGCTGGAACAAAATAAATTTCAACTATTTTATTAACAGTAACAAAACGCTGTTTCAGTAGAGTTATTCTTTTTTGACATAGTTCCAGTTTTCTTCCGTGTTTTATGCTGTAGTCCCAATATAACAAATAATTTTGCGTTTGTTTACAATTTTTACGAAGTGTTTTTTTTTTCAGGTAGAGCAGACGAACTTTTAATTAGCGCAGTTCCGCGAGTACTTTTGATCGAGGCGTGACTATAAATAGTTCGCAGTCGCCGCATACTAATTACTATTAACATTCAAGAAATTTCTACAATGTTTTGAAGCAAAATTTTAGGTTGCCTTTATTGAAGCAAAATAAATAAGAAATGACACCATCAGAGGATTTTGACAAAGTGCAATAAGCGTACAATTAAAACCTTCCCTGTGATATAACGATGTTTCATGAATGAATGAATGAAAATGGAATTGAAAGAGGTCAGAGGTCGTTCGCATAAATTATAATTACATACAACACCCGTTGTATATACTTCAAGTATATACAACGGTTGTTATACTCTATGGTTATCATATAAATATATATATATATATATTATTGGTCAATACACAATCCAGTCTTAATGGTGGGGAATCTGCAATGGCATTGCTATAGATTACGTTACTTGTACAGCTGGATATTTCTCCCCTCGCAAGCTTACTCAAACCTATAAACCACCCCCTCCCCATTCCACCAAACATATGTACGATGTTAAAGTGTCGTCATACAGAATGTTTCTGTGATCACACTTGCTTTATTTATCCGCTTCCCAAATATTTCAGCACGACTCGGCAAGCAAATCAACTGAGACACCCTTATTCCACCCGCCCACCGTCTTGCAAGTGCCATTATTATTATTATTATTATTATTATTATTATTATTATTATTATTATTATTATTATAACCATTATTATTATTGATTATTATTATTATTATTATTATTATTATTATTATTATTATTATTATTATTATTATTATTATTATTATTATTACTGACTAATCTTTTCCTAGAATACATACATTTGTTGCAAGATGGAAATATTTTTCATGGTATGGGGTGAATCCCACTTGCTTACCACTGCATTGTAACAGGTAGCCCTTCTTGACAACTTTCGACATTTCGTGTCGGAAGGGCCTTCCGTTCTCCTTCACTCTTCCAGGTGTCCTTATTTTTCTGGATTTGGAAGTAAAAGAATGCTTGCCAGACTACATAAATCTTGCCGACTCTTGCCAGAGATTAAATACTGTGCGTAACTATGCTTTAACATTTTCCTCCTGATGTATATAAGGATAGATAAATATACTGGCGGACTGTCGGAGGTGCACATGTAGCTCCATATGTATGTGCATGTGGAGATTCATGTGAGTGTCTGGCGGTCTGTCAGTGTATCTATACAAAGGTATTTATGTCAGAGTATGCTTGCACTGACTAGTCGGGTGTGGGGCTGTACAGAGGGAATGGACATCCGGACTGAGCGGCTGTTTTGGTTTAGTGAACAGTAGTAGTGTTGACGAATGTGTGTGTGCGTTTGTGGTCGTGCATGTGTGTGAGGGTGTGCGCAGGTGTATGGACGTATCAAATAAGTCTCTTCACGTATATATTTCCAAATGCTTCTCTCCATAATTTGCCCTTGGTTTACAATACAAAATCCAATCATTCTTCAATTTCTCCATATGTAACTTCCACTTAATAACTAATTGTGCTTGACTTTGAGTTTAACCATTTCATTTCAGATTGCTTCATGGAATGTTTTTTCAATACGTTATTCGTATTTTCTACCATTATTTTTTTATACCCCATTTCAACGCTACTCTATCCACCTTCTTCAAACCCAAACCTTCTCGTAACCAACCTGAGCTCAACTCTTACCAGTGTAGAATAGTCCTGTTATTGAAAGTTACCAGTCTCCGGGCACCGTGCAGATTTTACCATCCACAAATTACATAGTGTGTAGTCTAGATTCCTACCGTGCCCGGATTGGTACATTCAGTACTGCAATATATGTCTGCGACCTCAAACGAAAACTAAGCAAGGAGCAGTCCCTGTGTTTTCTAACGTATTTGTATTTGCGCAGTGTAGGGATCAGTCTTCAGGTTAGCTTAACTGTGCTGTCAGCCTTGTTTCATCTTTCCGATTCACAAGGTCAACCACTTGATAGGTGTGTGGAATTTACGAGACCCAACTTTCTTGGAGGAGGTGCTAGAACCCCACTGACACCAAACTCAATGGCTCCAAAACTAATCGAGTCCGATATGTGGCATCTTATAATTTTGGTAGCATTGTTCCTGGCCCCACTCCTGTTATTGTCTGGGGACATTGAATTAAACCCTGGGCCAGCCTCCGTAAACACTTATTGTAGCCAAAATTCATTGAAAATCTTCCATATAAACATTCAAAGCCTCAAGCCAAAATTGAGCATTATAGAGTATGAATCGTCATCACATGACATACTAGCCTTCACCGAGACTTGGCTTCAAAGCTGCGACCAAATATCTGATATAATGATTAGTGGCTTCCAGGAACCATTGTGGCGTGACCACTTATCGAGGGGAGGGGGTGTTGCCATGTACATAAAGGATGGCTTGTGCTTTCGGCGTAGAACTGACCTCGAGGTAAATAACACTGAGTGCCTTTGGGCTGAGGTGTTTACAAATTACAGTAAATCAATACTAGTTGGAGTATTCTACCAATCACCCAATAGTACTTCAGATATCTGGGATAGCATTACAGCTTCTGTTGATAGAGCCAAAGATACTTCAATCTCTGACCTAATCATTACTGGGGATTTTAATGAAAATCAAAATGGTTCTTCCCGAGGACATTTCCGTGAATTAAGCAACTATTTTAATCTGAGGCAGCTTGTGGGAGAACCAACGTGCTTTACTGAGTCATCTGCTACACTGATTGATCTGTTTGCTGTAAGTGATACAGTTCCTGTACTAGAATGTGAAGTTCTAGAGCCCCTTATTCCTGACATGACTCGATGTCATTGCCCAATTTCAATTGAGGTTGAATTTATAAAAACAACGTCCAAACACTTTAGGAGATGCATTTGGCTGTATCCGGAAGGGGATTATAATGCTTTGAACAACGCCTTCAACAGTGTAGACTGGAATAGCCTGTTCAATAATTCATGTCTAGACACTGTAATCTCTAACTTTACCGAGATCCTACTTAACACGGCATCTAAATTCATCCCCAACAAAGATATAACTTCCAGGCCCAATCAACCCAAATGGATGCATAACCAGATTCGCTTACTGATTAGGCAAAGGACCCGATTATATCGCAGAGCAAAGCGCTCAGGTTTACCGTACGACTGGAATAAACGTAAACGTAATGAGGTCGTATCAGCAGTTAGGAAGGCCAAAGCCACGTATATTTCAAAAGTTCAATCAACATTGAGTTGCCCAAATACATCATCGTCGGAGTGGTGGAAAACCTTAAAAACATTTATCAGTAGAAATACCCCAGAAATCCCAACTTTAAATCACTTGAATAAACTCTACTCAACCAATCTTGAGAAGGCGGAAGTGTTCAACGAAAACTTCTGTTCCATTTCAACATTGGATGACACAAATGCAACTTTACCCGACTCATCTGAACCAGTCCTGCATTCATTTGATAAAATAATGTTAGTAAGCACTGAAGTGTATGAAGCAATCAAGAGTATTAAGATATCGAAGGCGTCCGGCCCTGACCTCATAAGTCCACGTCTCCTGAAGGAATGCAGAAGTTCATTATGTGTACCACTTACGACATTATTTAATATCCTTTTAAAAAACTGTTATTTTCCACAATTATGGAAAAAAGCCAATGTGGTGCCGGTATTAAAAAAGAAACCTTCTAATGCTGTTACCAATTATCGCCCGATATCACTAATTAGCTGTACTGGCAAGTTACTTGAAAAGTGTGTGTTTAAAAGATTATGGCATTTCCTATGTGATAACAATATACTGAGCCAGTTCCAGTCAGGGTTTACCCCAGGTGACTCAACGGTATTACAACTGACAGATCTTTATGATGAATTTTGTCATGCCCTTGACGACGGTAAAGAAGTTAGAGTTGTTTTTTTGTGATGTCAGTAAAGCGTTTGATAAGGTATGGCATGTTGGTCTTATTCACAATCTTGAGAAAATAGGGATATCTGGCGATCTACTTTGTTTTTTAAAATCTTACCTCTCCGACCGGTATCAGCGGGTTGTGGTAGCCTCTGAGGTGTCCTCCTGGAGACAAGTAATGTCTGGTGTTCCACAAGGTTCCATTCTGGGCCCACTCTTGTTCCTGATATACATTAACGACATTACGGAAAATTTACTGAGCAGCATTCGTCTATTTGCAGACGATACATCTTTATTGATTGAATGATTGATTTATTTAACGACATTATACATAATACATAATACAAAGTTGTACAAATATGAGTATAAAATGATATTAATACAGAAATATATTGTACAAAATCATGAGATAAGGACTGAATATATTGATGTCGTAAGGAGGAAACATAGCCAGATTGGCTGTCTACCTGTTCCCCCCGAATAAGAAAGAAAAAGAAATGTAACATAAGGGAAAAGGAGAAAAAAGAAAGAGAAAAAAACAAAACAAAAGCAAAAAGTAAATAGATACAGAAGGAAGATAGAAGATAGAAGATGGAAGCTCAGCAGTATAATATTATTCGGGAATGGTTGCAGTGCGTGCAAAAAATATTGTTTGTACACATACAGCTATATAAGGTTTTTTAACTATACCAGCTCCGTGTATTCATGTCCCGCGTAACTGTGTCCCGGACCATTTTTAAATTTTAACTTTCCCATAGATACTGGCCATAGTTAAAAACTGTGTACACAATAGGTTTAAAAACGAACCTTTGAGAAATTTATCAGTGGATGTGGTGTTATGACATCTTCCAAATTTTATAATTAAATCCCAAGTACGACTCTAGGTGTTTCTGTTACTAATTAATTAATTACAGGGGCAAGTGGCTACATTCAACGCAACCGGTGTTAAGGCATCGTACTGAAGATGAATAGGAATTGATTGATAACTGAGTAATTAATTTCTTAAATACTGATCGCGATCTAACATCTTTTATTTCGTTACTTAAACTGTTCCATAACTTAGGAAACGAATGTAGTGGTAACCGTTGAGTAAATGTTGTCCTAGGTATACCTCTTAACACTTGACCTGTTTGCCTTGTGACCATACCAGTTCGATTGAGATTTGTCTCGAAAAAATTTTCAAAGCTTATTGGTAAATTACCATTGTACCAATCGTACATAAATAACAAAACATGTTGTTTGTACAAGTCCTTGAATTTTAATATCCCTTCGTTCCTAAACAATGGATCCGTATGAGAATTAAATTTTTTGTTGTTAATTATCCGTAATGCGCGCTTTTGTAGGAGGAAAAGTTTATTTGTACCATTACCATGGCCCCATACTTGAATGCAGTACAGTAAATGGCTATGCACAAGTGAAAAATATAACGACTTTAAAGCATCGTGGGGAAGTATTCTTTTTACTCTACAACTAGCATATAATGCTCTGGATATTTATGAGGTAATGTGCGAAATGTGTTGACCAAAGCTCAAATTTTCATCAATATAAATTCCTAAAAACTTCACAGCTTTTTCGTTACCGTGAAGAGTCGAATTTGTAACGCGCTCCAAATGTCTGTTGTTCATCAACAAATCTATTATATAATTATCATTATGTCCGGATGGGTTAAACAATATATATTTAGTTTTTTTGGCATTTAGCGAAATTTTATTTGCTTTACACCATTCACCCAACTTCACAATTTCTCGGTTAAAATCGTTACACAAAAGTTCACTGCTACTGTTTGACTTATATCCATTTGTGTCATCGGCGAATGAAAGGACATTTAATATTGTGCAATTACTGATATCATTGATGTAAACTAAAAATAGCAGAGGGCCTAGTACAGATCCTTGAGGAACCCCACTCAAGATGTCTTCCTTATCAGATTCAGTATCATTTAGCGCCACAAATTGAACCCGCCCCTGTAGATAACTGCGAAACCATGAATTCGCCATGCCTCTTATCCCATAAAACTCAAGTTTTTGTAATAAGATGTCATGGTTAACAGTATCGAATGCTTTTGAAAAATCTAAGAATAGCGACAGTGTGGAGTTTTTGTTACGTTTATCGTGATTTGTTGCAATATAATTAAGAAGATGTAACATAGGATGGAAAGTTGAGTGCTTCTTGCGAAAACCATATTGATGTTGATATAATAGATTATATTTCGTTAAAAAACTATAGAGTCTTTTGAACATGAGTCTTTCGAGGACCTTTGACAGTATTGGAAGTATACTTATCGGCCTGTAATTTTCAACTTTTTGAGGATCACCAGTTTTGTAAAGCGGCACAACTTTAGCTATTTTCATTTCATCGGGAACCGTTCCATTCATGAAAGAAGCATTTATAATATGGGTCAATGGCTGGGCTATCTCATTTATTACCATTTTAATTAATTTAGAAGAGATGCCATTGCAGTCTCTGCTTACTTTTCCTTTCATTGATTTTATGGTGAATATCACTTCTTCTTCAGTCGTTGGAGTAATGAAAAAGTTATCAGAATTACTACCAAGCAGAAAGTCAGAGAAATGTTTCGATGTACTACCTATACTATCATTAATTGTCTTACCAATTTTCGAAAAGTATTTATTAAAATGATCAGCTATGTCGTTTTGGTTTGATTCTTGTTTACCATTAACTGTAATTTCTGTGGGAAACATTTTTGGACTGTTAGATCTTTTGATAGCATTTCGGAGAATTTCCCAGGTTTTTCTCATATTGTTTCTGTTGTCATATAATACGTCTTTGTAGAATTTAGCTTTGGCTGCACGTTTAATTTTATTGAATAAACTACAGTATTGTTTATATTTATTAATGTTAAGATCAGTGGGAAATTTTAGTTTTTTGTGATATAATTTATTCTTATTCAAGGATGACTGCAATAGGCCATTTGTCATCCAGGCCTCGTGCTTAATTACCTTAGGAGGGACACTAGTCTTTTTTATTGGAAATGCGCTTTCATAGATGCTCATCAAAATGTTCATAAATACTTTGTATGCAGTATTGGGGCAGGAGATCTCAAGTACGGACTCGAAATTGGAATTAGCAAGTAGAGTTTGAATGAATTAATATTCTTCGGTCCAAAATACCGCTTGTTAGCAGTTTGTGATACCTGGTCTGCTTTAAAGGCATGTTCTGTATAGAATGTGCCAAAATGATCTGACATATCTGTAATAATAATACCAACTTCATGATTTGATGATAACGCATTCGTGTAAATGTGATCAATTATAGTCGCTGAGTATTCAGTTACTCGCGTTGGTTTCGTTATTACAGGAAGGAACCCTCCGTTGAACATGGTATCAACAAAAGTTCTAGTTTTATCATGTTCCTCGTACTTCAGTAAGTCAATGTTAAAATCACCCATTAAGATGGCTTTTGTGTTGCCAACGTTGAGTTTATTCAGAAGTTCAGATATTTCACTTGTGAAATGATTCAAATTCGCTCTAGGAGCAGTGTTGGGGCGGTATATAATTCCAATAACACATGGATTCTTTGTATTGCTAAATATTTCAATAAACAACGATTCCAATACATGTGGGATAAAAACAGTTAGATCTTCACGTATCCGAAACGCAATGTGTTCTTTAACATAGAGTCCAACACCACCTCTACCGTCATCACCAGATGGGCGTGTTTTAAATAAGAGCCTGTGATACCAACTGAGCTTATAATCAACATCCGGGTGTATATTGAAAACCTCAGTTAGGCCTATAACATCAAATTTGTTAACTGTGGGTTGTAAGTCCTTGAGTAAACTTACAAAAGAGTCCCAGTTGGCGTTCAGACTTCTACAATTGATGTTGAATAAACTCAATGAGTTATTTTGCACAGACGAATTTTTAAAGTTATGAGGACTGAAGTACTTACAATAAGAGTGTTGAATGTTAAAAGGTGATATACTCTCTGTTTCATCATCTGCACTATTGTTAAATAGCGCTGTGAAGTCAAACTTTTCGAGTAATTGAATATTATCTAGTGTTATTTTGTCATCCATAATTTACTGAGGTTGTTTGCTGCGTGACAGCAATGGCCCAGGACACAAGATACGCGGAGCTGTATACATATACAAATTAATTGGAAAAGTTTTTTGGATTTTGTGCAGTGCTAACAGCTGGTATGGCTGAGGAGAAGATACAAAAGGAAGATAAATAAAGATGATAAAGTAGTGAAGATAAAGAAAGAAGTAAAGAAAGGAAGACTTATATCTCATAGTAGAGAATCCTGATCAAGCTGCAGTCTTAATCAATCGTGATTTGGCAACAATTGAAGATTGGGCCAAAACATGGCTGGTTGAGTTCAATGCTCAAAAAACAGAAACTATGCTAATATCCCGTAAAATTAATGTTCCTGGACATCCACCCTTATATCTAAGTGGAACAGGACTTACTAAGGTTACCAGTCATAAGCACTTAGGTGTAATATTGAACAAAAATTGTACGTGGAATGACCATATTGACCACGTTTGCTCTAAAGCTTGGTCACGTATCGATATGCTTAGAGCTCACAAGTTTAATCTTGAACGAAAAGTCCTCGAACGAACATATTTTGCTTTCATTAGACCTCTATTAGAATATGCTGACTGTGTCTGGGACAACTGCTCAGCAATGCAAGCAGCTGACTTGGAGAAAATACAGATAGCGACAGCAAGAATAGTTACTGGTGCCACTGTAAGCGCCAGTAGAAGCCTCCTCTATACTGAAGTTCAATGGGATACGCTACAAGAAAGACGCCGTAAGCACAAGCTTACTCAGTTCTTCAAGATGTATCATGAGCAAACACCTCCATATATCTCTATCAAAGTTCCCCCCATCAGTGCATCCATCAATCAAAGTCACAATCTCCGATCTGCAATTAACCACCGTATTCCCTTCTGCCACACTTAACTTATACCAATCCTCATTTATCCCGGATGTTACCAATCAGTGGAACAGATTACCAACCTCGGTAAAAGAAAATTCCTCCCTCACAAATTTTAGAAGGTTCTTAAATAGTGCAAACCAACGACCACCGATATTTTACACTGGTGCTAAATCCCGTGCTGCACAAATCTATCATTGTAGGCTACGCTTGCATTGTAGCAGTATCAATGCCCACCTCTATGACAACCATCTATCGTCATCCCCACTGTGCCAGTGTGGTGACCCAGAGACAACTGAACATTTCCTCCTGTATTGTCCAATACGTGACGCTGCACGCGACTCAACTATCAATACATTGCCTTTCACATTTTACCTCTCTATGCTTCTGTTTGGGTCTGAATGGTTGGACAACTCTAAAAATGCGCTTGTATTCGGAATTGTACAGGATTATATCACACTGAGTGGGCGCTTCCAGTGAGTCATTTCCATTTGTAGTTCTTTGGGGAATGATTTATCACCTTCATTTCACATATTCGTTATTCAAACATTTGTGACTGATGTGATGACTTTCCAGCAAGGTCTTTGGTGTCGACGGTTTGGGAGTCGAGTAAGGCCGCGGCCGTTGTCGGGGCTGGTGGGCTGCTCTCTTCCCGGCGGTGGGTGCGGGGGAGTGGCATTTGTGATGTGAAAGGTGTTGCTCCCCTGCATCCGTTGTTTGGGGGGGGGGGGGCCTGCCGGTGGGCGCGGCTATGCACGTTTCTCAAATTATGGATAGTACATGCATCTGAAGTGTGAATAATGCAGCCTTATTTTGCATTCTGAGCATTGGTGCCACAGGACGCCAGGCTCCGACGGAGCCGTCGTGGACAATTCGGGCTCCGCGCTTGGGCTGTGTTTCCTTGCGTGCATCGATCTAGGAAGTCTAGGATAAACAAGATGTAGATTTTTTGTGGCTTTTAATAGATTAAATTTGATTGATAGTTTGTAAATGTTAGATGCACGCGCGTTAATGGCGGCTCAGGTGTGGATCCCGGGTGAGTCTGCTTTAATGACACCGCTAGCAGCACATTCTCTGAGGTTGCGTATAATAACTCTTGTTTGTCGGGTGTGCGTTGAGCTCAGTTTGGTTGAAACTCTCTATCCCCCCCCCCCTCTCTCTCTCTCTCTCTCTCTCTCTCTCCCCCCCCCTCTTTCTCTCTTCTCTCTTTTTGTATACCTCCATTTCATGTTTAAACAATATTTTACATAGTGCAAGCAACTACCTGCAATTTTTTCAGATTTTCTTGGGAGACAGCTTAACATAAGCTAAAAGCTTACTGCTGAATCCCACCCATACAACCTGTATATCAACTATGTTGAAATACCTTTATGCATACACCTGTATTACAAGTCTCCATGAACATTATGTAATTATCATTTACCTGTATATATAATATTATAATTCATGAATAAATATTGTTTATACTAAAAAGCGATTTTGTTCAGAATTTTGTACAACGATAATGTGAAAATACCACAATGATATTGTTAAGGCCACACAAAGTAGATCTTCTGTTTCTCAGGCCATTATTTGTGAAATTGCATGCGGGCGAGCGGTTTTTTATTTTATTTATTATTTCAGTAATTACTTCTTAGCCATCAAAAGTTCATGTTCTTGGTTCAAGTTTTAGGCCTCATAATCTACAGAATAGCATGGGTGGTGGTGTATTTCATCCCTTGAGTGCAAGAAGGCTTTGCAATGCTAAAGCATTGCAAAGCCTTCTTGCACTCAAGGGACAAATTCGTCAATTTTTTTAACTTGGGTAAAATATCAGACATAAACCATTTAATTTTTTTTAAGTTTAAATTTGTTATAAAAAGAGAGCATGCGGCAGCCAAAAGGATCATGCGGGAGGGCCTGAGAAACAGATTTTTTATTTTTTTAGGCCTAATGTGTATCTTTTTTCACTATCAGACAAGTCATCGGTAAACAAAATGAGACAAGCCATTCAGTAAAACATAACATAATATTTTATTAAGATGTTTGTTTCGATCGAATATGTCTGCAAGGCTATTTGGGTCCGCATGACGATTACGTTCTCAAAAGACAACCCAATTTTGTTCGCAAATAACATGAACTGCTGAGAGGGGTCAAAGCAAAGAGGTCTTTGGGTGGCCTGTGTCATGAAGAGAAGCCAGCTTTTAAAGAGTACCTCAATGGCACCTTTGGGGGTCACTGTTGTTCAAGATGAGGATGCGGTCACTGGAGCTTAGGGGAAAAACTGGAAAAGGCAATGAAAAGGAATGCCAAATGTGTAATTTAGGCGTAGTGGAGACCCCGGAACACTTTCTATTGGAATGCCAAAAATACCAGTCTAACAGAATAAGATTCACTGGGAGTATGATGGGGAAGTGGGATGGGAGAATTAAGGACATGTGGTTCGTGAGTGGTAAAAAGGAGAAAGTTAGAATGATTATCAGGGAAATTGGAAAGAATGACGTATGGAATGTCATGAAGCAGTTCGTCAGAGTGCTTGGAGGAGAGGAGAGGCGTGAGGATAAGGGGGCATTTGGAACACAATCAAAGCTTTCTCACCAAAGAACTGCGACAAATGAGCGACCAGCCAAAGTGTTATTATTATACCCCCCGCAAACAAAGTTTGGGGGGTATATAGGAATCACCCTGTCCGTCCGTCCGTCTATCCATCCTTATAAGCGCAACTCCTCCTAAACCGTTTGAAGAATTTTCATGAAACTTTACACAATGCAAGAACTCCATATGAAGATGTGCATGAAGCAATATAATTCCGTTCTGACAGGCGTGGGGGGTATCACTTTGTGAGCTTGCTCACAGTACCTCTAGTTATTATAAACACCGCTCATGTTTCATACACAACATTGAGTTTTGCAGAAATTACCAGAGAGCCGCTGTCACTTGAGCAACATATTTCTAGTAGTGTCACGAAACTGTAAATATATCTTTTACTGAAATTTCACCTGTAAGCCACTCATGAAATTTTGGTAAACGCTAAAATATACAAAAGTATAGTTTTTTATTACATGTATTGCCTATTTAAAACAAAAATGCCGGCCAAAGTGTTATTAATAAGCCGATTGAGGCAGCGGGTAGACCTCAATTCAATAACGTCCTCAAAATCCAAGCTGTTTGTGTCGGGGGTTTAATCCAGCAACGGGGAATTTTCACAGTCCTCGTTTTTGAAAGTCAGTCACGGTACTGGGAAGTTTCCAGTTTTCGTTTCTGAATATCAGTCTCAATACCCGGGAAAATCATTGGACAGAACTGGGAACCAAAGGTTTCGTTCTACAACCTTTGATTCCCGATTCTGGTCTATCAATTTCCCGAGCATTAGGACTAATTTTCAGAACCAGTAACTGGTAAATTTTGATTTGCGGGACTAAACTATAGCTCCAATGGCGATGCTGGTCTCAGAAGAAGTTGATATTTGCTGTAATCTCATAAGTTATAATACATACTGGTAATCATTGATACAATGGGTTATGCATTTCTCGGATATTATGTTTTTCTTAAAGTTAAGGTTTCAAAGACAGATATAAATATTATGTGCTTACATTCATCCCTTGAATATAACTACAGTAGAACTTGTCTTGAGCTACCGCCGCCCTTTGGGCCACACAAAAGTGGTCTCTCAAGACAGGTGGTCTCTCATAACAGGTTTCAGGTTTTCTCAAGTCAGTGAATAACCAACCACAAAATTCAGAAATGAAGAAGAATAGATTTTTGTAATTACTTTGTAGTTGTTCTTTTTTATTAAGTTTTTGTAATAAATTGAAATGGACTGTTATAAAAATTATAAAAATAAATTAGTGTTGAAAATCTTCATTGAAGATTTTCAACACTAATTTATTTTTATAATTTTTATAACAGTCCATTTCAATTTGTTACAAATAGATTTTCAACACAAATTTATTTTTATTCCTATCTGTCACATTTCAGGTATGTATGAAATTATTTATTCAGCAATGATCCTAATCTTTTCACGGGGGTCTTATAAAAACATCTCCATCTTTAATGAGTTAGCAATTGAATCCCAATTAAGAACTTTTAATACTTTTAATTATGTTAGTATAACCACAATGGATTTTCCAATTCCAGATCATGTTAAAAGTTTTTGTCATGGTTTCAGTTTTCAAAGGGGCGGTCTCTCAAGACAGGTCTATAATGGCATAAAATTACAAGTTGGTACCAGGTCATAGTGGTCTCTCAAAACAGGTGGTCTCTCAAGACAGGTGGTCTCCCATAGCAGGTCCATTACAGAGTAAAACCAATCGGTGCCTGGTATATGTGGTCTCTCAAGACAGGTGGTCTCTCAAGACAGTGGTCTCTCAAGACAGGTTTTACTGTATGCGCCAACTGCAATGCTAAAGAATTGCAAGTGGCATCTAGTGCGCACTCATGCGACGATATATTGTTTTGCAAGTTCTGCGGCTTTATCAACCTCCTTTTTAATCCCATTATTTTCAGAGTTGATTAAAGAAACCCATCGTCGGATGGAGGGGGGGAGTGGGGGGGGGGGGTGGGGGTGTGGGGGGCGGTGCGTGATCGTTGTATCGGCCATACCAAACCATGATGTAAGTCATTTGACCTTATTTCTGCCCATGAATTTTTTTATTTGTGTTTAAAATCACTTTCAGCATTTAAGACTTCATCACGCCCACAACATGTATTTAAAATCAAGTATAGACAATCGTTTATACCTATCCCCACTTTAGTGGACTTTCACCTGAGGCGTTGATTACCAGTAAAGCATAAATTGTTCACTGCAGTCATACTGCTTCCACTTCCCGGTGTTCCCGAGGGAAGAGAAGAGGTGGTGGGGTCACAGTTACCATATGAAATCACATGGCGGTCATGCGATGTAACGCTTAGACTTCACTTTCCCTGTATGGGTGCAGCCATTTGTTTATGTGTGCTGTGTCCTAGGGCAAGACACTTAATACCGATTGCCCATGTGGGGGCACAGTAATTACGTGTACAGTCCCTGTAAAAGTAGTCTTCCAAATTACCCCAGTTGTTACATATGATTACATAATGCAGTCACTGTTAATCCGGTTCAATTGAGATCTCTGTGTCTATTTATAGAGGAACTTTTTATGAGTGGGCGGAGCTAATTAATGGGTTTTTTCAGCACTGGTCTGATAAAGCATAACACTTTTGAGATGTTGTTTATAACCTTTCTGACAACTTTTATTTATCAAATGTTATTAAATATCTTTTTGAAATTTATTCTGTATTTGTTATAATATATTGGGAATGCATATATATCAATATATTCGATTAATTGTAATTTGTAACAAAAACAAAAAAATCACATTAAAATAATCTTGGCATATAAAGTTCAAATGGAGAAATATTCAAGTCTAATTACTGTGTAACATTCATTTTGCATTTAACACTTTACGTAACATAACTGTGGTGGCAGGAGGCGTACATCTGTTATTTATGGGGGGGGGGGGGGGGGGACTTTAAACTATAAGGGTGTCAGAGCCTGCTCTTACTGGATGTCGACTCGGCACATGTACATACTACGATCTTAGGTGGAAAAGACAGCTATCCAGTCTTAAGAAAACAACACTCGAACACTGTTTGTTTGTTTTTTTTTCTCATTTTTTGCAACGATCTATTCAAAACACCGCTGGATATTTTCCAATAAATTGTGGCAAAAAAAATTCAAGCTTTGTTGTTGTGGTATAAAGTCTACAAAGAGTTAAATGGTGGGAAGTCGCCCCCCAAATGAAGTCGCCCATGAGAGAAGTCGGCCCAAAATAAAGTCAGCAACTGAGGTATACCCCTAAGTCAGTCCACAGATTAAATCGGCCCAGGGCTTTTTCGTAGTGCTAATATACATGTGCACGGTTAACTTAAGTGACAGGCCGAATGTTAGAAATTGAATTTTTTTCTCATTGTGTTGCAACTATTTGTTGGAAAACACCACACGAGCGCTGTCTTTTCCTATGAATAGATTCAAAATAATTTCAATATTTGTCGTAGTGCTTATAAAATTGTTAAATGGTAGGTCGAATCTTAGAAACAAAATTTCTTTACAAGTCGCAGTGCAAATATAAAAGTATACAGATATGCATAATTGTAATTCAATTTAACCAGTTTCTGATGTTGGAAATCTCAAAAGAAGAAACTTCATAGAAGTAATTTATGCTTTATCTATTGTCACCAGTCAATGTTTTCATTGCGATCAGAGGCTGTTTCAGAAGCAATCAGTAGCTACTGTCGGCTCTTGTTTTACATCTTTGGAAGGGTAATTAAAGTATTAGTTCGGATTAGGAAATGTTATTGCTACCAAATTTTATTGCTGCCGCGAGAACTCAATAATTGATCATGTTAAGTGTTGTTTTATATTCAGTTATATTACAACAGCCTGGGTCTACTTTTCTCAGTGGCCCAAAGCAACAAACCTCAAGCTATACGCATAGTTTTTTAACGAAATATAAAATATATGTATATGTTTCTTCTAATTTTGCTGAGTTCAGATGGGAAACTGAAAAATCTCCCAAATTCTGCCAATTTATAATTTTTAACTGATCTCAGATACATTCAGACACATCGTGTCCCATCTCGCCACATAACGAAAGGTCTCTGCTAAAACACTTGAGGAGTGAGGTTTCCACTCACAAAATATGCTCTCAGCTTCGGTGGAAAAGGGGCACCGAACACAATATATTTCTGCAGATGGACCTACGTTGTTGTTGTTCAAAGGACCCTCAGTTCAATGAAATGCTTCTTTCACATGGGTTAAGACGATATATGTGTGAAAATTCCACTCTGTTAGTATTTCTGTTTATAGAATTTCTCTCCATGTACCGTTGATGGGTTCCAGGATATTCACAATTATAGTCTTGGTCATCCACAGTGTTTCAAAGTGTATTCAATCATAATAGACGATTTCAGCATAGCGCCATCTTACATCCGGGAACCGATATGTAGGTACACGCGCGGTTTGTTTATCAAATTTGGTTCCACATCTGAAATCAGTTTTGGTCTGTCAGGAAATTTTGTTCCGCCCCATACGGCGAGGAGCAATACCTATATCGCACTTGCATATCCCACTTGATGCTGCGTAAGATTCCCACCCCACCCAAGTTCATCAGGATTTTTTTTAATAGGCCTAGGCCCACAAATAGTAGGCTTACAGCATCACTGAACATTAGGCGACAGAAACACAGACATTAAATGTTTGTGGGGTTGGCCTATGCAACTGCATCCTCTGATGGCAAGATGGTAGGCCTATAACAGTTGGCTCTTTGCCTCCATTGAATTTGTACTTAGCCTCCCCCCCCCCCAACCAACCAACCAGTCAGATGATATCTATACCCGACTGGTCTTCCACTGCATTTTGTTTTACCAAGAACATTTTACATTTTTTTTGTGGGGGGGGGGGGGGGGGATTAACATTCTGCACCCGTCTTTTGGGTATTCTTTTTATATTTTTGCCCCGCCAAGTTGAGTGGGAACATCGCCTTGTAAAACATGGATGCTTTGCCGCGTCACTGGGGCGAGTTCGCAATGGACCGGCTCGTTCTCTGCACACCTTGCAATCCAACATTACCCGCTGAACGCTTATTTTTTTATTGAGAAATGTTGTATATCATCCTCGGATTAAAGGGGATGTCGTCATTCGGAGTTGCTGTGCATCCCGTCCCCTGGTCCCACTGTCTACACTGCCTAGGTTAACCACTGACGGCTGGAGACCTGATTAATATCACATCGTCACACCTCCCTCTTATATATGCCCCCCCCCCCCCCACACACACACACTTCCAAAATAAATAACACACACATCTGTGTATTATATATTTCGGGAGGGGTGGGGGTACATATAAGAATGAGATGTTTTGAGGTAGGGGTGATTTAGATCAGGTTTCCAGACGACTGTGGTCTAATAACTCGGGCAATTTGGCCCGTTTAGTGGGTAACGAAACTACGTTGTTCTCAACCTGTTAAGTCGACGTCAGCTGTCCTTCATGGGAATACCTGGAAACGCAACCAAATTGTGTAAAGTTCTTTTTCATTGCCCGGAATATGTCTACCACTGCAGAATAAAAATGGTGTGTATTTGAATGACTCTTTTCGAAAGGTTCTTCAACCTTTTACAAATGAGATTTTTTTTATTATTTCCATTTTTGGTGTAACTTCGCTAATAATAGTTGGATTGTAAAAATTCAAGGATGAAATCGCACAGATTTTTACTCAATATATTCGAAACGAAACGTGTTTTTAAAATTTCCCTATGATATTAAAAATAGTATTTGCCCGACTGGTTGGAAAAATGTGCTAATTGGTATCCAAAAATTACGGAATCATAGAAACACCGACATCGACAAAAAGTAACGAGAAGGTCTTCACAAATATTCATGCGAGATGGAAACTGCCCTCAAAAGTCAATTTGTACGATATTTCGAAATAAATTTTAACGATTTTATTTTTATTTGTGTAGTTTGGGAGCGATGCGCCGTTTTCCCTAATTATCAACAGCCGTTTTTCAGAGAAATGATGTTTGGAGGTCCTATTTTGCTTCGGAAGCATAACCTTGTCACAACACTGGGAAACACTTCGGGCTAATTATAACCGATAGTACGTCTTATTGAAGTCACGTGGTTGGATTTTGATACCCCACCTCATAGAGCAGTTAGTGGGGAGTCGATTGGCAGTGTTTTACAGGGAGTGTACACGTAATGGAGGCGCTGTGTACTAAGGTGTACTGCACGACGATGATGCACTTATCTCCAACCTATGCTAACCCTGCTTGTGCAGAGTTACTGCATTTACTCTATGTATTGGGACACTATGATTTGGGACACACTTTTTGTCCAGAAAACTATATTTTTTTTATGCTCCAAAGTTTGGGACATTCAGGAGATTTGTTTCCAGTTGGCCTGTTGCTAGTAGCAGACGACACTCATAAAAAAAATTCTTGAGTAACTAAAAAATTTTTTTATTTTTTGCTTCCAAAACGTAGCTTATGATCACTCATTGGAATGCGCGCAAGCGCTCGTTCCAATGAGGGATCATAAGCTATGTTTTGGAAGCAAAAAATGAAAATATAACAAAAAATTGGACGGCAATTTTCATATATAGTGATGGAAAATGAATCACACACAACTTTATTCAGCATCAAATCAAGACCAGGCTGTGTTCTTTCCCCATTTTCTAATAATTGGGACACCTGTGAAAATAATTATTTTTAGCTGTCCCAATACATAGAGTAAATACGATAGTACGTTTGGGAGCCTGACAATTGCTCTGCTTTGCTCAATGATTCTCTCTTGGTACTCCGGCTTTCTCCACCGGTAAAATGTCCATCATGAGGTGACCCAGGCTGCTGAAAGTGCCATTAAACCCCAATAAAATCGTTTGTGCGGATTACTATCTCATTAGATCTCCCACCCTTCATTCTCGGTCAGTTTTAACTTATTCAGACCCCACATTTCAATCTTATCTGAGAATAATATTTGTATCTTCATACATTGCAGAGTAAACGATGTGGACAGTTTCTTCAGAAGCGATTACGTCCCAAAAAAAGTGGTTGAAAATCAGCGAGCATACTGCAACTGTACTGTTAAAAGTAGTGGTAATACTCTTACAAATAATGTGGTGTGTAAAAGGGGCGTATTCTTATGTGAAACTGAGCCTGCAGAGAACGCGGATGTTTACTATACCACATGTTCTGGCGGCATTTCCAGACGAGACCTCTATGGATCAGATAACGCTATTATGCCCGTGGACATGGCACTGCTCCGTAGGCCAACCAGGGTGAGTTCTTTTTAGTTTGGAATTTGCGATACTGCTGTTATCGACCTAAACTAGGCTACAACGTAAACTGTTATCGTTAAAAATACAGCAAGTGGACTGGCCACTAGATGCCGGCACCACTACCATCACATTCAGCGGAGAGAGAACTTAACTTCTGTAATGATAACGTTTTTTTCGACTTGGGAGCAAAACTTAGGATCCGAAAAGGCTATTGAATAGTAATGAGGAGTAGCCCCGACTCCATTCAAGTGTTGTATTCAACACTAACTCGTCTGTTCCGACGAGCCAACCAAAGAAGTGACTTCCCACCCCCACCCCCACCTCTCATACAGGAGACCCCCCACCTCCTGTACAGGCGACCCCCACCCCACCTACCATATGGGATACCCCCACCTCCCTTACGGGAGACCTGATGATGGCAGAATAGTTCAAAGCAATACACAAAATAGGATTTTGAAAACAGCTCGGCGATTCGAAATTATCAGAATCAGCGTGATTCCAAACGAATCAAATTGAATCATCGAGGTGATTTCAAATTGAAATAAAAAAAAGTGGAATATTTTTTAATGGAATCAAAGTAGCTTCAGAAGCGGAACCGTCTTGACCTCTCCTATCATCAGGTTTCCTGCTGGTAAACGATTACACATTTCTACCGACTTTGTATCACATCTAGTTCAACTCTTAACCCGCTGTGCATTTTCAAAATATTTTTCATCAAATCTAGTCATGGCTGCTTTACAGCAGCCATGACTAGATTTTATGAAAACATCCATCTACGTTTAATTGAAGAAATCATCGGGCAAAAAGTCTATTTAATGGTTAAGTGGGCCCACATTATACTCATTTCAGTGGGAAGAGATTTTATGTCCTGGGCAGGAATATCCACCCACAGCATGTAAGAAGTTAATAATCTCAATATTATGGCCCCAAGACACTGGGTAACTTCTTAAACGAATCTGGCACTTACCGTATCGAATCGGTTTGTTCTTTAACCCTTTACCCAACGAATCGCCCGCATCCACCCGCGTAATATGCAAATTCAGCAGCCGAAAAAATATTATATTTTTATACTGTACCAATGACCCAGACTTAGCTGGTGCTAACTCTAACAAAACCAGGGCCAAACACAAATTTTGCCCCCCAATCCCCAAAATTTGCATCCAAAACAAAAAGAAATCATGTCCTAAAGGACCTCCATACTACGCCTCTACTGCGCATGCGCAGTGACGCAGTCGTCCCGAAATTGGCGCCAATTATCATTCTCTGTTTGGCCCTTCATCAGTCAACATCTCACTGATCTTTGTGCTTGTAAATCTCAGTTTAAAGGATGCCAGACACGTAATTTTTGGAGAAAATGTGATTCTAAGGAGGATAGAAGGAGGAGAGGAAAAAGAAGTGACAAAAAATAATCAGGGCTGTACTTAAAATTTTTTGATGAAATTATGTTAAGTTGCCTATTTTCGAGGCATGGGCCTCTTGTTGTCATTCTTGCTAATTGTTGCACTGCTTATTCAGTGTTTCCTCTCCCCTAGCCTTCTAAAGTCCCCCCTTGCAATTCTCCCATGCTTTTGGCATATTTTTGAGAAATTTCATTTCTAAAATTTCCTGGGAGAGTTGCTTGGTTACAGAATGTTTTCTGTTATTTTCCCCATAGTTACGTTTTCACCCATGGGTGTATAACGTTTGTGTTCTGCATCTTCCATCTGATGTTCTGCAGATTCTCCCCTGGGAGTCTCTGTTTTGCATCAGATAGAGTGTAATTGATGACTGATTCCGGGCCAGTTTTTTCAGTGCCTGGAGTCATGTTTTCTGGTGTTTTTACACTGTTTGCTTTCATTGGCAACAGCCTTTTTTGAGGGGGGGCTGTTTGCCTTTGCTGTAGTTTATCTCACTATACCCACCTGCGGCAACCGCGTTGTGTCCTTGGGCAAGACACTTCACCCCGATTGCCTACATGGGGGCACGATTACGCTGTGTACTGAGGCGTACTGCACGTCGATGGTGCGCATGTCTTCAACCAATCTAACCCTGCCTGTGCTGCGGTGCAGAGTTCAGAGTTACGATGTTGGGGAGCGGACAGCTGCTCGTCGTTGCTCGGTGGTTCTCTCCGGGTACTCCGGCTTCCTCCACCCGTAAAACTGTCACGGTCACGATTAGCCATTGTGCATAAGTATGTGACCTTAAACACCAATAAATAATAATAATAATAATAATATCTCACTATAAGATACATTTATATTATCCGAAAGTGTCTCATTAATTATTTAATGTAAATTTAAAATTTTTGACCACACTTTGCCATCGGATCCATCGGGGCTCAACGTTACTTTTAAGCAACTTGGGCTTCGCTGAAAAAATATTTTTTCAAAATTATTTTGTTTTGCAATTGTTTTTTCATTTATTAATGGATCATGTTATTATATATCTTTGTGTCAGGGGTTTTTGCGAGTAACTAGGACTTATTGTTGTTCTTTCACAATGAAGGGACGTTGTTCAAATTGTAATAGGAAGAAATCTTCCTCTGACTTTCATGATCATTGTATTAATTGTAGTCAGTGTTCTCGCATTAATCCCTGTCCTATATGTGAACATTGGGATGAGAAACATTGGAAACGTGTGTCACGATATGTTGTTTCTGGAGAAAGAGCGATTCCGGCTCTTTCTCCGCAAGGTCACTCTACTCTCTCAGTTTCTATTTCAGAGGAACCAGAACAGGGTGATGTTTCCATGTTATCTTCTTCAAGTGTGCGTCCGTCGTCACAAATGAATTCAGAGCTAGCGGCAAAAGTGCCCATGGAGATTAGACAAATGTCGTCCGCTAGCTCGCCCGGTGTAGCGTCCATTCACCGAATGGTTCGGCAGCCGGGTTCGTCCGATGCGGTCCAAAAGGAAATGTTGGGTGATGCGAGCACTATAAACATAATAGATGCACACCCAGTGACGGCGGATAGTAAGCGAGAACGGAGGAAGCCTTTGAGTCCGGTTCCTAGCTCGTCCAGGTCCAGCCGGGCCGCGAGCGAGAGAGGCCCCTCTCTCGTACAACAACATCTGGGACCAGATGTTGTGGTACAAAATGTGTCTTTAGCGGAGCATACGTCCGTCGCTCGGGACACTCCGTTGTATAAGCAGTCCGCAGAGACTGTTAAGGCTTCCTCTTCTCGTCAGCGCACACGACCGCACCTTGGCTGTGTGACCGCCGATATATTACCAGCTTCGCCGATGAAGGATTCTTCGGCGACCAGGTCACACCATCCGGCAGCCAGGGATTCGAGACCGATGGACTCCGGACGTTCGCATAGGAAAAGTATGCGGGAGCCATCTGATGCGGAGCTGCCCTCGGCGAAGCAGCGAAAGACTGCGCCTCCGCAGGTCTCGACGCCGGACATTCTTGTGCAGATAGCACAGCTTATCGCAGCATCCCAGCAGCCGACAGAAACGGTGTCGGATCGACAATTATCCGACGGCGCTAGGTCGGTACGCTCCGCAGAAGCATCGGGGGCGGACGACCGGGAACATCATGAGGTCCGACCGGATGGTGAAAGGGATACGGATGACTTGGAGCTATCCCTTTCGGAACAACATAAAGCCGCCGTGGACTTCATCCGGCACTTTCTCCCTCAAGTTGTTCCGTCGGGCCAGACTGCTGCGCTTCCGGACAAGAGAATTATAGCGTCATTGGACTCTGAATTTTTTGAGTGGTTCAGGGATATCGCTCCCGAGTTTCCGTCGCAGTCCAATAATGTTGCTAGAACATTTGAATTATTGAACGACGCTATATTTAAACTTGCTTCCAGGACGGGGAAAGCAGGTTTCTTGTCCGCTAATACTCTCAACCTGCCTTTCATTAATGCAAGGAATAAATTCGATACGGCAGGACAGGGTATACCGAGAGTTCCTCTGCGTATGGACGACGAGGCGGAAGACTTAGAGCTATCATTACCGTCGTCAGCTTCTATTCCAACCGCGGTGTTGGAAACAGCTATTGCGTCTAACAGAGCCAATTTAGATGCCTTATCTTACGCAGATCACCTTACTAAGGCGTTATCACTGCGCCTTCAAGGGGAAGAGTTTCAGGATATACAATCCTCTTTAAGACTTCTTTCAAGGGCAGTAGCTTATTCCACGTGTAACTCCGCCCTTTCAGTGGCAAATCTGGAGTTGGTTAGACGTGACGCAGCCCTAGCTACATCCACACTAGTGGATTCTAAGGTGAAGAACTCTCTTAGAGTCGCTTCGGTCTCAGGAGAACTTCTCTTTGACGGCAAGCTTTCCGCTATTTATGATAAAATTAAAAAGAAAGCTAATGATTCTCTGTTGTTCAGATCTGCTCCTAAGAAGTCGGATACAGCAGACACGAATAAGACAGGCACTTCTGGGTCTAATGCGCCCAAGAGAGGTTCCTATAGAGGTTCCGGTGCGTCCTCTTGGTCTTATTCGAGAGACCGTCAGGATAGCGACTCTCGTTCGGGACGTCCTTCAGGCCGGGACAATCGGTCGGACGCCCCGAGGTCGACGAGGCGAGGTGCGGGTCGTGGAAGACGTGGTTTCCCCTACCGCAGGCCTCGCAGGTCCAGGAGGTGATGGCTTAAACCTCTATCGCGTTCCGGTTGGCGGAAGGTTGTCGAGCTTTTCACAAGAGTGGGCGTCGATTACGGACGACCCTTGGGTGAGAGGAGTGACTTCGGAAGGTCTAAAGATATCCTTCCAACGAAAGCCTCCATTAACTCGAAGTCCAAAGTGGACTCATCTTCCGTCAAATCCACAGAAAAGAGACGCTCTGTTATCAGAAGTGCAGTCTCTTTTAATGAAGAACGCGGTAGAGGTCGTAGAAAACCAGGAATCTCCGGGATTCTACAGCCATCTGTTTCTGGTTCCGAAACCAGACGGCTCGTTCCGTCCAGTCATAGATTTGAGCTGGATAAACAAGCTGATCGTCGCTCCGAAGTTTTATATGGAGACGATTCGATCGGTCAGAGCGAGTATTCGGGTGAACGATTATGCAACCAGCATAGATCTCAAAGATGCGTACTTTCACGTCATGGTACATCCGACATTCCGAAAGTATCTACGCTTCGCAGTCCTTGGAGTGGTGTATCAATTCCGGGCGATGTGCTTCGGATTGAATCTAGCACCCTGGGCTTTCACTCGGGTAATGAACTCGGTAATGATCTACTTCCGAGCTCATTCGTCTGCGGTAACGTCGGCCTACCTGGACGACATTCTTCAGAGGTACGGCAACGAGTTAACGCTTCAGAACGATGTTCAGAATCTTCTTCTATTGCTCCGACGTCTCGGTTTTATAGTAAACGAGGAGAAGTCGGATCTGGTGCCGTCCAAGTCATTCACTCATCTGGGAATGAGCTTCGAGACGCACAACAATCTCGTTCGTCTGCCGTTAACCAGAGCGAAATTAGTCAGTTGTTACGCTCGCTATTGTCTGCACGCAGACAAAGTCACAGCGAGAGAATTTATGAGACTGATAGGTCTGTGCGGAGCCGCCGCGGATCTCATTCCGATGGGGCGGTTACGCACACGTCCTCTTCAAATTTTCCTGACTCAGAATTGGAGTGTGAAAATTCATTCGCTCGATGTAGACGTTCTCTTGTCAGATCAAGTGAAACAAGAGATTCAGACTTGGGCAAACATTCAGTGGTTAACTCAAGGAGTTCCGCTGCAGTTGCCGGATCCGAGTTTTACCGTTATGACGGATGCCAGTCAAACAGGTTGGGGTGCATCATTAATCCCAACGGATTCGAGATGCCGGGGTCTTTGGGATCCGCAATTCCTGTGCAAGCACATAAACATCAAGGAAATGATGTCAATTTGGCTTGCGTTACGTCACTGGATGGACATTATTCACGATGCTCATGTCCAAATCCTATCCGACAATACGACAGTAGTGGCGTATATACGGAATCAGGGAGGCACTCATTCAGTTCCGTTGTTCAATCTAACGGAAAGAATCCTTCTGTTTGCGTTAGAACATCACGTTCTTCTTTCGGTCCGTCACATACCGGGTCGTCTGAATGTGCTAGCAGACTCCCTTTCACGAAAGGGTCGTTTGTTGCCGTCGGAGTGGACTCTCAACAAACAAGTATTCAATCAGATTTGCTACCAATGGGAAGGGCCAATGCTAGACGTATTTGCGACACATCTCAACAATCAGTTGCAGACGTATGTGTCTCCGTGTCCGGATCCAAGAGCATTTGCAGTAGACGCTCTGTCGATCCCTTGGGACGGAATGATAGGATATGCGTATCCTCCAGCGCCGTTAATTCAACAAGTATTGCTAAAGATAAAACAATCTCAATGCAAGATTCTATTGGTAGCATCTCTGTCGCCACAGAGACCGTGGATAAATCTACTCAGGTGTCTGTTGTGGGACCTACCGCGGAAGCTTCCTCCACGGGAGGATCTTCTTTCGCAGGGGAAATCGCGCCAACTCCATCACAACCCGCAAGGTCTCAACCTTCACGTTTTTCCGTTGTGCGGTCCTTCTTGCATGGCAAGCACTTTACAGGACGAGCAGTGGACGCGATTTCTAACTGTAGGAGGACCTCCTCTTCGCTAAACTATGCGGCTAAGTGGAAGGTTTTTTGTCGTTGGTGTAGGGATCATTCTGTAGATATATTTGATCCCTCTATACCAGACATTGCAAACTTTCTAGTATACTTGTTTGACGAAATCAAACTGCAGCCTGTTACTATAAAGGGTTATAGATCTATGTTATCTGATACCTATGCACATCATGATAGTTTACAAATTGGATCTAATGTCTCTTTATCGAAGTTGGTTAGAAACTTTTCGATAAATAGACCCAGAACTCTTAGATTAATTCCTAAGTGGAATTTAGCTTGGGTTCTCCTTAAATTGAAGGAAAAGCCATTTGAACCTCTTGGGACAGTAGATTTCAAATTCTTATCTTATAAGACAGCTTTTCTCTTAGCTTTCTCTTCTGCCAGAAGAGTCAGTGAGCTTCATGCACTATCGGTGGATGATTCTCATTATCGTAGTGTTGGGAACACTATCACCTTCACTACTAATGTGGGTTTTTTTAGCTAAGAATCAGGCTCCTAATAAATATCCGGAACCTATTGTTATTAAGGCTCTTCCGTCTTCAGACGGGCGTAGGCCTTTACTCTGTCCTGTTAGAGCACTACGTATCTATAAACAGAGATCTCAGTTTATCAGAAAGGGACGGAAACGTTTCTTTCTGTCTTTGATGCCTAATAGAAAGGACATTTCAGTCCATTCTATTGCTAGATGGATTCAGTTAACTATCCGTACTGCTTATGAAGATTTATCTTCTTCTCAGCAGTCTGTGCTTAAGATTTCTGCTCATGAAGTAAGAGCTCTTTGTACTTCCTGGGCTAATGCTAATAGTGTTGCTATTACAGATTTAATGAAGGCTGCTTATTGGTCTCAGCCATCCACATTTACGAATTTTTATCTCAGAAATATTGAGTCCATTTCTGGAGACCTGCATTGTTTAGGTCCGTTATCTGTTGCTCAGAATGTCGTCCACTAAACAGTTGCAACTATAGTTATGCAGGCTTTCTGTTCCGGCAGTGACTCCGTCCGGCTGCCCTCTTCGCTCTGGGCTATTTGACCCAGGGCAAGGGGAAGGGGGGGGGGGGGCGGGTGTTCCCTTAGGTCACCTGCTTTATATTGAAAAGCAAGGGAATGCCTCCTCCAAGTCAGTATTTCTGAGTCGCTTCCGGGATGGTTTTAAAGTGTAATATTAATGTTTAAATTCATTCATGTCTTATTTTTAAAGTGTAGCTCGGTGTGAAGCATTTGTATATGTCAAGTGTCAAACGGGCTTTAATATACAATACTCGGACACTTTTAAATGACTATAAAGAGTCTCAATTCTCTGGACTACTTTATTTATTGGCTTGCTTTAAAAATAATTAGTATAAGGGTTATACTGGATGTTAATAGAGAACATGAATGTTATTGTGCTCAATTATTAAGGGTAGTGTATCTTTCTAATTTAATATTAAATAAGAAAGATACATGTAAAGCCTAATACTCCTTTTCTCCTTAAGGGGTTACCTCTTTACTATGTAGTTGAGCTTATTGGATTTTCCTCTATGTCCTAGGCCCTCCAGCCTGTTTACTATTCAGCTAAGTCTGGGTCATTGGTACAGTATAAAAATGTTAAAAAATTTATAGTAATTTATATATTTTTTATACTTACCAATGACCCAGACGGGGATGGCCCTCCCTGGAGTTGGGAACTCTTGCCTCCCCGCTGAGTACATAGCGCTGACCAGGCACTGCCAGTAAGAATGATAATTGGCGCCAATTTCGGGACGACTGCGTCACTGCGCATGCGCAGTAGAGGCGTAGTATGGAGGTCCTTTAGGACATGATTTCTTTTTGTTTTGGATGCAAATTTTGGGGATTGGGGGGCAAAATTTGTGTTTGGCCCTGGTTTTGTTGGAGTTAGCACCAGCTAAGTCTGGGTCATTGGTAAGTATAAAAAATATATAAATTACTATAAATTTTTTAACTTTTCAAAAAATTTCAACAAAACCATATCATGTGACCCCTCTTTGGAACGAGCTTGTCAAGCTCGTTCCAAAGAGGGGTCACATGATATGGTTTTGTTGAAATGTTGTGAAAATATTTAAAGAATGATATTTAAAATAATAAATTTTGAAATCGTCTGCATTGGGTAAAGGGTTAAATACTCCATGGCATGTTTGGGGCATTAAATATTGGATATATCTCAGTTGATCGGAAAAGCGAACCCAGTAATCGTGTTAAAATAATAATACTGATTTGCCCTTCCACTAATTTGCTACGGTTCTCTGACGAGGGGGCCTACATAAACCCAGTCCCTGCCTAGTTATACCCTAACGCAAACAAAGTTTGGGGGTATATAGGAATCACCCTGTCCGTCCGTCTGTCCATCTGTCCATCCTTGTAAGCACAACTCCTCCTAAACTGTTTGAAGAATTTTCATGAAACTTTACACAATGGAAGAACTCCATATGAAGATGTGCATGAAGCAAAATAATTCCATTCTGACATTTCCAAGGGGAGATAATGTAACTTATACTGTCTGTCCATCCTTGTAAGCGCAACTCCTCCTAAACCGTTTGAAGAATTTTCATGAAACTTTACACAATGGAAGAACTCCATATGAAGATGTGCATGAAGCAATATAATTCCGTTCTGACATTTCCAAGGGGAGATAATCTAACATATACATTTCAGGCACGGCAGGGGGGGGGGGGGGGGGGTATCACTTTGTGAGTTTGCTCACAGTACCTCTAGTTATTCCTACTTCACTCTCCCAAATCTCCCAACATTCAGTCAAAAAATGTTTTATAATTCTCCATGGCACTTTCTCGACCTCTCCAAATACAAAACTGATCATTTGCCCTCATGCCATTCGTCCACTTTTTCTTCACGTTTCCATTCCATATTTTTACACTGTAAACCAATGGCCCAGACTAGCTGGTGCTTAACTCAAAGTTATTGAGGACCAAACACAAATTTTGAACTCCCCCATCCCTATAATTTGCTTGCAAAACCGAAAATTAAAAGTCCTATCTGGCCCACCATACATTTACTCTCCACTCATGCGCAGACGTCAGGAAGTGACCGGAATTGGCGCAAACATCATTCTTTGTTTGGCCCTAAAGTCACCAACAATGAAATGACATCTGTGCTTTAAAATCTCCTTTTAAGCTCACCTGACTGAAAGTCTGTGTGAGCTTTTACCATCACTTGGCATCCATCGTCCGTTAACTTTAGCAACTCGGTCTTCTCCTTCAAAACCACTAGCCCAAACACAAACAAATTTGGCATACAGTATATTGGAGGTATCCTCTTCCCAGTTTGTTAAAATGAACTCGTTGCCCCCAGTGGGGTGGGAGTGATGTCCCAAAAGCATCAATTTCTCCTGAAATTTTCTTATGAACCACCAGTCAGAATGCTGTGATATTTGGTATGTAAGCTCCTTTGTTACTCAAGATTCAAGTTTGTTCAAAGAAATTTTCTCTGTCAGTATTTGGGCTCGCTACGGGAGGATCCCTATTTTGTGCCCCACCCAAAATTTCTATTTTCCGAACCGAGAGGCCGATTTGAACCAAATTTGCTATGAGGTATTATTGGGTCCTAAGTACTTGATTCATGCCCCCAAAAATTTTCCTGCTGCCCTGTGGGAACCTCAGGAGCTAAAAATAGAAAAAAAATTCAAACGCCCATATCTCCAAAACTGCACGGCACTGAGAATTCTTATTTGGTGTGAAGCTTCCTTAGGACCAACAGAATGGAATGGTAAAAAAATTGCTATCGGTTTTATCATGGGGTACTTTTTGGGGACTTTGAAAAAGTGCGGAGTCAGCATTTTTTAACACTTGTGGGTAATGGGAAAAACATTTAAGACTACTTTTCTCCCAAACCACTGCTCCAAAAGCTTTCAAATTTCACATATAACATCTTTGGAAGATTGTTTCACACGTTTATTGAAATCAATTCCCTGGGTCCATATTTGGGCTGTCTATGGGAGCCCAAATATTTAAATTAGTGCCGTATGAGGAATATTCTTTCAAAATCTTCTTCTTCAGATCTACCAGTAAGAATCTTTTGATATTGGTATTCAGCATCCTTAGGATGGTGAGATTCAAGTTTGTTCCAGGCAAGTCCCCAGGTTCATATTTAGGCTGAAAATTTGTGGTCCCGGTCCGGATTTAGAAATTTTGGACCAAAATCCGGAAATGAGTTTTTTGTTTTTTTTATGCATTTCGGTCAATTTTCAGACAAAAAAATTTATTTTTTTTTTACACTGAAAATTTGGGGCCCAGGTGGGACTTGGAAATTTTGGACCAAAATCTGGAAATTAGTTTTTAGCTTAACTTGACAAAGTCAAGATAAGCTATTGGCATCACGCATGCGAAAGTCTGTGAGTCTGTGAGTCATTTTCCTTTAGCACGGGCTACACCCTGCAGTTCTTGTCTGATCGTCACGATTTCATATGCAGGTTTGGGGTCATGTCTAGATGAGAACGTCCCCTTTTGGTCGCGATCGGTCAACCGGTATGGCTGCCCGAGCCCAAAACCCGAAAACCATTAGCACAGTCTACAGGTCGTATTTATGAAGGGATTTCAATGTAACTTGGTAGGATGCCTCTGTATAATGCCTAGATGAGAACGTCCCCTTTTGGTTATGATCTGTCAACTGTGATGGCTGCCCAAGTCCAAAACCCAAAAACTTTTAGCACAGTCTGCAGGTCATGTTTAATATGGAGGGATTTCATTGTAACTTGGTAGGATGACTCCTTATGATGTCTAGTTGATAATTTCCCCATTTGGACGTGATCTGCCGACCGTGACGACTGCCCGAGCCCAAAACCCGAAAACCTTTAGCACAGTCTACAGGTCATATTTATTGAGGAATTTCATTGTAACTTGGTGGGTTGACTTCATATAATGTCTAGATGAGAAAGTCCCCTTTTGGACGTGATTGGAAAACTGTGACGGCTACAGGGGCCCGAAGCCCGAAAACCTTTAGCACAGTCTACAGGTCATATTGATGAAGGGATTTCATTGTAACTCGGTAGGATGTCTCCAAATAATGTCTAGATGAGAACGTCCCATTTCGATCGCGATCATTCAGTCTTTATGGGTGCCCGAGCCCAAAGACCTTTTGCATTGTCTATAGGTCGTATTTATGGAAGGATTTCATTGTAACTTGTTAGGTTGACGGCATATAATTCCTAGATGATGACATCCCCTTTTGGTCGTGATTGGTCAGCTGTGATGGCTACAGGTGCCCGAAGCCCGAAAATCTTGAGCACAGTCTGCAGGTCATATTTATGAAGGGATTTCATTGTAACTTCATAGGATCACTCCAGATGATGCCCAGATGAGAATGTCCCCTTTTGGTTGCGATCATTCAACCTTGACGGCTGCCCGAGGCCAAAGCCCGAAAACCTTTAGCACAGTCTACAGGTCATATTTATGAAGGGATTTCACTGTAACTTGGTAGGTTGGCTTCATATAATGTCTAGATGAGAACGTCCCCTTTTGGACGTGATTGAGCAACTGTAACGGCTACAGGGGCCCTGAAGCCCAAAAACCTTTAGAACAGTCTACAGGTCATATTTATGAAGGGATTTCATTGTAGCTTGGTAGGATGACTCCAAATAATGTCTAGATGAGAACGTCCATTTTGATCGCGATCATTCAGTCTTTATGGGTGCCCGAGCCCAAAAACCTTTAGCATAGACAAAAGGTCATATTTATGGAAGGATTTCATTGCAACCTGTTAGGTTGACTCCATATAATGCCTAGATGATGACATCCCCTTTTGGTCGTGATTGGTCAACTGTGATGGCTACATTTGCCCGAAGCCCGAAAACCTTGAGCGCAGTCTACAGGTCGTATTTATGAAGGGATTTCATTGTAACTTCGTAGGATCACTCCAGATGATGCCCAGATGAGATTGTCCCCTTTGGTTGCGATCATTCAACCATGATGGCTGCCCGAGCCCGAAAACCTTTAGTACAGACTACAGGTCATATTTATGAAGAGATTTCATTGTAACTTGGTAGGTTGGCTTCATATAATGTCTAGATGAGAACATGCCCTTTTGGACGCTATTGGGCAACTGTGATGGCTACAGGGGCCTGAAGCCCAAAAACCTTTAGCACAGTCTACAGGTCATAATTTTGAAGGGATTTCATTGTAGCTTGGTAGGATGACTCCAAATAATGTCCAGATGAGAACATCCCCTTTTGGTCGCGATCATTCAGCCTTTATGGCTGCCCGAGCCCAAAGACCTTTAGCATAGTCTATAGGTCGTATTTATGGAAGGATTTCATTGTAACTTGTTAGGTTGACTGCATATAAATATAATGCCTAGATGATGACATCCCCTTTTGGTCATGATTGGTCAGCTGTGATGGCTACAGGTGCCCGAAGCCCGAAAATCTTGAGCACAGTCTACAGGTCATATTTATGAAGGGATTTCATTGTACCTTCGTAGGATCACTCCAGATGATGCCCAGATGAGAATATCCCCTTTTGGTTGCGATCATTCAACCATGGTGGCTGCCCCAGCCCAAAGCCCAAAAACCTTTAGCACATCTTCAGGTCATATTTATGAAGGGATTTCATTGTAACTTGGTAGGTTGACTTCATATAATGTCTAGATGAGAACAGCCCCTTTTGGACTCTATTAGGCAACTGTTACAGCTACAAGGGCCTGAAGCCCAAAACCTTTAGCACAGGCTACAGGTGACATTTATGAAGGAATTTCATTGTGCCTTGGTAGGATGACTCCAAATAATGTCTAGATGAGAACGTCCCCTTTTGGTCGTGATCATTCAGCCTTGATAGCTGCCCGAGCCCAAAACCCCAAAACCTTTAGCATAGTCTACAGGTCATATTTATGGAAAGGATTTCATTGTAACCTGTTAGTTTGACTCTATATAATGCCTAGATGATGACATCCCGTTTTGGTCAACTGTGATGGCTTCAGGGGCCCGAAGCCTGAAAACCTTGAGCACCGTCTACAGGTCATATTTATGAAGGGATTTCATTGTAACTTTGTAGGATCACTCCAGATGATGTCTTTTGGTTGCGATCATTCAACCATGATGGCTGCCCGAACCCAAAGCCACAAAACCTTTAGCACAGTCTACAGGTCATATTTATGAAGGGATTTTATTGTAACTTGGTAGGTTGACTTCATATAATGTCAAGATGAGAACGTCCCCATTGGACGCAATTGGGAAACTGACGGCTACAGGGGCCCGAATCCCGAAAACCTTTAGCACAGTCTACAGGCCATATTTATGAAGGGATTTCAATGTAACTTGATAGGATGACTCGTTTTGGAATAATTTCACTGTAACTTGATAACTTTCGTTGATATACGTTAACTGTGAAGGCCACATACATTAACTTTGAGGTCATATTAACCCACCCCTCAGCTCTTTAGTACAGTGTACACCTCATATTAATTTTATCAAAACATAGCATACAGGGAACAGAAATGAACATATTCCCAATTATCATAATTCTTGTCTTATTTCATAATCCTTTCATAAACATTGAACATTATCCTTTTCATCAAACACAACACACAAGTTAAGCTACAGTGTCATTGACACTTTCATTTGTTTTTTTATGCGTTTTGGTCAATTTTAAGATAAAATTTTTTTTTTTTTTTACACTGAAAATTTGGTAATACATATATGCATTTCATGACTTTTCGATTGGCGGCTGGGTCGTACTCTATGGCGACCTCATGGGCACATCCACTTTTTAGTTGGTTGGTTTCCTGTGAGTGTTCGTCTATATGTCATATACAAGCGCATAATTCATCATAAATAAATTGTTATGAACCTTAGAAATTATGAATTATTTTGGGGGCGGTCCGTGTCGAGCCTGTTAATCATACCTACTTCCATTTCTGGATCCAGGTTTCTATTATGTCGGTACTCAATTTTAGGGCTGTCATGATTAATTGATTGTTGATCGGTCACGGTGAAATCGATTAGTATTTTTCGTTGTCGAATAATCGGTAAATTGTATCCCGTTTTAGATGTTTAATAATTAAAAGAAAATTTGATGAAAAAACTATTTTTCTAAAGGTAAAGAGTTAAGAACATCGATGTTAAACCCCAAGAAGCCGTTGGAAGCATTTGTCTTCCATGTACATTCAACAAAGCTTTGATGTTCTGAATTTTTGAACCGTCAGTGTAATAAGACCGGTCGGCAGCTGCGAAGTTCGCAACTGCCGACCGGTCTTGATTATTACACTGACGGTTCAAAAGTTCAGAACATCAAAGCTTTGAATGTCCCTAAAAGTTGATCGTCTTCGTTGTTTACTTGAGGTAGGTCAGCTGACTTGAACTTCATTTTTATCGACTTCAATGAGAGGGAGAGGGGGTGGGGGTCATCTAGGTACGATTAATCGATTATTTGCGATGATTAATCGATTCCTAAAATGAAAAATCGTGACAGCCCTACTCAATTTAATACACCTTGTTTGCACTCTCGTATATTCGCACATTTATAGTGTCATAGATATCGGATAGTACTTGTCGGGGAGTATTGTTACTGGAATTTATTGTACGCCTGAATGGGGTCGCCTGTGGGTTACCTCGGAAGTGTGTTACTTTCCAGAGATCGTTCATTGTGGTTCTGTTGGACATGTGTATGTTATATATTATATCTCCGGTTTTCGACCTATTTGCGTATGCCGACTCTGGTGTACGTTATATAGCGGGCGATATTAATTACCGGGATCGTCGCCATAGCCTTAGCTTCTGAAGTGGCATTAAGCACCATTTATTAATAATAATTAATACCTGAGTGCCCGTTCGACGAATATTTATATTGTTTTTTGGTACAGCTTTTACTGATTCCTGCGCGCTCCCCTCTTTCTTTTTGAAGATTCCTTCAAAAGAAAAGGGGGGGGGGGTAATTTTTTATTTACCTCTCCTTCGGCGTGGTAGGTATGTAACTCTGAGGGAAGCTGTTTTGTACGTAATTATATCCTGCATACAGCTGGAGTTTTATTGTATATGGCGTATGTTTGTGGGGGATATTCTCTCTTTCTCAAATATGTCATCCTAATTTTTAGGGCTTAGTCTGGGCTAGCCTTAAAAATTGGGAACTCGTTACATCCAATTAGCATAGTCTTCATTCTAAGTATACGGAATTACTTGAACTGGGCTCCTTTTGCATGATATGTCTTCTCTATTACTGTATAGAGAGACATAAATGTAATTCCTAATAATTTAAATTTCTTTTCTCTTGGATTACAGGATTGGAACTATGTTGATCTACTAAGTCTGAAGTCCTAGGCCCTCCACCTTTTTACGATTCAGCTAGTCTGGGCCATTGGTTTACAGTGTAAAAATATTATAAATTTAAAGTAATATGGATATTTTTATACTTTCCAATGGCCCAGATCTCCCCAGCTGCTACCCCCTCGTCGCTACGCAGGAGTTCATCTCCTAAACCTTTGATGTACAATGCAAACAGAATTGACGATAGGAAACACCCCTGTTTTAGACCTATCTCCATAGGCACACATTTTGTTGTTATGTTACCCAGGCTAAGTTTACTCTGTACATCTTTATATAATGCTTTCAGAATTCCAACAAACTCACCTCCCAAGCCCAGAGCTTCAAGGTTTCGCCACATACCCTCCCTCCATACTCTATCATATGCCTTTTTAACATCCAAAAAGGCCATAAACATCTTTATCTTTTTTTGCTTTTGCAGATTCTATCATTTAAGATAGCGTGAAAAGATGGTCAGTGACTCTCCTTCCCTTCCTGAAGCCATTCTGAATCTCTCTCAAAAAACCCTTCTCCTCAATCACCTCCTCTGATCTCCCATACAGGACTTTACAGAAAACTTTTCCAATGTTGCTACTGACAGAGATCCCTCGATAATTATCCAAAACGTCTTTTTCCCTCTTTTTGTGAATAAATGTCACTTTGCTTTCTCTCAACATTTTTGGGACCTCTTGTTTTTCTATGGTTAAATTGAATAGGGCGGTTAGGCTTTCACAGAGTTCCTCTCCCTGTTTTTTGAGAAACTCCTTAGGAATCTTGTCCACCCCTCCCACTTTTCCATTCCTTAATTTTGAGATCACCTTTCGCAGCACCTCGGTTTTAATTTCGCTGCACACGAAGTTTGATAGATTTTCCTTGCCCTGGTTTGGACACTCCTGTGGGTTCCCCATGCCCTATCACTTATCGTTTACCTTTTCCCAGTGCTTGACTAGTTCTGATGCGATTTGATATTGATCATCTGTAACTCTGCCATCTACTTTAATACTTTGTGGATTACTTCCTTTATTACATTTATTCACCCATTTCCAAAATACGATCGAACTCGACCCCTTGTCATTCTTATCTTCCAAATATGACTGCCATTTCACACTGATGATCATCTTTAATCTTATTGACTTTATTTCGTGCTTGGTGGTATTCTTCCTTTGCTACCATGGTCTCGTTGCTTTCTACCCCTTGAGTTTTCTACTTCTGTATGCAGCACATTTAGCCTTTCTACCCTTTATGGCACTTTTCAGTTCTTCGTTCACTCTGTACCCAAGTTCCCGTGCTGGCACCTAATCTTTTTTACACTTTCATTTCCTGCCTCCACTAGGCTCGCAACTATGGCGTCGACCATTTTCTGGACACTGGCCCCCGTATGTGCGGTTGCAAGCTTTGGTTTCAATTTTTCTTCGAACTTCACCCAGTCAGCATCCTTTTTGAGTTCCGAAATCTCCATAAAGTTTCCTTTGCTTTTTACTAGGTTTTTGGCCCTGATCGTCACTGTAATCAAGTTGTGATCACTATCCAACTCCCATTTACCCTCATCATCCACTTACCTCCCTCCATAAAATAATATCAGTTATTGATTTTCTGTCATTCCTCTCCCAGGTCCATTTCCCCTACACCTGGCGTCCCTATTTAGAATCTTCAGACCGAGCTCATTAGTGAAGTTCAACAGCTTCCTTCCATTCCTGTTGACTTTCTTGTCCCCGCCCTCCATGCCATCTTCCCTACCACCTATGTGTCCATTAAAGTCACCCATCAGAATTATACCGAGCCCCCTGTTTTCTAGTTCTGTGGTATTGGACCTTAGTGTTGAGTATATCGAGTCATTCCACTCGGGTTTGCTTCCCTCCACCACACAGTACACAATCCCAAGGGCAATACTTTTGTTTCTTAGAATGATCTTTACCCGTCCAATTTCTTTCGTTACCTCAGCCGAGGTGCTGACATCTTCCAGGTCCATGATCTGCGATGGTTTTAAATGTTCTTTAATGTACATGCCTACCCCTCCCCCTTTTTCTGGCCTTCCATTCGCCCTACACCTATCCATACGCACCCCATTATTTAGTCTACCCGTACCTCGTGTCTTAACCACGTCTCGCTTAAGCCCATGACATCAAGGTCCTCTGCCTCGATCAGTGTAGCAATTTCACTTACTTTCCAGTGGAGACCCTGGATGTTGCTATAACCCACTTTCAGGGTAGTGAGATTCATTGGCTTCTGCCAACTGATCCTATTGTTTTCTGACGCTAACCTTGGTAAACTTATTCTGCCCCCTCGCTCTTGTTCACCCCACCTGTGTCCACTCTTGCCATACTTGCTCCAGGCTTCCCATCCCGCTTCTCTTCAATAAAAGCTCCGCTACCCGTAAAATTTTATCCCCCGATACCCATGTCCCCATCTGCTAAGATGCAGTTCGTCACACATGTACATGCTCGCGTTACCCCAAAACGTGTCCCAATGGTCGATAAAGGATATTCAACACAATAATCCCCCAACTCCTCATTCAGCACCAAAATCCTTGAGTTCCATTCGTCCCCACCCCCTAGGACAGGAAGGACCCCAGATACAACTACTCTTGCATTCCTACTGAGCAGTTGGCTGACTAAACCTCTGTATGACTCCATCAAACTTACTGGCCTTCTCTCCCTGATATTGTTGGTCCCCGCATGGACCATCACTACCAGATCCGATCCTGACATGTACATGCTCGCGTTACCCCAAAACGTGTCCCAATGGTCGATAAAGGATATTCAACACAATAATCCCCCAACTCCTCATTCAGCACCAAAATCCTTGAGTTCCATTCGTCCCCACCCCCTAGGACAGGAAGGACCCCAGATACAACTACTCTTGCATTCCTACTGAGCAGTTGGCTGACTAAACCTCTGTATGACTCCATCAAACTTACTGGCCTTCTCTCCCTGATATTGTTGGTCCCCGCATGGACCATCACTACCAGATCCGATCCTGACCCTTCCACAATACCATCTACCCAGTCCCTCAGATCCTCAACCTTCGCCCCCGGAAAGCACAAGACTGTTCAGTTAGAACTGTCAGGACCACAAACCACATTGTCAATCCCACGTACAATGCTACTCCCCGCTACAACTAATTTCCTTCTTCTCCCACCAGTTCCTTTATCGTCTGCAACTCGTCTCATTTTATGCACCTCTGGTCCCTCTTTCTCTCCACCGCCCTTCTTACCCCATCTGTCCTATCCCCTGTCAATGTCCCTCACTCTCACTCTCATTCCCAGGGGTGTATCAGAATCTTTAAACACTGCTTAGCAACCTTGGCAGCCTTACGCCAACTCTGGCCTCCTGACTCTATGAAGTCCTGTCCTGATGCCACCTTCCGAATTTTCCTACTGGATTCTCCTCCTCAGTTACACCCCCATATCAAGTGTTCTTCCCCCACGTTTCCTGCCTCCCAGTTTCATCCTTGAGTCCACAACGACCTTCTGTCCACCCTCCACCTCACCATCAAAGGTAACCTTCAGCGGTGTGACTCTAGATACACCAGCCCTCCCCTTCAGCTCTGCAATATCCCACTCAATTCCAACACACTTCTCTAACAACTGTAAAATATCCCTGCTCGCACACACCTCACTACTGTCCATTGGTCGACCACCACCATACCACATATCACACTGTCAGCACGCCTCTGTATCCTCAATCTCCCCCACCTGCACCTGCACCCATCGACTCACCTTCCCCGACCCCCTTTAGTAACCATACTTACCATACTCACCTCGGTCTGGACAACAGTTGAACACATACCAATCATGTTTATAAATGCAATAATATATATCCAAAATCAACAAATCAACCGACACACACGAAAAAGGGCAACGTAAATTAAATCTTCAAAGGATACAACAACACACTTTAACATAACCCACCAAAATCAACATAAATTCTCCCCTTAACCCTTTACCCAACTAATCGCCAGCATCTGCCCGCGTAATATGCAAATTCAGCAGCTGAAAAAATATTTTTCGAAAAATTTCAACAAAACCATATCATGTGACCCCTCTTTGGAACGAGTTCGTCAAGCTCGTTCCAAAGAGGGGTCACATGATATGGTTTTGTTGAAATTTGTTCAAAAAATTTAAAAAATGATATTTAAAATAATAAATTTTGAAATCGTCTACGTTAAACAAATTACATAAAATATATAAACAAAAACTACTAAAAATATATAAATCTAACAAAATACTTATTTTCGATCTCTGTATCCGAGGCAAGCCTGTTCTGGTGAACACTGATTGATATATCATCAGCAGATTGGTTGTTAGAAGATACAGCTGCATTTCGAAACTTCATAAAGAAACGGGATATCAAGTTCAAGTATGGGAAAAGTAAAACCAAACACGTCTTTCTAAAAGCAAGGGCAAGATTAGTAGTTGCTAATGGAGAGCTTGGATGGTCAGTAATTATACTAATAGTGTTTATGGAGGGAGAAGAAACATGACGGCTAGAAGGAGCAGGCAAGAATCCCGAGCGACCACACTTGTCTATAATATCTATGAAAAGTTCTAAACTGAATCCCCATATACAAAACTTTCATTTCCATCTTTCTGTAAAATGAGACCGAAGTATATCCTTCTTATGTCACTGATTTCAAGAAATACTTGTCTGTGCAGTAAACACCAAGAAATGACGATGAAATAGAATGACGCTGTGCATTACCGTGACTTTAAGTCCGAAAGTTTTTAGCAAAAACGTAACCAAAAAGGACATGGAGAACTTAGGACTGAAATAGTCAATGGATTTTTGACACATCGGATCTAATACCAGAGCAAAAAATAATTAAATTTGTTAGTGATGCGTCGACTATTTCAATTAGATGTAAGACGCATCTCAATCTTTGTCCAACTGCGACAAATCTTTGTCGCTGGAAATACCTGTCTTACGTCATTTGAGTGTTGATTGCAATAGACAACTAAAAGTGCTACTATGTAATATAATTGTGTTTATTTTGAAGTTCTCACCGTGCAATTTGCCTTAGCACACAGCGCCACCGTGTCCCCATGTTGGCAATCGGGATTAAGTCCCTTGTCCAAAGACACAACATAGTTACCCCAAGAAAGTTTTATTATAAAATTCGAATATGGAATCAAAACTCCAAGCTCTGAAGCCACCACTCAAATTCTGTAAGGAATTCGACATAGTTGTGGTCTAGAACCAGTCTAATCCCCCAAAAGTTAATCAGCTCTGTCTGGACTATTTCAGTTGGTCGGAAAAGCGAACCCACGGTTCGCTTTTCCGACCAACTGAAATATTCCACCGTATTGAATCTAAAAACTACGAACTTTCATTTTCTTCGAATCAACGCCAGAAATGGTCCCCAATCAAGACTTGTTTTGACCGAATCTTTAATGGATTCATCAATGCCATCAGACATGTTCGTTTATTAAGGTGCTATATAAGTGATGGAATTTTGCTTATTTTGAAATTCCCACCTCTGATATTCCTTGAATTCAAATTAAATATACACAAACTATACATTAAAATGAAGGTTGAGAAGTATAGAACACGAAACACATATGAAATCAACTCACAAAGTTGACAGCAGGCACCACTGGTTCCTGGAAGTCTACTACTGTATTCGTACAAGAACTGATAACACAATAACATTTCCTGAGAACAACTGCTGACCAAATGTGCTTCACATATCCTATGTGTACTTATCCTTCACCTCGTCCAGTGTTGTCTTTTATCTCGAAATGGCAGGAAATTGCTAAAGATAGATTCCTTAATAGATTTGAAATAATTTCTCTGGTACGGGTTACCCCGAACTGGCAGTATCTACTGGGTAGACTACTTCCATTAGTGAACAGATTTTTTTTATATTTCTTGTAGGCAGCACCAACCAAAGAGTGGACGGACGATGAAGCCAAAGCATATTGCGAAGAGCAGATAGGAATGTCAACGTTAGCTTCCTTGTGCAAAGATAAAGTTGGAATTGACCCACAACCTTTCATAGAAGCTTGTATCCTGGATATTAAGGTAAGTGTTAGCAAATTATTGATCTGGGTGCGAAGGAATCGGTTTAAACAACAAGATTGTTTGTATGAAACTTAAAATCATTTTAAAACAATTGCTATTTATTACACATCTGTTCTATGAAATCCCCATCTACAGCAACACTAAACCATGCGGAAAATAAAAATCTGTTCCGCACATGTGCGGAATGGAAATCAGTGACTAGGGCTGCACGATATTCAGAATTCAATACCGGTAACAATATTTTAAAAAATATCGCGATATACTGGTATATCGTCTAGTTCAAAACATGCAAGATTCTCACCCAAATCGTCCCAGTATTTTTTAAATTTTGACATTCGAAGTCAAATAATTACGTTTTAAAAGCATTGAAATAGTAAGCCTAACTTGTCTTAATTCATTCTTGTATAAATATCCATCGCTTTACAAAACAAAAACGCTTAACCTGCGTTTTGTCGTATACATGTGAATAGATCACCACTAGAGGGCGTTTGCCATGTACTGGTTAAGCAGGACGCCGCAAATGAAAGCAGTCAGTTTTGTCACGCGGTATCACAAACAGCTAAAACGCACATGCTCGATAGGCACGTTTTGATGTACTGGTGAACCACCCCGTGCAGTGGGTGAATGCTGGCGATGTATAAATACTATTTCAATATTAAATCACTCTTAACAAAGTGAAAATAAACAATATTATTCCCTTTATATTTTTATTAGTGTTTTGATGACTATTTGTCTAATTTTTAGGATGTGGCATACAAGTCAGATCAAAATGTTCACCTACTTTTCAAAACATTAACACGTGCGAACTGGTGTTGACAAAAATGAATATTCATTACCGCAGCGCTTGGAATTGTGGGTTCATTAATACGTTTGCGATTTGTTCATATTGAAAAGCACATTTCAAGTGTGCCGGTAATAAAATAAACATTGAAAATATTACTGCAGTGCTTGGAATTGCGAGAACAAGTGCAATGAAGTGGGAGGAACTATTAGTATTAAACAAGAAATATCCCGGTCCAACAAAAGCCATTATTAATGGAAATACGGTAATCATTCTTCACGGTTTACGTTCGAAGCCATACTGTTTGGGGAAAATCTGTACTTACCTGTGTCATCGGAGAAACAAAAATAAAACAGCTTATGGGAGAATATTTTACTAGTACCAGGATATGAAGTGTATTGATAAAAAACAAATAAACTGCTTTCACAGTTTCTGTTTATATACACTTTTTTTCAATCAGCTGTGAGATTAAATAGAATTTTTACGGAAAATGTCTGTCACTAAAAACCGCGGCTCGAAATGAATATCGTCACAGACGATATACCGGTATTAGAAAAAAATGGACGATATTTAACCGGTTAAGATTTCAATGCCGGTATTACCGGTATATCGAAATACCGTGCAGCCCTATCAGTGACGGACTATTTTTTACGAAGACGGGAAATTTCACTTGAATTTTCTGCAAATCATGCACCGCAATTACAATTTGAATCACTAATGATAGCTAAAAATCATCCCCTGAGTTCCAATGTGTTTTACATGCCAGTAGGCTGCCAGTAGGCACACAGAACATATTGGAACTCAGGGGACAAAACAATAACACAGGTTTCCCTAGCAAATTTTGTCGGCGATGGAAATGTGTTCTTTTTGTTGATAGTTGTCAAATGAATTGCTGAGTGTCCTTGTAATAATTGCTTTTGGAGATGTGAAGGCATGTAATAAACACAGAACGACACACACGTGTGAATGAGTCAATCGATATGGCACTTGTGCCATCGCGGAAGGATAAAACTCGAGGCCTGTGGCCACTCCTTCTATCCTTCCACACTGGCACTCGTGCCATATTGATTAACCCATTCACACATGCGTGTCATTCTGTTTATGTACGCCCGGGTAAAAAAACTGTGGCATACTGAAATTCGATGATCCATATAACATTACATGTTATTTTGTTTATGTATGACAGGTATTATAACAAACTGCCTTTGTCTTTTAACAGTACTTTCGAAATTTACATAAATCTTTCTGGAATGGAAACCAGACTGTCTGGGAATGTGTGTTTGCTTAAGAACACGTTTCTCGTGCTTCATTTCTTTCCAAAAATTTTAAACAATTCAAATCCAGAAACAAAGAAACACAGTAGGCCCCTGTTTAAAAATGCAATAATTAATATGACTCTGAATTCGTATTCCTTTGTCATTACGGGTGCCAATCCATCTTGTCCTGATCGTTTTGTTAAATGAAGGGATCTCATCTTCCAAACCCATTATTTCTTCTTTCAAAATATTAACCCGTTAAACTGGCGTGACTTTAGAAAAAATGTCTCAGGTGAGGATTGTTATTATTTTATTTAGGCAAAACCTCTGAGGAAAAGACAAAAGGATAAGGCTTTGATGTCAAGAAATCTGGTGTGTGAGAACCGCAGGAAGGCAGCCTCTCCGGCTATGCCATTTCCATGCAGTGTACACTTACCTTGTTAAATGTTAATTGATATTGTACATGTGTGCTGCAAAATAAAGTTCATACATTCATTCATTCATGGAGTTGTCTTCCATGTTATGACTTAAAATCAAGTAATTGAGCTTAAATATGGAATAAACTTATAGTGTTTTCAAGTAAAAAATTTATTCTACTCGTAGGATTAAGAATTGAGCTGATGAGCCTCCGGCGAGTTGGATTCATTCTTAATTCTATGAGTACAATGAATTTTTTACTTGAAAACACTCTACGTTTATTTTGTTTATCCCATAAATCATTTTCAGGGCAGTCACGGTGAATCGTGATGTTACTCACTACAAAACACTGTGAAAAATGAGAAGCTCATTCTTCCAATTCGATCGACAAGCAACACTGCCAAATATAACCAAGGCTCAGTGACACATTTCTGTCTAAAAAATTTTTCCCTACAAACTTGAGCTAAACTTGTAAAAAAACTTTATTAAATGAACAATGTTTATCTTTCTTATTTTCGTTGTTTATTGTTATTTTTTCATTGTCACACTTTCCTAATTTGGAAAATGAAACATCACTCATCATGCCCCCGCCTTTCACAATCGTACGTGTTTGCTTTTCAACGCTTGGTTTCGATTGATTTACTTTGTGTTTTCTTTTCTAATTGTTGTTCATTTTATTGTTAGACAGAGTTGAGATGTGTCATATATTCTAAAACTAAACATTTCATCATTGGTAAATGTTTGATAAATGTCGGTTCATTATGTCTCCCACAAACGGAAAGCGGGTCATGACAACATCAATGCGGTAGAGGTCAGAGGCCAACATGTCCATCTCTGCTATAGGAATTAATCAGTGTTAAACCCACAGGGAAAATTTATCGCGCTACTTGCAGCTGCTACTTGGTGAATAAAGCGAAAATTTATCCAAGACTTTTATTGTTCACATAAACATCAATTTATGGGATAAAAAGTCTTAGTACAGTCCGGAAGATATCCAAGATAGGGTTTAATCCAGGGAACTTGAATTTTCCGGTTCTTGTTTTTGAAAGTCAGTGATTTGTTTGGTTCTCGTTTCTGAATATAAATCCCCATACCCAACAAATTCATATGTCAGAATTGGGAAACGAAGGTTGCATTACGCAAATTTTGATTCCTATTCTAGTCGATGAATTTTCCAAGCATTAGGACTGATTTTCAGAAATGGTAACCAGGAAATTCCCGTTTGCGAGATTAATCCACAGCTCCAACAGCGATGCTGGTCTCGGAAGAAGTTGATATTCGCCATAATCTCATAAGCTATAAATAGAGAGTAATCGCTTGACTGGACTGGTTACGTGAAATAATTAATGGAGGTGAGGGACGTGTACAAACACGAATGCACGAATGCACACGAGTGTTTTACAATATAGTCCCTCGCCTCGAATGAATTATTTCACGTGACCAGTCCAGTCAAGCGATTACTCTGTTTATTACTTTTCATTATTAACGATAATTATAGTATTTAACCCTTTACCTAACAAATCAGCGCTTTTCTAAAAAATCGCCAATTAATTTTCATTCTTTTTTTTCATTTTTTGTCTCTAAAACATAGGTTATGACCCCTCATTGGAATGAGCTTGTCAAGCTCGTTCCAATGAGGGGTCATAACCTGTGTTTTTGAGACAAAAAATCAAAATAATAGCTTTCCAAGAATTTTTTTGCAAGTGTCGTCTGTTTTTCATATTCGGTAAAGGGTTAAAAAAACAAAAAACAATGAAGTCCCCATTACATCCATGGCAAAGCGTCTTCGTTTGTGCGCACATATACATGACACAATTGTTGATTGCATAATTCACTTGTGAAATTATCATTAAAAATCAAACCCGGAAATCCCAGTAAATCACACTTTGGAAAGTAATAATATACAATCGTTGATACACTGGTCTATGAACTTCCCGGGTATAGTGATTTTCTTTTGGAACCAGAAGCCACAGAGTCATGAAATTCTCATTCCCGGGATTGAACCTTAATCTAGGAGTAGTGATTAGATGGGGGGAGGGGGGTGGGGGTGTGGGTGTAAATCCATTTCAAATCATTGTGGATTTCCAGGTCACTAAATCCGAAGGAAGATGAGAGGATCCTAGGTGACCCTTGCAGAAATGCTGAAATATTTTATAAAGATACAGATTACACTGGTAAAGCATATATTGTGATTTAGAAAACGGATCCAGCAGGATGCTAGTGCTTCTGTAAGCTGTCTCCATAGCGGAAGAAATTACTTTTGAGTTGACACGACGAAATATCACGTTTTAAAAATAAAAAACAATAAGATAGTCGTCGATGTTGAATCATTGAAGTATAACAGAATTTGGGAAAGTTAAATGGCGAATGTTGTAATTAGTCGAAAGGATTGGGATGGATTACTGGTCGAGTGCTTGCAGGCCCCATGTCTCACTTTAAATGAGCTAGGTGAAGGCCAATTATGTGCGCAATATGTCTATTGAGCTTAGGTTTTCCACATAGAATGAGTGATGATGGTAAAAGGGATGTGCATATTCGCGATGTTCTAACAAAAGGGTGGCACCGGCTATGACTTATCAGAAAATACAAATTTATCTTGAACTGAAAAACCTGGGAAAAAATGTACTTTGCATTTATTCACCCTGCCCTGGAATACACTGATACGGTGTGGGATAACTGTACTCAGAATTGCTCCCACAGACTTGAAAATATACAGATTGAAGCCGCAAGGCTTTTCACAGGAGGAACAATAAGAACGAGTAAGAACTCAATCTATATTGAAACTGGATGAGAGCCTCTCAAGAAAAGGAAAAAAGAACACAAACTTTTACAGCTTTTTTTAACCTGTACCATGTGATTACTCCTCCTTACTTGTCTGCAATTATCCCACCCCAGCTATCAGAAATATAGCCCTATAACCTTTGAACCAATACAGAAACACGTGTCGCTCGTACTGCCACCAAGAATCTGTCATACAATGTACCACAAATTGGGGAATGACGTACCATTGGAGATGAGAACCAGCCCATCATTAGCACACTTCAAAACCTTTCTTAATAACGATTTGCTCTGTGTGACGGAATGAGGTGTTTGTGTGACTGTCTGTGCACTGGGCCTGATGTACTCGGTTGCTATAGTTGCTGCATTGTCATTCTAGACTGTGGGCATTGCTGAATACCCGAAGTGAATTGATGTAGATTTGGTGTGTTGTGTAAAAGTTATTAAACAAATGAAACAACAATATATTTTCCTTATACTCAACAGTTGTATGATGACGGTAAACTACTACCAAGTTTCTATGCATACCACTGACCCCCTTCCCCTCCTCCTATCCCCGTTTACTATTCCGTCCATTTTCATTGAGAAACAGCATTTGTTCCTGTAGCTCATCCTGCATATAAAGGCTGCCCGCTTTGAGAAGTGGACTGTTCAACTCTTAGAAGCCAGGGAATCAGAATGAATTTCTTGAACATGACATACTGCGAAAAGCTTACAGTAAAGCAGGCGCTTCTAATCAAGCGTCGTCTGCCTATTCAGGCAGGCGGCACTTGACAAGAAGCATCTGCTCAGTGTTTAATTCTCCCCCAGCCCAAAGATAGCTGAACCGTCACAGTAAGGCAGTCAGATTACCTTGCCGTATTACATCACAGGCAAGAAAACTTGACTCCCTGCTTCTAAGAGTTAACCTATGTTCCACATGGAGACAGCCTTGTATAAACAGAAAGCTTGCTGCTGAATCCAATTCTGTATTGTATGTATATACTTGTGTACATTGTGTTACTTTAGTAAAATATTATCATACAGAAATCTGCGTTGTGTCTTTGGGCGAGACACTTCACCCCCATTACCCTCGTGGTGCACAGTGACATTGTGTACTAAGGTGTACTGCACGTCGTTGATGCACTTGTCTTCAATCAATGCTAACCCTGCCTGTGTGGAGTTAGTATGTTGGGGAACTGACAGTTGCTCCCAGTTAGTCACTGGTTCCCTCTGGGTACTCCAGCTTCCTCCACTTGTAAAACTGTGATGCTCAAAATTGGCCATTGTGCAGAAATATGTGACATTAAATGTCAATAAATAAATAAATATAATCATGCAGAAATAAATACTGTTCAAACAAAAAAAATCTGATTTTGCTTGCCCTTACAGTCATGCACAATGGCGTACTTTCAATACGGAAACGGCTTTCTCTTCACAAAACTCTTGATTCACACCACGATATGTTTTAACAGCAGATTTATCCTACTAATGTTATTTCATTAACTGTTTACCTAATACAAATAGCAGACAACAGTTGCAAAAAAACCCAAACATTTTCATTTTAGCCTCGGAAACATGGTTTTTGATCCCTCATTGGGCTCATTGAGCTCATTCCAATGAGAGGCCATAAGCTGTTTTTAAAGCAAAAGTTGAATACATATTAAAATTTGTTTAGCGATTTTTATGAAAAAGTGCTGGCCAGTTTAGTCCTTCTGATAGGTAACGGTTAAATTACACATTACGTGATAAAAAGAATTTCAAATACGTCACGATTTCACACGAAATAGTTGAATCTCGTTCATTAAAACCGATCTGAGGCAAGCCTAAAAATAAGCAATCTGTCATTTGCTGTATGAGGACCCCAGAGGGTGAATTTGCTGATGTTATCCCATACAGTGTGCCAATTTATCTCCTCTGGGTACCTCTTGCTGTTTAGGTTTGAGACCTTGATTCAGATTGAGGTTCACAGAGAGTACATTTAGTGATGCTACCCTATGGTGCAAGATAGCATCACCAAATTCATCCTCTGGGGTCCTCATACTGAAGATGACAGTCTGCTTATTTTCAGGCTTGATCTGAGGCTCGGTAAATCTCGGTAAACCTCGGCTCAGGTCGATTTTAGTGAACTCGATACAGAAATTCGAGACTCATCAGAGACACTCTATGTATTTTCTAATCTCATTTACTTTTTAACCCTTTACCTATCATGAAAAGCAGACGACACTTGCAAAAAAAATTATTGAATAGCTAATTTTTTTTTCCTTTTTTGTCTGAAACACATAGGTTATGACCCACGAGGGTTCATAACCTATGTTTTTGAGACAAAAAATGAAAAAAATAATGAAAATTATTGGGGGATTTTTTAGAATAGTGTTGGCTGGTTTTGGCTATTACGTTGGGTAAAGGGTTAAATTAATTTTATTGTTATTTTCTTGAAGTATACCAATGATACAGCCTATACAACAATCACACGAGACACGTTTCAAGGGATGTGTGTCCGAGAAGCTGTTCGAAACATTACTCTATCGGAGTCCAAATCGCCTGACACAGACAAAAATACGACTATGAAAGAATACATGTTTGAAAGGTCATGTTCAAATAACTGTTCAAGCCATGGTACATGTAATGCACAGGGTAAGTAGCAACAAAACAGAATAGTTCTAAAAAGAAACAAGCCAAGTGTCAGTGAAGATACCCCTACCACAATTTAGAGCTGTAGGTTAACCGAAACTGAACCAAGGTTTTTAGTTTTTTTAAAAAACCGAAACCGTCGACATCCCGTAATCTAAGGTTTTTCGATTTTTATTAAATACTCTCTTGCTGCAGAAATTCACAGAATGTAGCCATCCCAGAGTAGTGAGAGTACCCAGACACTGCCAATGGCAGGGTCTGGGTACTCTCACTACTCTGGGAAGGCTACATTCTGTGAATTTCTGACATTTCAGTTTAGTTTTGTTTGCAGCTTTCCTCAAGTTGCGTGTAGGTGTCAGACCTCGAAAAATGGCCAAGCACAATAAAAGTTCTGTATATTTAGGTAATTATTATATTGGTCTTCCTGATTCTTCATGTATTATAGCTTATTTCGGGCATTCATTGAGTTTCACTCAATTTCACTACCATTCAGTTATGACTCCGGACATAAGAATGAGTTTTATTGAATTTTACTTGGCCTCATGAACAAACCGAAAACCGAACCGAACCGAGGTTTTTCTCCACCTGAAAAACCAAAACCGAAACCGAACAAGAAATTTAAAAACCTACAGCTCTACCACAATTTAAATAATAAAACTTACATAATGTACGTGATCCCAGCAATTTGCTGAGATTTTAATCAACGATTCTCCTTGAATTGCTTGAACCATCAACGAGAACCAACTGTAGTAAAATTATCCATAATCTTTTGATTAGCGATCTTTGTTGTCACGATGCTGTCAGAATTGTTTGATACATATCTTTTTTAAATTGGGAATTGTGGGAAGGCATCCCTTCTGGACATGGCGTACTGCTGTGGTGCAATAGTGTACAAGAGAACATTGTATTTTATTTTTAATATTTACTACAGGTAATGGCATGCTACCATATGCCTGCCGCTCATAGCTCTTCAATAGTCAAGCGACGAGGAGATCTCAACTTTTCTAAATTCATATCCTGTAAATCTCAAACGAGGCTTAGTGGCATACTCAGCATTTTTAGGCGACAGATTTATAAGCACAAAATCTGAAACTCAAGTGTTTTTCCGCTGAGCTCTCTGGACAAACCATACCATTTGAGATCTCATTGAAAATACTTTACTTAATTTACATGAAGCCAATGCAACAGAAGCGTAACAAAACCAACATCCCTCAAAGTTATTATCAAGGAATTTTAATTTAGCCCTTCCAGCTACGTAAGGTTTTACTACGGGTGGATGTTTCTGATGTCAGGCAATATATAGACATACTGTATTTACTCTATGTATTGAGTCAGCTAAAAATAATTATTTTCACAGGTGTCCCAATTCTTAGAAAATGGGAAAAGAACACAGCCTGGTCTTGATTTGATGCTGAATAAAGTTGTGTGTGATTCATTTTCCATCACTATATACAAAAATCGCCGTATAATTTTTTTTATATTTTCATTTTTTGCTTTCAAAACATAGCTTATGATCCCTCATTGGGACGAGCGCATTGCGATCGTTCCAATGAGGGATCATAAGCTATGTTTTGGAAGCAAAAAATGAAAATTTTTAGTTACTCAAGAATTTTTTTATAACTGTCGTCTGCTACTAGCGACGGGTCAACTGGAAACAAATCTCCTGAATGTCCCAAACTTTAGAGCATAAAAAATATAGTTTTCTGGAAAAAATGTGTATCCAAAATCATAGAGTGTCCCAATACATAGAGTAAATACGGTATTTGCACTATTTTAGTGTACATCTGAAAATATTATTTCTCACTTGCACAAGCATTCATGAAAAATAATTATCATGAGATAATTCCTGAAGTTTATTAGCCCTTTACCCAACGTAATGGCCAAAACCGGCCAGCGCGATTCTCAAAAATCGCCAATTAATTTTCATTATTATACCCCACGCAACAAAGTTGCGGGGGTATAATGTTTTTGACTGGTCCGTCCGTCAGTCTGTCAGTCCATCAGTTCGTCAGTCCATCAGTCTGTCAGTCTGTCAGTCCGTCAGTCAGTCCTACTTGTTTTCCAGACTTTTTTTTCTACACGCTTCCAGATATTGAGCTGATTTTTGGTATGTGAGTCTAACATGGTGGCCTACAGATCAAGTTTGCATTTTGTTCCGCTCCACTGATTTTTACCGAAATTACGGCCCTTGAACTCTGAAAAATTTATCAAAATTACATTTTTACGGACTTTTTTTCTACACGCTTCCAGATATTGAGCTGATTTTTGGTATGTTAGTCTGACATGGTGGCCTACAGATCAAGTTTGCATTTTGTTCCGCTCCACTGATTTTTACCGAAATTACGGCTCTTGAACTTTGAAAAGTTCATCAAAATTACAGTTTTGCGGACTTTTTTCCTACACGCTTCCAGATATTGAGCTGATTTTTGGTATGTTAGTCTAACATGGTGGCCTACAGAACAAGTTTGGGTTTTGTTCCGCTCCACTGATTTTTACCAAAATTACGGCCCCATAGACTTTGAAAAGTTCATCAAAATTACAGTTTTCCGGACTTTTTTTTCTACACGCTTTCAGATATTATCAAAATTACGGCCATTTTAGTATGCGAGTCTACCACAATGACTTACAGATCAAGTTTGCGTTTCGTTCTGCTCGGCTGATTTTTGCAGAAATTACGGGCCCTGGACTCTGAAAAATACAAGTAACAGATTTCCGGATCATTTTCCTAAAAATTACACTTTCCCGAGCTTGAAATATTGGGGGCGCGTGGGGTATGTGAGCGTGCTCACTAAGGTTCTATATTTTTTTTCATTTTTTGTCTCAAAAACATAGATTATGACCCCTCGTTGGAACGAGCTCGTCTAGCTCGTTCCAATGAGGGTCATAACCTATGTTTTTGAGACAAAAAATGAAAAAAATTAGTTATTCAAGAATTTTTTTTGCACGTGTCGTCTGCTTTTCACGTTAGGTAAAGGATTAAAATAGCATTTGTTTCCTTTTCATTACATTCTACGTGACACTTGAGCACAATATTCAACTCAATTCGACTGGAAACACGTACATTTCAAAACAATAACAAGGATCAGCTGATCGTTCTTTCAAGCCTGTACTAGCCAAATCACTCAAACATAAAAAATAGTCCTACTTTTGAGCGATAATTTCCAACTAATTGTTCAATGTTTGTTGCCGAAGCATGTGGATGACTCCCATGATTCATTTTCCACATGCATGCTCTGGTGAATGATCCTGTGGCTTGTGTGGTTCCTGGTCTTCCTCCTCTTGGGCATCTGTCGGTTGTGTGGTACATGCTCACTATGTTTCTATTCCTCCCGCACACGCAGGAAAGGTGAACGGTGTCGTTTGTCACCTCCCGAACCAGCCCTGTCTGGAGAGAGTTCTACCCCCTCCGACGGGGGATTCGCAGTCTTTTCTGGTGGTGGATACTGCAATAGCTGTTGGATTTCTTGACGAAGAGATGCCTGATGCCAAGGTTGATGCCCCCCTCCAGGTTTTGACTCCTCCTTTGGAGCACAGCGCGGTTGTTCCCTCCACATTTCCACCATTGTCAGCAGCTACCGATGTATCCACTCCTGTTGCTTCTCCGTTGGTGATGTCTTCTTCGGTCTCCATTTCATCCGGCATCGGCTTATCCCTGCAGGATTCTGCTTCTTTGGACGCGAGATATCGGCCTCAACTCTCCCTGACTTCAACTCGGTACAGTCGGCGGGGTTGCCAGCTGATCCTTCTGCTTTCTTGCTGTGGATCCAGATGTTCATGGTAGGGCTGCCATGGGCTCTGTTGTGTTTTTGTTCACTTTCTGGTGGTGCGGCCGGTTTAGCGGGACCTGCACAATCTGTGCAGCCTGGATCTTCTGTTCCTCAGAGGTACGTGTCGGCTCTCCCGGGTTCTCACACTTCAGATCCTCTGGGTACTCCATATCTCTATATGCATCTGCCTGCAGATGCATCGGCTGCCACCCGTCATTTGGTCTCGGAAGTTTAGGAGGATTTTGATCTTGGTGAAAAGGGTGAGATGTAAAACCACTTTGCCTGGTCCTTCCAACATCAGACCGACGTATTCAGTCGTGAGCTTTGGGAGGCCCTCACCTTGCTCATGCAGGTTCTTACCAAGAGCCTTCCCGTTACCTTTAGTGAGGCTACTGGTGGTTTCCAGGCACCCTCGTCGGGCCACCTCCCGGGATTGGAAGTAGGCTGCTTACCTTTCAAGCTTGTGTTCCTTCACCATGGGAGGCTTCAGCTGGGATTCCGGAGATGGGCTATATGTCTTCCGACTCCAGATATGGGCTGACACACCTGAAGTCAAGGGACATCAGTCTTTTAACTTGAGGTGGCTCTTGGCTCTGTTTTTGAATTCCTTTCGCAGCTTAAATCAGCCGGTGTCAGCCAGGCCACATTCGGGTGCCTACAGCCTGTGGAGCAATCTGCTTCTGGTCTCCTTCGGCCATACCAGTCAGTGCAGGTGGTCTTAGATTCTAAGCAGAGTTCCCAGGCTATAAAGACGCCGTTCTTCACTAGGGCTGATACCTTTTTTCCCCCTGAGAGTTATCATTGTTACGATTCCACTAGTCTCTCAGTCTGCCAATCTTTTGATGGTTTTGGATCAGAACTCCCCCCCCCCTCCCCCACCCCCTTTTGGGCTATCCAAGCCCAAGTCTGCCATTATTCATATGGCAACTTTGGAGTCCCTATTGGGCTTATCCAGAGAGATACTATCCCCCTCAGATCATGTCATCTCTGCCTTAGCAGCTTATCTGCCTCCAGATAGTTTGACGATGTACAGGCCCCTTTGCATGTTCTTTCCAAGGCTCTAATGAAACCTTACTCACACACAACATGTAACATAGCTAATCTGGAACTAGATCACTGGGATGCTGTTGTTGACACTAGTAGATCCCTTTCTGAGGTGTGGTGCACTGCTCTCCGATCCACTTCTTTCTGTTCCATGAGTCCGTGGGTAATGGTCTTGGAAGACGTTGTGCATCATTCTAAGGATCAGTTGTTACTCCGCCAATTTGATCCATCTTCCGTTGGAGGCCGTGGCTGCTCAAACCTAACAAATGCCCTTCTTCTTTATCTGCTGTGAAGCCAAAGGCTGATCCTCCTGCCTCTGCTACTTCCTCTTACTCGTGCTGTAAGGGTAAGCATCGACAAAACAGAGGGAGATCTCAGGAAGCTTCTACTACCAGAGGAGGTGGTTTCTCCTCTCGCGGGCCTCGCAGGGACTTGAAATGAAGGTTCGAACCTTGATTCATCTCAGGCTGGAGGGAGGAATAAGAGTTTGCAGACCGCTGGGCTGAGATCACATCCAACCCGTGGGTGTTAGACGTTGTTCGGCACCCTTCAATGTCATGGGAGCGTCTTCCAACCCCAGTTCCGAGAGACGTTTCACTTCGTTTTTCTTTTATCATGGATATCGACAGTCTCCTGTCAGAGGGAGCAATCGAGGTCTCAAGAACATAAATTTCACAGATTTTTATTCCCGCCTGTTCTTGGTGATAAAGAAGGACAGCAGACTCATCCCAGTTATCGATCTGAGTATCCTGAACAAGTTATCATTGCTTCCAGGTTCAGCAAGGTGACTTTCAGGTCTGTTCGCTGCACCATTCACTAGGGAGCCTTCGCTTCCAGCATTGATCTGCAGGATGCTTACTTTCACGTGATGATTGATTGGACGTCCTGTAAGTATCTCTGGTTCGCATTTCTAGAGCAAGTTTACCAGTTGAAGGCCATGCCTTTCAGGCTCAATCTGGCTTCTTAGGCCTTCACTCTACCGATGGCGCATGTGTTAGCTTTCCATCTCGCACAGTCCATGGCTTATTTGGACAACATCCCCCAGAGACACTCCAATGCTGCTCTTCTGGAGTCCGATGTCAACACACTGTTGAACCTGCTTTTGTTTTGATTCCTTCTTAGTCCTTTTGTGCTTCTGTACTCATATGAATAAGGTGGTGGTTCCTTGAGTGAGAGCAGTGATTCTTTCAGCCAAACTCTGACCCAGTCCACATCCGCGACAGCTCAGAGTTTTCTACGGTTGCTCGGTCTCTGCGGTTTGGTGGTGAACCTCATTTATTTAGGTTGGTTGCATGTCAGACCTCTCCAGCACTTTTTTGCTAAGTCGTTGGAGACCGAATGCTGAACATTTGGGGCTGGCACTTCAGTTACCAGCATCTCTCATTTGTCACCTTCTACTCTGGAAGACATTTGGTGGATTATGCAGGGAATTCCATTGGATTTGCCCACTTCCAATCGTGTTCTGAGGGCGGTGCTAGCGATCTCGGATGGGCTGGACGTTGGATCCTGTAGGTTGATTCATTCCACAATGTTTGGGACCAGGACCAGAGAGCTCCTCACATCAACCAGAAGGAGCTTCTTGCTCTTCTCTTGAGTTTCTAGTCGTGGATCTCCACCTCTCGAATCGTCAGATCCTCCTTTTGCCCGACAAAATGCCAGTGGTAGAACCAGGGCAGCACGTACTCAGTTCCCATGTACGAACTGGCTCGGGATTTTCTACTGCTTGATCGGGATGTCAACTTTGATGTGGTGGTTAGTCACATTCCTGGTCGTATGAACGTCCTAGCCGATCCCCTGTCATGATAGGGCAGGGTCATTTCCACCGAGTGGATTCTTCACAGAGCAGTGTTCTGGTCACTTTGCAGACTCTGGGGTCCCCACATCGATCTGTTTGCGACCCGTTTGAACCATCAGGTAGACACTTTCACATTCCCCTGCCCAGATACTCTGGCTTTCGCCATGGATGTTCTATCACTCGATTGGAATGGCCTAGTTGGCTCTGCCTTCCCTCCGTTTCCGATTCTGCATCAGGTTCTGACCAAGATATGAACCTGCAGTTGTCAAATCATTCTGATCGCTCCCGTGTCGCCTCAGCGGGTGTGGATCAGTCAGCTCTGCCTTCTGTTGTTGCCGGTTCTGGTACGTCTCCCTCTACGTGACAACCTTCTCTGTCAAGATCACCCGAGGAACTATCATGTGTACCATGCCTTCATGCATGTCTTTTGTCTGGTCCTGTCTCCTCCATAGAGGCTTTTTCTAGATGGGCAGTGAAGTGCGTTTCTTCTTCAAGGCGGCATTCTACTGGTTTGGCCTATGCAGCTAAGTGGATGGTCTTTCTGTCGTTGGTGTGCTGATCACTTGGTTGATTATTCCAACGCTTCGATTGCGGAGTTTCTGGTCTGACTGTTTGATTTTCATGGTCGCTAACCTGTTACCATCAATGGGTACAGGTCCATGCTTTCAGAGACTTTTTCGTATGTGGGAAAGCATCGTCGTATGGGAACTAATCAGTACCTCTCCAAGCGTATTCAGTACTTTTCTTTGAAAGGCCTCCAGTTTTGCCGCTGACACCAAGATGGAATCTTTCTTGGGTGTTGCTTTGCTTTGGAGGGGGGGGGGGGGGGGGGGGGGGCTCTGTTTGAACCGTTATCCCAGGTGGATATATGTTTTCTCGCATTTAAGACGGCTTTTATGATGGCTTTTGCCTCAGCCAGGAGAATTTGCAAGCTTCACACCCTCTTGGTTGATCCGGCTTTTTACAGGAGCTCCGCCAAAAGTGTTACTTTTACCACTGATTGCTCCTTTTAAGCAAAATATCAAATACCAGAAACAACACCACATCCTATCTGCATCATGACTCTTCCTTCAGTTGATGGTAGTTGCCCTTTGCTCTGTCAGACTCATGCCAATCACATTTATCTTAAACGGACACAGTTCATTAGAAAAGTCAGAAAGCGGTTCTGTTTCTGGTCGACAAAAGATCCCCCCTTCCCCCCTCAGTCCCTCTCTAGATGGATTTGTCTTGCTATTAGAGCGGCATACTCTCGTTTGGTGAGGGGCAATTGTATTACTAATCACATGTGTTACACGCGGCCATATGCCTCATTCAGTATCGATGTTTGCAATGCGTTAGCTCTACACACCTTGGGATCTCTTCTCCTGTTCCACTGTTCCTAGCGCAGTCTGGTTTTGTGGGGGGTTGGTTATGTGATTCCCGCCTCCTATTGTCTATTCAGCATGTTGTAAACAATTGTGAGTAGGTTGATAAATAAATTTTCTTTCTTATTAAACCTGCATGTACCACAATTGTTTACAGGAGGCCTTCTTGTCTTCTTATTCGGGTAAGAATCCTCCCTCCCCGATAGTCACATAATAGAATTCAAATGGAATGACATGTTGGTTATACGTCTGCACACTGATTCCGGAAGCTGTGGTATCTGTACAGAATTCAGATAGAATGACATGTTGGTTATACGTCTGCACACTGATTCCAGAAGCTGTGGTATCTGTACAGAATTCAAATAGAATGACATGTTGGTTATATGTCTGCACACTGATTCCAGAAACTGTGGTATCTGTACAGAATTCAAATAGAATGACATGTTGGTTATACGTCTGCACACTGATTCCGAAAGCTGTGGTATCTGTACAGAGAAGACTGTCCCCTACTTGGTGTGTATCAGTTGCACTCGACCCAGTACTCTCTTATTTTTAACAGTAATTTAGCACCACCTTTTCTTTCTCATATTGCTTGGAAAAGAACAAAATAGATAGTATACTTCCAAGCTAGGGACTTCCAGTGTAGTGCAACCCTGTTGTAAACAATTGTGGTTGGTACAGTAGAGCCCACTTAATTGGATATCTCTTAATTACATATCCCTGTTAACTGAATATCATTTTCAAACACAAAATCATTTATCATACCTTCAGTACGAATTTGACCTGTTAATTGCATATGGGTTGTAGAGTAAACACCTGTTAATTGTATATAAATTTTTGTAATTGTCGAAAAAATTACTGTGACACGCACCAAATCCCCTTATTTATCAACCTTTTTGACCTCACTACATCCAATACAGGCATTTATTCTATTATATCTTGTTTGACAGAGCTCTATTAGCTCTGTCAAACAAGATATAATAGAATAAATGCTCAGTTTACCTCCAGAACAAAGGAAACTGACCAAATCCCTGTTAATTGTATACTCGTATACTCCTGTTAATTGAATAATTTTCACTGACAAAAATGGATATTCAATTAACTGGTAGAGTGCTGGAAGCCCATTTTTGGGCTTTATCCAGATGTGCAGGTACCACAGCTTAAAGGCTTCATATTCTGTGGATGGGCTTCAGTAAATTCTTGATGTGATATTATTTACTCTGGGTGGATTTGCCCTGCTACAATTTATGGGAGAGTGCCAGTAGGCACTCTCTCATAAATTGTAACAAGGCAATAACATGTGAACAAAATTTTGACAACCAAAAAATCTTAGCACTCTACCAGTTAAGAGGATTCTTCTGTATAATAAGAAAGGAAATTTACTATAAAATGTATGTTTCTATCGCCTTATTACAAAAGAAGCAAAAACATATTTTCTTTTGTTTCGACATCGGTCGTGCTTTTCACTACCACAATGTCTTTCCTTCGCAAGTGAAAGAAACTATTTTGGAGCCGACATTTCAGCCAACGAGGATATTTTTCCAACTATACTGTATGGCACAGACATAGCTGGTGCTAACTCCAAAATATCGAGGGACAAACACAAATTTTGCCCCCCAATCCCCAAAATTTGCATGCAAAACCGAAAATTAGAAGTCCTATCTGGCCCTCCATACATTTACTCTCCGTGCATGCGCAGACGCCAGGAAGCAACCGGAATTGGTGCCAACATCATTCTTTGTTTGGCCTTTGTCAGATAACAACAAACTGACTTTTGTGCTTTTAAATCTCAGTTTATAATGATGCCAGACACAAATGAATGGTTAATTTGGTGGATCCAAGGACACAACTGGATTAAGGAAGGAAGAAACGCCCCCCCCCCCCCCCCCCCCCCCTGTTAAACTCCCAAGCTTTTTGGCTTGTTTTATTGAAATTTTTTTTTTTTAATTTCTTGGGAGTTTATTGTGTTACAAAGAATGTTTATGCTGTGTATCCCCAGGGTTACGTCCTCACCCTTTGGGTGTTTAGACTTTTTGGTCATGCATCATGCATCCAGTGTATCGTTTTTTCTTCTGATGAAGATCTTGCCTTACATCGGATAGTTAAAAAATCTGTTACTGACATCGGGCTGTGTTGCCTGGGGTCTCGTTTCCAGTTTTCATTCTGACGTTGTTTGCATTAGCAACCTTCTTTAAAAATAGGTAGTTTTCTATTTATTATATGGTAGGTCAGTGGTAAGATACATTAAACAGTCCCGTAGTGTAGCAGTTAAATTTTTGGATAGAAAAATTAATTTTTGTCCACACTTGGGCTCTATTGGGATACATTTGGGCACTTCGTTCCCTTTGGGAACTTGGGCTCATCAAAATTTTTCTTAAAATTTTTTTTGTGTAAACTATTTTTCGATTTATATTTTGAATGTTTTTTGTTATGTATCTTTTTATATTATTTAATGTGGAGTTGATGGGAGTACGGTCGACTTAGTTTGCTTCATTATGAAAGCATATTGCTCAATAAGCAAGGCGAGGAAGTCTTTCCTCTGTTTTACATGTTGGTTGCCTTGCTTGTAGTCGATGTACTCCCACTAATTCTTGCTCAATATGTGTTGGATGGGATGACAAACATTGGAGATGGGTATCACGGTGCATTGTTAGCGAAGGGCCACTGTCGGTCCTCTCGCAGTGAGAGGCCACCCCGGTCCTCTCGCCAAAAAGTCGCTCTAGTTTTTTAGTTCTATTTACAGAGGAACAAGAACATGATGATGTTTACATGATGCCGTCAGAGAGTGTGCTTCCGTTGTTGCATTTAGATAGTCAATCAGAGCTAGTGGCTAAAGTGCTCATGAATATTAGACAGGGCAATAAACCACAGGATGGTTTCAGACCCCTGTCGCCAGTTAGCTCGACCAGTGAAGCGGTACACCGTCTGAGGGTACCATGTCGCCGGGTGTGTCCGTTGCAGTCGAGGAGAGCAGAAAGGGTAAAGCCAGCACTATAAAATAATAACAGGCTCACCCTGCGACGACGGAGAGGAAGAAGCCGGCAAGTTCAGCAGGAAGCTCGTCGAGGTCTGAAGGACCACGAGCGAGAGAGCCCCCCCCCCCCCCCCTCTCTCTTTCATAACAACATCTGGGGCCAGATGTTGTGGTTCGGAACTTGCGTCAGTCGGAGCATACATCCACGCCTCCCGTCCGGGTTGCTCTGTTCAGTTTACAGTCGATGTCGGCTATAGTTACGGCTTCTTCTTCAGCGTCTACCAAGCACTCACAATTGCACCTTGGCTATGCGACTTCTGATATCCAGCCTGCATCGCCGAGAAGGTCCACTCTTCGTCAGAGAAGTCACACCATACAATAGCCAAGGATACAAGGCCTCATATATCGGGACGTCCGGAGAAAAGAGCTGTCCCGGGAGCAGCCGGCAGCCAGAAAAGAATACCGCTGCTCCTCAGGTCTCTGTTACGGATTTGCTGACGCAGATTGCACAGCTCATTGCAGCATCCCAGCAAGTGCAGAAGCAGCTGACAGCAGTCTCAGAACCTGAACTGTTGGATGGTGCTGGGTCGGTCCAGTGATCTGCACGTTTAGATGCCGCTGACCGTGATTTTCAACTGATTCAGACGAATGATGAAAGGGATATGGAGGGGGGATTACCCTTCCCTTTCGGAACAACACATGGTTGAGATGGATTTGATCCATCAGCACTACCCTAAATTTGTTCCAGCGAATCAGAATGCTGCTACTACTGGCAAGAAACCGCTAGCGTTGTTCGACGCTGACTTCATCCGGAAAAAGAGGAGGAAATGTCTTTTCCGGTTAAGTAAAGACAGGTGTTGCAGGCCTTTGGCCTTTTAGACGACACCATATTCAGCTTTCCAGTGGAAAGAAGTAAGGCGGTTTCTTGTCATCATCTTCCGTAATTTTACCGTTTAATGGAAAATGGGGAAGATGTATTAAGAGTTCCTCTGCGTTTGAATGAGCAGGCTAAGGACCTAGCTATGGCCTTACCTTCGTCATTCACTATTCGCTCGGTCACAATTGAGACAGCATTTCTTCATTCAGAGCGAATTTAGACTCACTGTCTTATGCAGATCACCTGTAAGAATTTGAGGACATTCATACCTCAATTGGAGTCCTTTCCAGGGCTATTATATTTATCAGGTTTAACTCTGTCTTAACAGTTGCTAATTTGGAGTTAATCAGACGTGACGGAGCCCTTGCGTCGTCATCCTCAATAGATGACAAAGTGAAAAACTCTCTTCGGGTCGCTCAAGTTTCCAGACACTAAGTTTTTGACGATAAGCTTTCATTGGTTTATGACCAAGCTACAAAGAAAGCATCAATACTCTGCTCCTTAAGTCGGCGTCTAATCGACCCGCAATAGCAGAAAGTAGTAAGGGAGGACGTCCTAGACAGAAGGTCGCCTAAAAAGGACGCCTTGCGAGGGTATAGTTAACCCTCCTACAATTACTGTAGTGATCGTCATACAGCGACTCGGATATGGGGCTTAGGTCTGATCGAGACTACCAGTGAGACGCCTCTAAAGCATTGGCTCGAGGCTCTTCGTGAATAGACATAGTTTCTCCTTCCATAGGCCTCACAGGTACTGCAGGTGAGGGTTAGGACCTCTATTGCTTAGCAGTTAAAGGATGGTTATCAAGATTTGCATCAAACTGGGTAACTATTACGGAAGACCAGTAGGCGAGAAGTGTGGTCTTGGACGGCCTTCGGATATCTTTCCGAGAGAACCACAACTAACTTAATGTCTGATGGACAATGCCTCCGTCAACTCCTTGCATAAGAGTCTCTCCAATCGGAGGTAAGGCTTCTCTTGACAATGAAGTAATACAGATCGTCGAGAATCAAGATTCTCGAAGATTCTATAGTCACCTGTTACTCGTACCAAAGCCATAGAGCTCGTTCCGACTGATAATAGACTGGAGCAGGATAACAAGTTTATTATCAAAGCTCTAAAAGTTTATTTATGGTTATCATTTAGTCGGTAAAAGTGAGTGTTCGAGTGATCGACTATGCTACAAGCATAGATCTAAGGATCCATTTTTTCATGTCCTGGTGTATCCGGCATTCAGAAAGTACCTACGGTTCGTCGTCCAAGGGATAGTATTTAAGTTCCAAGTGATATGCTTCAGTCTGAAAATAGTGCCCTGGGCTGTCACTTGAATACTAAACTCAGTAATGTCTCATAACAATCTGGTTCGTCTGCCATTATCCAGAACGAAATTAGTCAGTTGTTATGCTTGCTTTTGTCTACTATCAGATGCATTAACAGTGGGACGTTTTATGCGATGGATGGGGTTGTGCTGAGCGGCTACGCATCTTGTTTAGATGGGTCGCTTACGCACATGTCCCCTCCAGTCATTCTTACCCAGAACTGGAGTGTGAAAACGCATTCGCTCAGGATCAGTATTGTTTTAACGGATCTAGTAAACAAAAGGTCCATATTGGGGCAGATATTCAGTGGTTAACTCAAAGAGTTCCACTGCAACTGCCAGATCCGGCTTTCACAATTATGACAGGTATGAGTCAATAGTTTGGGGCACGACCCTGAGTCCGACACACTCGATATGCAGGGGTCTTGGGACCCTCGGTTCCTGGAGAAACACATAAACATCAAGAATGATGTCAATATTAGCGCTACATCAAATATTGTTGGACAACTTAATGGTGGTAGCGTACATCAGGAACCCGGACGGCACCCATTCAGTTCCATTATGATAACTAACAGAGAAGAATTTTCATGTTCATCTCTCTATCCGTCATATACCGGGTCATCTGAATGTACTAGCAGACTCGCTCCTTGGAAAGGTCGCCTGTTTCATTTGTATTGGACGCTTATCATGCGATTATTTGGGCAGTTTTGCTACCAGTAGGATCACCCTATGATAGTTCAGTTTGCGATGCACCGGAACAATTAGCTACCATCATTTGTGTCGCCATTCCCAGATCATTGAGTGCATGCAGTAGACGCTCTGCAGAATTCATGGGGATGAATAATAGGATACGCGTATCCTCCAATTCATTTGATTCAGTAGATTACATTTAAGATTAAACGGTCTCATTGTGAATCCTACTAGTCACAGTACCTTGGATCAGTATTCTCAAGTGTCTGTTTTGGGACGCTCCCCAGAAGCTTCCTCCATGAGAGGGTCTTCTTTCAGGGGAAGTTTTATTCTTCACGTCCTTCTCCGCCCATAGTGGCATAATGGAGTCAGTTAAACGTGAAGGAACCATCGCGGTTCCTATATGTCTTGTTAACTGACATTTCTTGTTAATTGAACCATCGCAGTTCCTATATTTCTTGTTAACCCCACTCACACACACTGCCTACGTGTTTAGAGGCAATTACCGAGCAAGATGTAGTTTTCTTCCCACAAGCCTCATATAATGTAATACATACATACTATGCATTTGGGTCGTGTTCTATGGCGACCTCATGGGCACATCCGCTTTTTAGTTGGATTAATGTCCTGTTATTATCCCTGCATTGTCAAAAATGTGGGGATATAGTCGTGATCTCCGTCCATCTGTATGTCTGTACGTCCGTCCATCTGTCTGTATGTCACACCCTGAAAGGCTCCTAGGGTATTCAATTGGAAACGTTTAAACTATTAAACTATGCTAATGTGTTCAGGTAACATCTCTAGATGTACATGAAGGTTTCGGAATTTTGATTTTGCCCCCGGTGGTTCCTGTGGAACCACTTTTATCATTAGAAAATCAGTTTTCATCGAAAGGCTCCCAGGGTATTTAATTCGAAACGTTTAAACTATGCTAATGTGTTCAGGTAACATCTCTAGATGTGCATGAAGGTTTCGGAATTTTGATTTGGCCCCAGGTGGTTCCAGTGGAACCACTTTTATCGTTAGAAAATCAGTTTTCGTCGAAAGGCTCCTAGGGTATTTAATTTGAAACATTAAAACTATGCTAATGTGTTCAGGTAACAAATCTAGATGTGCATGAAGGTTTCGGAATTTTGATTTGGCCCCAGGTGGTTCCATTGGAACCACTTTTCTCGTTAGAAAATCAGTTTTCATCGAAAGGCTCCTAGGGTATTTAATTTGAAACATTAAAACTATCCTAAGGTGTTCAAGTAACATCTCTAGATGTGCATGAAGGTTTCGGAATTTTGATTTGGCCCCAGGTGGTTCCAGTGGAACCACTTTTATCGTTAGAAAATCAGTTTTCACCGAAAGGCTCTTAGGGTATTTAATTCAAAATGTTTAAACTATGCTAATGTGTTCAGGTAACATTTCTAGATGTGCATGAAGGTTTCAGAATTTTGATTTGGCTCCAAGTGGTTCTGGTGGAACCACTTTTATCGTTGGAAAATTAGTTTTCATCGAAAGGCTTCTAGAGTATTTAATTCGAAACATTTAAACTATGTTAATGTGTTTCAGCAGAAATGCGTGGATACACCATTGTGTGCTTTGCACACAAATAACTCTATCTAGTTTTTGTTGATTTGTTATATACTAGCGCTTATTTATAAATCATCACAATTAAATTGCTACTCTTGAGTACCTCGCAGGCTGCATAACCAGTTAACTGGTATTCAGATGATTACATGCTAAATATAAATGCTCATTATTATTATTAAGCTAACGCTTTATTGTATTTTGTGGACCTTGAAATCATAATCTATTTCGGGGGTGGTCCGTGTCAGAGCCTGTTAATCATACCTACTTACATTTCTAGATCAAAGTTTTTATTATGTTCTGTACTCAATTTGCACATGTTTTTACGATCGTAGATATCGGATAGTATGCATTGGAGAGTGTTGTTACTGGTATTTATTGTACAGAGGCTGCCTTTGGATTACCTAGGAAGTGTGTTTTCTCTTCAGGGGTCGTTCAGTGTGGCTCAGTTGGATATGTGTAGGTTATATTTTTTATATATCACCAGTTTTCGACGTGTCTGTGTACGGCGTCTGCGGTGTATGTTATATAGCGGGCAATATTAATTACCAAGATCGTCGCTATAGCCATAATTTCTGAAGTACCGTTAAGCACCATTTATTAATCATGAATTAAAACCCGAGTGCCTGTTTGACGATTATTAGTCCCCTACCGGCATCACCCCAGGGGACTATAGGTTTGCACTCTGTCCATCCGTCAATCTGTCAGTCACACTTTAGTTTTCCGGACTTTTTTGGGAAATGCACTGAAATATCAGTTTTCCGGACTTTTTTAGGAAACGCTTCAACGGAATGATTTCATTTTTGGTAAACTACTATAGAACGATGATTTACAGATCAAAGTTTGAGTTTCATGCTGATTGCATTATTCTTGTGTGAGTTATGGCCCTTGGAAATATGGAAAAGCGTCAAAATATCAGTTTTCCGGACTTTTTTTGGAAACGCTTCAACGGAATGATTTCATATTTGGTAACCTACTATAGAACGATGACTTACAGATCAAGTTTCGTTTGCACTCTGTCCATCCGTCTGTCAGTCACACTTTAGTTTTCCGGACTTGTTTTTGGAAATGCTTCAACCAAATGATTTCATTCTTGGTAACCTAGTATAGAACGATGACTTACAGATCAAAATTGAGTTTCATGCTGATTGCATTATTCTTGTGTGAGTTATGGCCCTTGGAAATATGGAAAAGCACGAAAATATCAGTTTTCCGGACTTTTTTTTGGAAACGCTTCAACGGAATTCATGCTGATCACATCTAGGTTATAGCGTTTGTATAATTATTAATCCTCAGTAGTCCGGTAGGGGACATTGTATTGCTTCAGCGATACATGCGCTCTTGTTTATATTGTTTTTTGGTACTGCTTTTATTGATTCCAGAGCTCTCCCCTCTTTGGTTTGAAGACTTCTTCAAAAGAAAGGGGGGGGGGGGGCATTTTTACCTCTTCTCTGGCTTAAAAAGTATGTATCTTTGAAGGAAGCTGTTTTATCCGTATTTATATCCTGCATACATACAGCTGAATTGTTTTTGTAAGGCGTATGTTTGTGGGAGATTTTCTCTCATTCTTAGATATGCCTTCCTAATTTTGGGGGCTTAGTCCGGACTTGCCTTAGAAATTAGGAACTTGTCACATCCTGTGTATCTTTGTCTTTCTGCTTACAATAAGGAATTACTTAAATTGGGCTCCTTATTTAGAATATGTCTCCTCTATTACTGTATAGAGAGACATAAAAGTAATTCCTAATTATTCTAAGTTCCTTTCATCATGGACTGCAGGATTGGAATTATTTTTGAAGTCCTAGGCCCTCCACCTTTTTACAATTCAGCTATGTATGGTATAGTTGGAAAAATATTCTAAATTCCAAGTAATTTACATATTTTCCATACTTACCTATGGCCCAGATGGAGATGGCCCTCCCATGAGTGGACACTCATACCTCCCCGCTGAATTATTATGTAATACTCTCTTTTACAAAGAATGATGTTGGCGCCAATTCCGGTTGCTTCCTGACGGCTGCACATGCACGGAGAGTAAATGTATGGAGGGCCAGACATGACTTCTCATTTTCAGTTTTGCATGCAAATTTGGGCGAGTGGGGGGCAAAATTTGTGTTTGGTCCTCGATATTTTGGAGTTACCACCAGCTATGTCTGGGCCATAGATAAATATGGAAAATAGGTAAATTACTTGGAATTTATCATTTTTTGGTTCCGAATGTAAATGTTCAGTGCTGCTGGAGCAATTTTATTTACAATAAATTCTCTACCGAGACATTGTGCACACTGATCCATAATGGTTTTGGTTAGGATTTTGGCGCAATGATCCTTTTCGACACAATTGTAACCAGTGAAAGGTTGTTTCACTTTGGCCATAAAACGCGATTTAGTGAGACAGAATCTTTGTTATGCAGCAAGGCCCATGTTACATTCACCTTACTGTGTTAAATTTGCGAACAGAAAAGAGAGTCGTTGATTGTTAGCCTCTCTCCAATCGTTGTTTAGGGTGTAAAGGCTGTTCAACAAATATCACCCAAGTGCAATGCATAGGTCATTACATTATAACTACGTAGATTGTGTTGTAATTACGTTGAAATTAACTGCACCAGTGCCACACGATTCCTGTTATATCTTGCATCTAGTGTTCGTTATACAAATCTTAAGGAAATGCATGCGGTGATGAGTTAGAAGTTTCAAAAAAGTTGGAACAGTTTCATATATAATATACCCATAGTAGTTTGTTGTACCAAATGTTCACCATGAGTGGTGATGTGGTGTTAACCGCTAGCCTTCAGTGTGGTTAACCCTTTACCCAACGCAGACGATATCAAATTTTATTATTTTAAGTATCATTTTTTCAAATTTTTCAAAAAATTAAAAAAAAAACATATCATGTGACCACTCGTTGGAACGAGCTCGATGAGCTCGTTCCAACGATGGGTCACATGATATGGTTTTGTTGACATTTTTTGAAAAATAATATTTTTTCAACTGCTGAATTTGCATATTACGCGGGCGGATGCGGCCGATTTGTTGGGTAAAGGGTTAACACCACTTCACCACGAGTGATGAACATTTGGTATACCGAGCTACTATGGGTATATTTTATTTATACCAAGATTGTCAGCTTATTATGAGTCTCTATTATTTTTTTCTAGATTTTACTGATCAGGAGTCGTACATACGTGCGAATTTGTTTTTGTTTACATGAGAATGGTGGGCGGTACTTTCGTTGTCAGTTTTATCACCAAAAAGAAAAAGAAACAGGGCTGTTTTCATTGTAATAACATAATAACATAATATTTCGAGTTATGGATGTTTTATTAACATGAGTCAACGCATGTTTGTTAATTTATGGTGTCTTATGGGGTAAACTCATTTAAAAACTTAATAAATAATTGCCACTTTCATTTCACACTTTGCGAGGCGACGTGTGATAAATTTAGACAAGTTTGCATTCGGGTCAATGTCACCAAAGGTCAGCTTGATTGTAGTTCCACTGTAGGTGTAAATTTCAACTACTGAAATCCCATTGCTGGCTTGTTCACCGCGGTTGGTGTGTAAAGCTAAAATTTATGTCATAGGCTTTTCATATATAGTAGAAGAGGTAAACATGGTATAACATACTATTCGTAATGCACGGCACCATTGCCATGAATGATCAATGTAGAGACGAGAGAATCTCAAATATTGGATTGTATCCCGAATGAAATCAGGCGGTGGTCTCAGGAGTCTGAAATGAAAGAAATCTTGAATCGAACCTCGCTGGTGTCCATGACGAAGACACTGAACATTCTGACAATTATAATCAGTGATAGTTGTTTCATTTTCATCATAAACAGAAAGGAAAAATATTAGGCTTAATAAAATTAAAAGTCTGTTTCTCAGGCCCTCCTGCATGGTCCTTTTGGCTGCCGCAAGCTCTCTTGTTATGACCAATGCAAACTTGAAAAAATAAAAATTAAATGATTTATGTCTGATATTTTACACAAGTTAATAAAATTGATAAATTTGTCCCTTGAGTGCAACAAGGCTTTGCAATGCTTTAGCATTGCAAAGCCTTGTTGCACCCAAGGGGCGAAATACACCACCAGCCTTGCTATTCTGTAGATTATGAGGCCTAAAACATAAAATAAACCAAGAATATGAACTTCTGATGGCAAAGAAATAATTACAAAAATAAAATATAAAATAAAAAACCGCCCACCCGCATGCAATTTTACAAAATTTGACCCGAGAAACAGAACATCTACTTTGTGTGGCCTTAGTCTCATCACATACAAAGTAAATGTTGAATATATCCACAGAAATATTGGTATTCATATAGCAACTCGTCTGTTTGGGTAAATCAATGAAACGGAATATTCCAAAATGGAATTAACAATGTTTCAGAACCGGAACGTCATTGAACTCTTCTACCATCTGGTCTCCTGAACAGAAGGGTTCCAGAGGGGAGAACATCTAAAAAATTCGGAAATTTTAGTATTAACTCGACTCGACTGAAATTGAATAATTAGAACCATTTGGAATCGAATCTAATCAGAAGTTTTGCAGGGTCCCACCTTAGGATGCATACAAATCACACCAAAAACTTAAAGCGTTAACCTAGACTTACACACTGGGCCTCCCCAGAGGCACACACTTCACACACTACAAAAGATGAGAAAAAGAAATGATTTACAATGTTGCTCCATTGTCTGGATTTTCGATAGCGTGGTATGTCTAATTTGAGCTTTGTTGTCCAACAAAGGTAACAGATACGTCATCTGAGGCCCAAACCCAAGTGCAATAAGCAACCATGTAATAGAATTCTGATGCAAAGATTCATTGCAATCAAATTATCATTGTGTAATAATTTATCATAATGATTACTACGTGTAAGTGGTGCATTTTTGACAGCCTGGGTCGCATTGTGTCAGAGAGTTTTACGGGTACAAGAAGCCAGAGAGAACCACCAAGCAGTGGCAAACAACTATCAGACTTCCCAACGTACTAACTCTACACAAACATGGTTAGCATTGGTTTGCTGACAAGCTCACCATAGACGTGCAGTACACCTTAGTACACAGTGCTACAGCCCCGCAACACATGTGGGCAATCAGGATTAATCCTTTACTCAACGTAACGGCCAAAAATGGCCAGCACTATTCTAAAAAAAAAGCTAATTAATTATATTTTCATTTTTTGTCTCAAAAACATAGGTTATGACCCCTCTTTGGAATGAACTCATTGAACACGTTCCAATGAGGGGTCATAACCTATGTTTTGAGACAAAAAACTTTTTTCTAAAAAATAGGAGTTTTATAAGAATTTTGTTTGCAAGTGTCGTCTGCTTTTCATGTTAGGTAAAGGGTTAAGTGTCTTGTGAAAGAACACAGTTACATGTAGTTACCACTCGTTGGGATCCAACCGTGGACCTTTCTGTTGAACTTATAGGTTCTAACCACTGTTCCACCGCGCTCACACCTTCGACATCAGTAGCTATACCATGACAACATCACAAAGTTAAGTTTATTTATTAGCTTAAACAAATGTTTCCCACTCCTGAATGCTTTCAGATCCAAAGGCTCCGGGAGCAGAGGATAGCTTCTCCCTAGTTCTTAGGCTAGGAGGACAAGGGGGACAATACTTGTCGTCTCTCTTCTTAAATGCACTAGAAAAAAAACTTTCATTTCCAAGAACTGTGACTGAGAAACTCTTGAGTAATCAGATGGCATCTTGTTGCACTCAGAGGACAAGACACTTCACCTCCATTTCCCATGTGGGGGCATGGTGGTATTGTGTACTAACGCGTACCACACTTGTCTTCAACCAGTGCCAACCTGCTTATGTGGAGTTAGTATGTTGAAGAGTCTGACAGTTGCTTGCCATTGCTTGGTGATTCTCTCCGAGTACTCCGGCTTCCTCCACCCGCAAAACTGTCTGATATGAGGTGATCCTGGCTGTCGAAAGTGGCGTTAAACCCCAATAAATATAAATAGATACGTTGTAAACTACTAGTCTTGACTCATTCCCAGGGTCGAGTGTCCATTTTGATACTCCTGCCACCCCACCTCCATCTCTCTGCCCACGGAAGCTTCCGGCATCCTTGCTCAAATTAGGTATTATCTAAGACGACCTGTTTTGCCACAAAACGGAACTCTACAACAGTAACCAAGCACTGCTCCATATTGTTCCCACTTCTCATGTACTATAAATATATATTAACCCTTTACCCAAAGTAACGGCCAAAACCGGCCAGCACTATTCTAAAAAATCGCCAATTAATTTTCATTTTTTGTTGAGCTCGTTCCAATGAGGGGTCATAACCTATGTTTTTGAGACAAAAAAAATGAAAAAAAGTAGTTATTCAAGAATTTTTTTTACAAGTGTCGTCTGCTTTTCATGTTAGGTAAAGGGTTAACTGAATTGAAAGCTACTACACACATTTGTGTTCATTTTAATTTCTTGCAGGTGTGTGTGTCTGCTCTAATGATTACACAGATACTGACTGCTCCCAAGAGAAGAAGGTGCCGCCTCATATATTTGGAATTCCAAACTTTGGCCGCTGTGATACAACTTCGCGACCATGCGAAATGACATCAGTGATCGGATCCAAAATCGCGCCAACAGAGATATACTGCAGAATGAGAATGTATAAGGTAGTAATGTGCGAATCAATCCTCTGGAAGACTGGAAATGGGGGGTGGGGGTGGGGGTGTGAAACATTGGTTGGCTAAGTGTGTTTACGCTTCTCTTTTAAACACCAGGAACCAAGTCTAATGGGTTTTTCTGTTTGTTTTTGTTTGTCTTTATTTGTTTAGTTTTTTATATGGCCGGTCATATGAGCGGGTCGTATTATATCATGTGACCCCTCGTTGGAACGAGCTCGTTCCAACGAGGGGTCACATGATATGGTTTTGTTGAAATTTTTTGAAAAATTTGAAAAAATTATATTTTAAAAAATTAATTTTGATATCGTCTGCAATGGGTAAAGGGTTAACCGCAGTAGAAGCTTTACACCGCTAGTGGGGGTTAAAAGCTAAAATTTAACATACAGGCTTTTCACGGGTAGTAAGATAGGTGAGCATGGTATAAAGCCCTCAGACCTGTCTGAGGTTTTTGTTTATTGAAGGTAACAAAAGGAAACTTGACCTTTTATAGCAAGTCAATTAGAAGCAACTAGTTCACAGATTATCCATCATTAAGAATTTCTATCAGTATTTTACCTGCCAACAATAAGGATCCACTTGAGCTCTTTGTCAGTGAATGTGTTTTTATCGTAATTTAGAAGTTTTTATTCTTTCCAGGAAATAGAACGTCATTCGCATTCAAACTGTCATGTTTTATCGCCTGAGATCGATTTGGGCGGAGGGATAAAATTGAACGAGAAGCCGAAAGCTTCGAGTTCAATATTATCAATCTGCCAAAATCGATCAAGTGCGGTAAAAAATGACAGTTCGAACGTGTATGCTGTTCTGTATTCGTTGCATGCCTACAGTTTACTAAAACATTATTAATCGATTTTGGTAGAGGGATAATATTGAACTCGAAGCCTTCGGCTTCAATATTATCCTTTTGCCAACATCGATCTTATGCGGTAAAAATGACAGTTCGTACACGTATGCTGTTCTGTATTTATTGCACGACTAGAGTTTACTAAAAAAAATATTAAAAACACTAATTATTGCCAAAAGTAACCAAAATGTAAAAAAAGAAACAGTTAAATAGTCTGTGCACGTGATCTGTATTGTTCAAGGACAACACAAAACATTTTATTGTTCGCTTCAGTATTTGCAGAAAAAGCCGTCCTTCGCGTGAGACGGGAACTATTGCAATTTAAAAAACACGAGCGCAAAAAATCGCGCCCGTCATCAAACAGTTCAACTTTAATTAAATTGCACTCAACTCACTAGCATTACCATGCTTCAAGTCAGAATGGACATCTATTTCGTTATTGTCCATTGGTTTATGGTAAAACAAAAAAAAATTGCTGTTATATGCCCCCCCCCCCCCCCCCACCCCCACCCACCTCCATATCACCATCTGCTCCGCAAGAGGTCCAAATCGTAATTGTCAGTGAAAACTGAAGCATTTCCAGTTTCCTTGATTCACTGCGCATGTCATTCTACATCCCAATTCATCCATCAAACGAAACCGAAAGTACAATACTAATTTAATCAGAACAAACAGATAGACCAACTGTGATTGGCCAGTCAGTAGTGAAATCGTCTGCTACGGCCAACCGAATCGCTTGTACCAAATAATTTCACCTTGTTTCCCTTTCTTCAAAGATTTGTGTACAAGCGAGAAATTTTATCGTTGATGTTTGTCTTTTCTGAATTGGTTACGTTTTCCAGATGCCAACGGTGACTCTATCAACGTTACTGAAGTGGTCCTTCAAGGATCTTATTGCCTTCGAAAGTAAAATAGTGAAAGTGGGAAAACGTTTGTGACACGATTTTGGTGCAAAGTGTATGATGCCCAATGGCAATGTGACAATGCACGTAAACAGCTGTGAGGGAGAGGGCTTTCTGAATTTGGCCGGTTTGCCATTATCAGCATTTGAAAAAGTTTGGATTTTGTTGAATGAATTAAATACTATCTATTGAAGTATTCAGAGTAGTCAGCAAGTAGCAATCTAAATATCATGATTAGCTGTGTTTAACCCTTTACCTAACATGAAAAGCAGACGACACTTGTAAAAAAAAATTCTTGAACAACTAATTTTTTTCATTTTTTGTCTCAAAAACATAGGTTATAACCCCTCAGTGGAACGAGCTCGACGAGCTCGTTCCAATGAGGGGTCATAACCTATGTTTTTGCGACAAAAAATGAAAAAAATAATGAAAATTAATTGGCGATTTTTGAGAATTGCGCTGGCCGGTTTTGGCCGTTACGTTGGGTAAAGGCCTAAAAGGGTTAAACACATCTGCCCCAAACATGCATAGTTGTGAACCTTTGGGGAATTTTGCGAGTGCGATTTGCACTTGCAACACAATTTGCGAGTGCACTTTTTTGCACCCGTAATATTTACTCACACGAAGGACTGAAAAAGCGTATATTTTATGAAAATAAAAGCATAGGCATGCAATTAAAAAAATTACCAAAACTTTTATATTAATGAAAAGGATAGTGTCTGTATTAAATCGTAATGACTCTTTGGACCCCCTTGACAGTGAGTTGTTGTTTTCCAGGTAAATGCTACCACAAAATATGATATTCCGGGTATACACATAACACGGGGATTCCGGCGATCATATGGCGAAGTAGTATGTAGATTCCCGGAGAACACACGGAAGAAGCGAGAAATAGAAGAAGGCATACATGCGATAGGATATCATGTTGCTGTTGGTTATGATAAGATTCACTTTAGTGATGAGCATACGATCATCATATATGATGGATCGTGTTACAATTGCTCTACAGATCCTCCATGCATAATGAAGGTAAAATTATATAATCTGCATGTCTGCACACTTAGGTGACAATCATTTTTGGGGGACTGTGGCGGCTCAGTGTTTAGATAGAGCATTCGACTTTAACCCGAAGGTCAAGGGTCCGATCATGAACAGCATACAACTATAGCTCTAGCTAAGGAGACACAGACTGGCCACTCTGACCTTCCACTTTTTAAAGTTATCCCCATGGTACTCGCAGAGAGGCCTCTTCAACGAGTGTGGGATACCCCTTTATGCTTGCCACCTACTCGGCGCTACGCGAGTTGGTAGCAAGCATGAAGAGGTATCCCACACTCGTTGACCTATGATATTGAAATGTGGCATCCACACCTCCAAACTCAGAATCTGGATCTGCCACTGAAATTGCCACTCCATTCCATGTATTCAATTTATTTATTGGTGTGTAATGTCATATGGTTAATTCCTTGTGCAAGTGTCTTAATCTTGATTGCCCTCGTGGGAAACGGTGGTTCTCTATATGAAGACAAACTGGACAACGATGGTGCATTTCCCTTCAACTGATGCTGACACTCCTTGTGCAGACTACAGTTAAAACCAGAAGTCCTGTCACGAATAGTGCGCTTATCTAGGCTTAATTGCACGTTGGAATTGCGCGCGATTGCCATATCGAATGGCATCCAAATCACAGCAGGTTCTCCTGGTTACTCATGGCAAACACATGCAATGTTTCTGCCAATGGACCTCCGGGTTATATGTACAGAATTTGATAGCCTTACTGTGGTCATAACGCGCAGATCAACGTGCTATTTGTGCGCATTTCATGACAGGACTTCTAGTTTTAACTGTAGGGATGCACAATATTCTGAACTGAAGACCGGTATCGGTATTAAAAAAAAAAATATCGTTGCATACCAGTATATCGAAAGACGGTTCAGATATCTGAACATACGTTCCACAATCAGGACTTGAGCCATCACTGCAGTCAGAACGAAGAAGCATGCCAAGATGATGCAGTTGGAATAGGGCTTTACCCAATGCAGACGATATGAAAATTTCACATCGATGTTGTATCAATATAGTATTTTAACGTTTGAAATCACTGAACTGATTAAAAGCTTACTTTCCACCATCATATTTAAATTTATGTCGGCTGAATATAAAATATTTGGTATGTTTTCTCTATTATATTGTATAGATAAAAAATTAATACTCACTTTTTTTTCAAATGCTCAGCAAGTTGCAAATTCTAATTTTGGCGCCACTGACAGTTGACAGTTGACGAAATATTTCTGTCAGTGTTAATCTACTCTGAGGTGCCAAATAACAGTGATGGCCAAATAACAGTGATGGCTCAGATTTTGGTCTGAAAATAATAACAGTGATGGCATTTTTGCTCTATGTCTCAATACCAAATAACAGTGATGGCAAGGAATTTTTCAGCAAAATTAATAAGCATGTCGACACTCTTATTTGGCACCTCGGAGTATGTTCACCATAGGAAATTCCTTCCTCGACCATTCCACTCTTCAAACATTTTAAGACATCTGTGCAGATATTGGCATCCCTCTCGCAGAGGACAAAACGGTCCTCCCCACTTGGTGCATTATCTTTCTGGTTATTACCCTCGATTCTACCTACATGCAGGCCAGCTGGCTGCCCATGGACAAACTTGTCCAAGCATGTGCACTCATTGCCAACATGCAACATCGCAAGAAAGTCACTCTCAAAGACCTGCAGAGTGTTATCGGTTTTCTCAACTTTGCCTGCACTGTCATTCGTCCGGGGCGAGCCTTCCTACGATGCCTGGTTGACCTTACTACAGGCATCAACAAACCCAACCACCACATCCGCCTCAATGGGGGTGCCTGCAGAGACCTCTCCGCATGGCTTGTTTTCCTGGCCCAGTTTAATGAAACGTCCTTCTTTCTACACAACCAATGGTGCTCCAGTTCCACCATCTCCCTATTTACTGATGCATCCTCTACATTTGGTTTCGGAGCAATATGTGGTTCCCATTGGACGCACGACCAGTGGCCAGAGCTTTTCAAACTACTCCCTATTTCTGTCCTTGAACTTTATCCTATTGTGTTGGCCGTCGGTTTGTTGGGTCCACATATGTCGAGCCACTGTGTCCTCTTTCACACAGTTAACACAGCACTTGTGCTTGTCATTAATGGCCAGACGTCAAAGAATTCACAACTTATGGCCTTAGTACGCACCCTTGTTATCCACTATCTTAAACATAATATTGTTTTCAAAGTTCACCACGCACCTGGTAAAGATAATATTCATGCAGGTGCTCTCTCTCGTTTACAGGTCTGTCTATTCCGAGAGCGGTACCCCTCTGCCAACAGTTGGCCCACACCTATCCCCCACACCTGCAGCCAGCCGCCTTAATCACTTGATCCCCCACCTAGTGCAGGCATCATTAGCACCCTCTACTTGCAGGACCTATGATCAGGCCCTGCGGTGTTTTCATCTGTTTTTCGCTCCACTTTTCTATGTGCCCCTCTTTTTCCCCTCCGCCCATATGAAATATCCCTTTTCATCTCTTGGATGTTTTCAAAAAATTTTAGTCACAGTTCTATGTGTACATATCTTTCTGCCATCGCCTATGTACACAAAATCAGGGGCTATCCTGACCCTTCAAGGAGCACTTTGCCTACAAAACTACTGCTCGGCATTCGGCATCTATGCTATACCCCAGATGTCCTCCTGCCCATAACCCTACCCATTCTCACCTCTCTCCTGTCAGCACTGCCTCACTTAGGCCTCTCATGGTATGAGGTCCTCCTCTTTCGGGCTATGTTCTCACTTGCTTTTTTCGCTCTCCTTAGGGTGGGAGAAATTACTTTGCAGGAGCCACCACATTCTTCCTCCCTGGTCTGGGATACACTGGGATTGTCTTGACTATGACGCATTTTAAACACCATCACACAGGCCCTCCTTTACTCTACGCATTGGTCCCAAGCTGCTGTGGACCATTTGTCCAGTGGCAGCTCTCACTGCATTCCGGAATGTCTGTCCTCCAGTTCCAAGCCCTTACTTTGTGACCCAGAGGGGCCAGTCCATCACTCGCTCATTTTTCCACAGAATCCTCAAGAGTTGTCTTTTGGCTAGTGGTGTGGATGCCTCCTTTTATACAACGCACAGTTTTCATATAGGTGATGCATCATACCTCGCTAGTCAACAGCACTCTGATGCTCAGATTCAGTAGATTGGGCATTGGTCTTCGAATGCTTTCATGCTGTACCTGCATCATATTCCCTGTGTTTAAGGGGTGTTTTCCTCTGGGGCTTGCGGGTGGAGCAGTGCAGTGCGCGAAGGTGCTACTCGCTCACGGCAGCTTCTGGCATGTATTTGCTCCACCTTTGACAAAATTGTACATATGTATATATATATAAGCTCACATCAGTCTGAGCCCTTCAGGGCCAGAGCCCAGATGTTCACCAACTATCGCATGAGATGGGGAGACTGAGTGGCGTATTGCTGCGTGTAGATGGCAACAAAGGTATAGAACGCTGTGGTCCACTGATCCAAGCTGAGGTGATGACGGCTTGGAGCGTGGGCCACACACAAAGACAGGGCACCCGAGTCAAGGTTCCCCAATGTGAGGACCGAGGCTGGTTGATGATGATCCTTACTTAACAATACATCCATATGTATAAAAAGGTCATCCCAAATTTTTTCCTTAATGGCCAATGGAATAAAGGAATCCAAGAGAATGGAACACTGGGAGAGATGCATCAAGGACAGGTGATAGAGAAGGTGACCGAGAAGATGAAAGTTCAAAGTTAGAAGTACATGTAGTGAAAGCCAGAGGAGAGGTGACCATAGAAATACTCTGACCTGGCTGCGTGAGCAGTGCGGAAGGAATCGCAGTGACTGGCAAAACTTCCCCAGATGGGGCATCCTGTGCAGGTGGCTGTCCAATGTGATTGGCCGAAGAAGCCTGGTCCCAACACAACTGATTCACTGTTTAACCGATTAACTGACTGCTGGATGGAAACTAAAGCATCGGAAGACATCACATCTGTGGATTGGGAACCCACCGGCGGTGGAGGTTGTTGGTTGGAGTACCGTGGCTGCAGACCATCACATCGGCTGGATGTTTGAGGCTGTATATTCATATGTGTCTCCAAAGCTGGAGGAGACACAGCTGGTGACTGATGTGAAGTTACCCTGGTTGGCCCCCGGGAACGAGAACTTGCACGGCGGGTAGTGGTCCGAATTTGCGCTGTAGTGGGTGCAAGGTCAGAAGTTTCCGGCCCTGGAGCGGAACACAACGAAGGAATGGCATCTGGTGAAGGTTGTGTACTGACAGCAGAGAGTTGTGGGTTGAGAACTGAGGCTGATGTGACAGAGTCAGACTGAGACGGTGGTATCGCTATGAAGGAAGGGTTTGAGTGATCCCCAGTCTGGGCAGAAAGAACAATTGCACGTCGCAGACTTTGACGTGTAGCAGCAGCCCTACATTTTCTGGGAGCCATCTGAAAAGAAAGGAAACAAAGTGAACCAAAGAAGATACAAACACCCTCAATAGCATAACCCAACATCGCGATAGTATAATCCAAAGGAGGGTAGCCCATTCTTGTATCCGCGGTGGGTTGTTTGTGGTGTGTGGTGGTGAAGTTCAGTGATACGTGTATGTGTATGTTGTGTCCGAGGTGAGATAGATATGCACCGAGTAAGTATGTAAGCAATGACTGCCAGGGGAGGAACTATATCATGACCCCCATCAGCATGCCCGACCCAGGAGGATGGGAAGGTGTGAATGTTGGCAGCGCAGCATAAAGTACTGGGATGGGGAGAATGTAAAAGGCACCCACCAAAAAGCTTCCCAAGCATGTACAGGGTGTGGGGAAATGTGCATAGCCCAGAGGAAGGGAGCAAAAAGGAAGGAAAAAGGAGTGCACAAGGGGGGGGGGGGGGGCTGAATACGAGAGGGACAGAGCCCAACTCACCGGCTCCCCCCAATGACCAGACCAAACACCAGCCTGATCCCACAAACGGTCATCCTGAAGAAACAAAGTCCATGTAACTGCCGCCAATAGGGCGAGGTTGATAAATAGCTACCACAAGGCACTGTAAGGGCAACTGTGGGGCATCGAATAAGCCAGCTTAAAAAAAATGAAAACTTAAAAAATAGAAATAAAAAATTCTAAAAAAAAAAATTCTGAGGACTTGGGTGATCAGTGCGAGATAAGCAGGTAAGTCAGAACGGTCGAGAGCCTCGATACCTGCCGAGGTATTCTGGTGAAGTGAGATTGTCGCAGCAGCATATCCATGGATCGATGCCACAATTTTGTCACTGGAATGAATTAAGCCATTAGTGCACTGCAAATGCCTGGGGAGGCCACACAGGGAAGTCCCCTGGACAGGCCCGAATGCACCCGCATCGTAAAAAGTGTTGTTCTCCGCCCATCAAGTAAATTGCATGTATCTGAGGCGGCATTTGAACTACAAGAGGAGGAGGCCAATTGAACACCGTAGGTATGCCTGCAGCACAGATCGGGTGGGTGCCGATGGCAGAAAAGTCTGCCCTCCGGAGGGCGAGAGATCGGCTTTTTGACAAGCAGCAGCATCTCAACAAGAGGTGTGAAGGTAACTTCACACCACTTGCACAGTAAGTAACCGGGTCGAGTTCCACAACCAACATGTGGCAAAGTTTCTTCTGCTTACTTTTCTGTATCAAGGTTTTGCCTCTGCATTCTAGACAGAGGCCAGTCACTGATGGTGGCCCAACCCGCGCCATTGACCTGGGTCAGATACGACCAAGTGTCCTCTAAGTAAGATGCTGCCCACCGTGTTCAGACTGCTATTTCTATATGGGCCAATTGGCCAAGCACACGCCACGTGCATTGCTTTTTATAAACATACTTCACTCTGTGTTTCTAAAGAAGTACTAACTCTAGAAGTGCCCATGTCGTAGACCTGCAAAGCTGTCACCACGAGCTGCCGCCACTGCCAGTCGGAAACATTCCAAGCCATAGCCAGACACTAATTTCTTCAGTCAGTTGTCTTTAAATTTGTCAGTCGTGAAAATATCCAGCTATCACCTCCAGGCCACTCTCGTGTACAGAAGACTTAATCCCACAGAACTCTGTCAGCAGCTGTTTTTGCCTTTGTTCTTCGACCCAGCTTCCACTTCCATCTTCCACTTTCATTGGCTGTTCTGTTATTGTCCTCACCAGTGGTTTGTTGTTCACTAGGGCTCTCACCCTCTCCAGAGTGGCGACCATTTTTGATGATTCTATCAGATTTTTTTATTGCTTCTATGAAATCATGCAGGTTGACTCCTGAGTGGGTAAGTGTGAGGGCAGACTGATATGTCCAAATGTTTGCCTGTTGTCAGGGCTGCAGCTAGTGGAGCTAGGTGTATTCGTACTTGAGGTTTAACTCACTCACCACCACATGCTTCATGCCATCTTTGAGAGATAGGTCAGCTTCTAGGTCCACAGCCAGGGCATCAATAAATGTGCTGCAAAATGTCCATCCTTCCCTGTACTACCTACTGCTTGTGTGGTGGGGACGAATCACGTGGCGATGAATTCAGTAAAACTGAAATGGGAGACAGTTTGAGCGGCAACAATTCAGAGGAGGAAGACGATGATAATATAGCAGACTGGGTGTCTATATAGTAGTTGTGCCATGATGTGTGCTGGGTTGGTTGGACGTGAGGTGATGGTACATGTATGTAGTTGTGCCATGATGTGTGCTGGGTTGGTTGGATGTGTTGATGATGATACATGTATGTAGTTGTGTCGTGATGTGTGCTGGGTTGGTTGGATGTGAGATGATGGTACATGTATGTCGTTGTGCCGTGGTGTGTGCTGGGTTGGTTGGATGTGAGGTGATGGTACATGTATGTAGTTGTGACATGGTGTGTGCTGGATTGGTTGGATGTGAGGTGATGGTACATGTATGTAGTTGTGCCATGGTGTGTGCTGGGTTGGTTGGATGTGTTGATGATGATACATGTATGTAGTTGTGCCGTCATGTGTGCTGGGTTGGTTGGATGTGAGATGATGGTACATATATGTCGTTGTTCCGTGGTGTGTGCTGGGTTGGTTGGATGTGAGGTGATGGTGCATGTATGTAGTTGTGCCGTGGTGTGTGCTGGGTTGGTTGGATGTGAGGTGATGGTACATGTATGTAGTTGTGCCATGGTGTGTGCTGGGTTGGTTGGATGTGAGGTGATGGTACATGTATGTAGTTGTGCCATGGTGTGTGCTGGGTTGGTTGGATGTGAGATGATGGTACATGTATGTAGTTGTGCCGTGGTGTGTGCTGGGTTGGTTGGATGTGAGGTGATGGTACATGTATGTAGTTGTGACATGGAGTGTGCTGGGTTGGTTGGATGTGAGGTGATGGTACATGTATGTAGTTGTGCCATGGTGTGTGCTGGGTTGGTTGGATGTGACGTGATGGTACATGTATGTAGTTGTGCCATGGTGTGTGCTGGGTTGGTTGGATGTGTTGATGATGATACATGTATGTAGTTGTGCCGTGATGTGTGCTGGGTTGGTTGGATGTGAGATGATGGTACATATATGTCGTTGTGCCATGGTGTGTGCTGGGTTGGTTGGATGTGAGATGATGGTACATGTATGTAGTTGTGCCGTGGTGTGTGCTGGGTTGGTTGGATGTGAGGTGATGGTACATGTATGTAGTTGTGCCATGGTGTGTGCTGGGTTGGTTGGATGTGAGGTGATGGTACATGTATGTAGTTGTGACATGGAGTGTGCTGGGTTGGTTGGATGTGAGGTGATGGTACATGTATGTAGTTGTGACATGGAGTGTGCTGGGTTGGTTGGATGTGAGGTGATGGTACATGTATGTAGTTGTGCCATGGTGTGTGCTGGGTTGGTTGGATGTGAGGTGATGGTACATGTATGTAGTTGTGCCATGGTGTGTGCTGGGTTGGTTGGATGTGAGGTGATGGTACATGTATGTAGTTGTGCCATGGTGTGTGCTGGGTTGGTTGGATGTGAGGTGATGGACATGTATGTAGTTGTGCCATGGTGTGTGCTGAGTTGGTTGGATGTGAGGTGATGGTACATGTATGTAGTTGTGCCATGGTGTGTGCTGGTTTGGTTGGATGTGAGGGGATGGTACATGTATGTAGTTGTGACATGGTGTGTGCAGGATTGGTTGGATGTGAGATGATGGTACATGTATGTAGTTGTGACATGGTGTGTGCTGGATTGGTTGGTTGTGAGGTGATGGTACATGTATGTAGTTGTGCCATGGTGTGTACTGGGTTGGTTGGATGTGAGGTGATGGTACATGTATGTAGTTGTGCCATGGTGTGTGCTGGATTGGTTGGATGTGAGGTGATGGTACATGTATGTAGTTGTGCCATGGTGTGTGCTGGATTGGTTGGATGTGAGGTGATGGTACATGTATGTAGTTGTGACATGATGTGTGCTGGATTGGTTGGATGTGAGGTGATGGTACATGTTATTGTATGTAGTTGTGACATGATATGTGCTGGGTTGGTTGGATGTGAGGTGATGGTACATGTATGTAGTTGTGCCATGGTGTGTGCTGGGTTGGTTGAATGTGAGGTGATGGTACATGTATGTAGTTGTGCCGTGGTGTGTGCTGGGTTGGTTGGATGTGAGGTGATGGTACATGTATGTAGTTGTGACATGGAGTGTGCTGGGTTGGTTGGATGTGAGGTGATGGTACATGTATGTAGTTGTGCCATGGTGTGTGCTGGGTTGGTTGGATGTGACGTGATGGTACATGTATGTAGTTGTGCCATGGTGTGTGCTGGGTTGGTTGGATGTGTTGATGATGATACATGTATGTAGTTGTGCCGTGATGTGTGCTGGGTTGGTTGGATGTGAGATGATGGTACATATATGTCGTTGTGCCATGGTGTGTGCTGGGTTGGTTGGATGTGAGATGATGGTACATGTATGTAGTTGTGCCGTGGTGTGTGCTGGGTTGGTTGGATGTGAGGTGATGGTACATGTATGTAGTTGTGCCATGGTGTGTGCTGGGTTGGTTGGATGTGAGGTGATGGTACATGTATGTAGTTGTGACATGGAGTGTGCTGGGTTGGTTGGATGTGAGGTGATGGTACATGTATGTAGTTGTGACATGGAGTGTGCTGGGTTGGTTGGATGTGAGGTGATGGTACATGTATGTAGTTGTGCCATGGTGTGTGCTGGGTTGGTTGGATGTGAGGTGATGGTACATGTATGTAGTTGTGCCATGGTGTGTGCTGGGTTGGTTGGATGTGAGGTGATGGTACATGTATGTAGTTGTGCCATGGTGTGTGCTGGGTTGGTTGGATGTGAGGTGATGGACATGTATGTAGTTGTGCCATGGTGTGTGCTGAGTTGGTTGGATGTGAGGTGATGGTACATGTATGTAGTTGTGCCATGGTGTGTGCTGGTTTGGTTGGATGTGAGGGGATGGTACATGTATGTAGTTGTGACATGGTGTGTGCAGGATTGGTTGGATGTGAGATGATGGTACATGTATGTAGTTGTGACATGGTGTGTGCCGGATCGGTTGGTTGTGAGGTGATGGTACATGTATGTAGTTGTGCCATGGTGTGTACTGGGTTGGTTGGATGTGAGGTGATGGTACATGTATGTAGTTGTGCCATGGTGTGTGCTGGATTGGTTGGATGTGAGGTGATGGTACATGTATGTAGTTGTGCCATGGTGTGTGCTGGATTGGTTGGATGTGAGGTGATGGTACATGTATGTAGTTGTGACATGATGTGTGCTGGATTGGTTGGATGTGAGGTGATGGTACATGTTATTGTATGTAGTTGTGACATGATGTGTGCTGGGTTGGTTGGATGTGAGGTGATGGTACATGTATGTAGTTGTGCCATGGTGTGTGCTGGGTTGGTTGAATGTGAGGTGATGGTACATGTATGTAGTTGTGCCGTGGTGTGTGCTGGGTTGGTTGGATGTGAGATGATGGTACATGTCTGAGCCAATGACACAATCCTCTCATTCTACAAAACATTGGGAAGCAGCGATTGATAGTGATGAGCCGATAAGAGATTTGCCTATTCATCTGAAACCAAATAGTTTTGATTTACTATTGCCGATACCGATACCAAATAGTTTAGTTCACCCATATTATTTCCGTAAAAATAGTCGAAAAAAGTGCGGTGACAATATTGAATATACTTTCGGAAATTAGCCACAGTTGAGTGACTGGCGCGGGGGACGTTTTAAGGCTGGAAACCCAAACCAGCAATCCGCCAGAGAGATTGCAATACTGGCATGTTAAACTTCGCTTGTTGTGAAAAGGTTTGTTCTGTTGTTGTGACTTGTCCGCTTAACGACACTGCAATGGTGACCAGCATGACCTTGAAGGCTTTAATGACCAAAACCCGATAAAAAATTGAAAAGGTTTGTAATTTCAAAGTCTGAGATCACTTATATTATTTAAAATCAGCCATGGAACGAAGCAAATTAAATTTGGTGAGAGATATGGGGCATCACGTATGGCCCTGTCAGCAATTTCGAAAATAGCTTTGATAGCTAATTTGACTACCACCCTTAGACTAGAATTACCTTTCTACATTACAGACATTTTATGCTACTGGTGAGTTCCATTCTTCATGCAGTGCAGCGGCGAGTTCCTGGACATTGGTAGGTGAGGGCTGTTGGTGTGGTCGTAGGCACCTGCCAAGTATATCCCAGATGTGTTTGATTAGTGAAAGGTCTGGACTTAGTGCTGACCAAGGCATTGTAGTGATGTTCTGCTCCTGGGGGAACTTTGTAGCAACACGGGCCCTGTGTGTTCTTGCATTGTCATCTTGGAAAACGAATCGATGGCCAAGACGCCACGCAAATGGCATGTCACGGTAGTACTTCCCTGTGACATGCCCTTGGATGACATGTAATGCTTTCCTACTTGTCATTATTATGCCTTCCCACACCATAACCGATACACCCCCAAAACGATCGTGCTGCCTAACAGTTACGTCATGGTATCGTTCCCTCCGCCACCGCCACACTCTGTTTCGCCCGTCATGGAACTCGAGCTCCACCGACGATTGCCTCAGCGCTGTCGTACTCTACACCAATTTTGCCTTGCTACGATGTGACGTTCAGTCAGACTTGGAATTATTCGAGGTCGTCGAGAGAACAAATTCCAGCTGTGTAGACAATTTCGGATAGTCTGACCACTGACTCGCACATCTGTCGCTCGGTGCAGCTGCTGTCCAATTTCTGAGGCACTTTGATGGCGGTTACGTAATGCTGTGGTTTGGATGAAACGATCCTGGTTAGCAGTTGTTGCCCATGGACAGCCTGATCGACGCCTGTCATCAACATTGTCTGTCTGACAGTAGCGTGACCACAACCTGCTAATCACTGATTGAGTAACATTGAGGATTTGAACCACTGAAGTCTTCTGTTACCAGTTTCCAACATGCCAGTGGCATGTAAACGTTCGTCATGTGTCAGTCTTCGCACACCTCAAAAGTTACGTTTTGACCAGAAACTATTCATGAACGTGTTTATACCAAGAAAAGAACGATGAGACCACCGAAAAATCCTGTCCAGTACAAATGAAACTTTTAAAACATACCCCACAGACATTAATGCGAGCACAAAGTTTTCATGGGCCAGTGACATTCATGATCCACACTAAACTTGGTAACATATTGATGTGTCCAATCACGCGTATCCAATACCATTTTCCAAAAATATCAGCATCAGTTTGGATATCTCCTACTTTTTTTTAATAGTATATATATACTCCAGTAAACTAAATCAATATAACATTTTTTAACAAGACAATGTTGGCCAATTGCATACCAAATATTAGGCACAGTTTGGTAAAAACTGAACAGTGAGCCAGTTACACAGCCATGTACAGCGTAGAATGTGCTGACATGCGTAATCACGGCATACCTCATCCAGCCCAGCCCACCCTGCCCCCACCTCCACTCCTTCACCCCCATTTAATTTTACATGCACTGGATCTGTCGCAACTTGGTGAATCCATATGACAGTTTCTCGAAAGATTATTTTTCACTCATGCATTAAAACTGAAAGAAGGAAAAAATCACTTTCCATTGTACGTTTTTCAACACTTGGCGTGTTTCTGTTCTTATCAGACCTCAGACCAATTGAAGCTGCTGCAAAAGAAGTTGCCGACATAACTAGACAAATACCTGCATCAAAAAAAAAGAAATTGTAGCTGGACACTACTTGATGCTATTTGACACTCTTAGTAATTTTCGGGGTCTGACGACGTGACTGATTGAAACACTTTGTGTTCACCTTGTTTTCCCTTCACGTTTTCTTCATCTTATTTTTTATTTTTGCAATCATTTCTGCGCGATGAAAAGTTCATGTTCTTGATTTGTTTTAGTGATGAACCAATAATTGGAATCGGCAATCGGAACCGGACGGTTATTGGGCATCGGCCGATTATGACAACCGGCAGTTAAAAACTGGCAGTTTCCAGTTATTCTATATTTAACACTGACTATTGAAAATCACTTTGTTATCTGGCCATTTCATCAAAGTTTCCCCATTAAAAACGTGTGTAGTACATAGCAGAAAATTTTGCGATTTGCAGAGCAGAGATATTACAGAATTTACCAACTGCAATTGCAATATGAGGTCACCACCACTTCCCGAACAGTGTAGAGTTCATGTAAACATTAGAGAAACACATCAAGGGAGGTAACACGTTCAAAAAAGAACACTGAATAATACATTCTGACAAATGTGTAAACTATGCATCATACAACTTCACAACACACATTAGGCCAAAAAAAAAGGGTTCTGGTTCTCCGCCACCGCCGCGTTGGACAAATAACCCCCGCATTGAATTTTTATGGAGGTTCGAGATTTTCCCAAAAGTAAACAATGCACCGCCAATCTCAGACGTTCATTGCAGTATAGCAAAAATACCATATATGTCTGTGTATAGGGTGCCCCCGTGTATAAGTCGCACCCCCCAACTCACGCTTAGAATTCCTCCCTTTTACCTAAAGCTCATGTATAGGTCACACACCCATTTTCAAGTATATGCAGTCAACAAGAATTAATTGCAAGTTTATACGTTTTGCCAATTTGGGATGCAACGGAAATAGGTAAGTTTTCAGGAGTTACCACGTGTTGAATAAGATAAAAGAATAAAGGAAAATTATTATTAAAGATTTAGAAAATACTTGCATTTTATCTGTTTTTCATTGTTTGTTTAACACCCCAATGTCTTCATCCCTGTCGAGAAAATCCAACACTCGTTTGTACCTGAGACTTCATAGTTTCAGAATCAGAGCACCATTTGTGCCATAACCTGCGCAGTTGTTGTGTTTACATTGGTTTTTCCGAAACGTGACAGGAAAAACCAATATAAATACAACAACTGCGCAGGTTACAGCGCAAATTGTTGTCCTGCATAAGCATTGTTGTAAAATAACAGTAAAAACCCTTCCGATTTGCTATAACACACCAGGTACAATTACGTTAATATGTGGATGCACAACTGAACTTGATCTGTAGTTTCCCACATTTGCCCCCCCCCCCCCCCCCCCCACCTCTGGACCTGTCCATTATATTCCTAACGGGCTGAGCCGCCACTGCAATTGACATGCATTAAATAGTTGCCTTAAGCATTGAAACATCTATTTAATGGTCTATCAATAACGTTACAATCACATTATTTTACCACAAGGGCGAATCCAGTCATCGGTGCACTTGGTATGCGCCTTCCCCCTACCACCCCCCCCCCCCCCCCCCACCCCCACTCCTATTTTCTCCTGGAGACGGGTTGTGCATTGTGAATATCTGCTTCGGGTGCGAGGTAATCACATATTTTAGGATTAAATTTCAAAATTTGGTTGACAATACACTCCGGCAAACTTGGACCTAGCCCGCCTAGGCGTGGCACCCCCTCCCCCGGCCCGACCCTCACAGCTTTTAGTAAAGTCCTTCATCCGCCACTGAACCAACATGGTTTGAAGTGGCATTGGGACGTATAAACAGCTCACTAGAAGCATATTAAAAAGTGTATTTTTGTACTGTTGAAAGGTAACTAATGTAAGGGAGGAAATCAAATTAACTATCGAAGAACTCTCTTTTTTCATGCATTGGAAATTGCTGACAGTGCTTTACGCCTAACGTGATCCCCCCTCCACCCACCCCCCCCCCCCCCCCCCCATATGTCTCACCAAATTTAATTTGCTTTGTTCCATGGCTGATTTTAAATAATTTTTAGTTATCTCAGACTTTGATATCATGAACTTTTTTTTTAAAGTCTTTATAAACATCACGCTGACCACCATTGCAGTATCGCTAAGCTGACAAGTCACAACAGCAGAATAAACCTTTTCACCTCAAGCGAAGTTTAAGACGCCAGTATTGCAGTACCTCTGGTGGATTGCTAGTTTGGGGTTCCAGTCTTAAAACGTCCCCTGCGCCGTCACTTAACTGTTACTCGGTTTATTCTTTTTCAAACAGAAATGTATCTTGTCTGTCATAAAATAAAATTACAAAGGTTCAGTGTGGGTATTGTCAGGCTATGTGAATAGGGTATACTTGGTGTGGTAAAATAAAAATAAAAACCGCCCTCCCTCACTGAATTTGGAAACCCAGTTGCCTGAGAACCAAAACCTTTTTTTTTTGGCCTTAACATCAAAATTATTATTTATTTAAGACACAATGTATGTGTTCTCAGTATATTCCTGGTTAATACAGCCAAGTGTATTGTATCCTTACACAAAACTGTATTGAAACTATTTACCGGAATAAAACACAATCTTCACGAGAACAATATCATGTGATTGTATTGTTAATAATGATCTTTTCCCCACACCCCAACCAAAATGCAAATATTATTTTGGCCAATATTGCCCAGCACTAAATATGCATACTCTGAAAACTTATGTGGTATTAAGCTTTCGTAATTGATGATTTATCGACGAAATTCTGTAGTATAGCAGGAACCAACATATTTTCTTCAGTGTCCTACTTCACCCATCGGAATCGGCATAATCGGCAGAAAAATAACCGTTAATCGGTTAATAGCAAGTTTTGATAATCGGTTTATCACGAATTTGTTTTATGTTTTAGGCCTCATGATCTACAGAATAGTATTAAGTGGTAGTGTATTTCGTCCCTTGTGTCCAAGAAGGCTTTGCCTTCTTTCACTCAAGGGACAAATTTGTCTATTTTATTAACTTGAGTAAAAATATCAGACATTTAATGTTCATTTTTTTATGTTTGCATTGGTTATAAAACGAGAGCACACGACAGCCAAGATGACCATTCGGGAGGGCCTGAGAAACAGATTTTTAACTTTTTAGGTCCTAATTAGTGGCAGTATGGTACTGACTTTATTAACAAAACACATTGTAAACGGGTAGATCTTATCTCCGATTTCTTGATGCCAGATCATACATCTCATAAAATCGAATCATGGCTGTTTTAAATCATCCATGGCTGTTTTTATAAGACGCCTTTTATACAACGTTCAGTATGTCAATCCTTTACCCAACGTAACGTTGAAAACCGGCCAGTGCTATTCTCATAAATCGTCATTCAGTTTCAATTATTAGTCCCCTACCGGCATCGCCGGAGGGGGCTATAGGTTTGCACTCTGTCCATCCGTCAGTCTGTCAGTCAGTCTGTCAGTCATACTTTAGTTTTCCGGACTTTTTTGGAAATGCTTCAACCGAATGATTTCATTCTTGGTAACCTACTATAGAACGATGACTTACAGATCAAGTTTGAGTTTCATGCTGATTGCATTATTCTTGTGTGAGTTATGGCCCTTGGAAATATGGAAAAGCGCCAAAATATCAATTTTCCAGGTTATAACAGTTGTATAATTATTAATGCTCATTAGTCCGGTAGGGGGAGATTGTATTGCTTCAGCAATACATGCGCTCTTGTTTTCTTTCATTTTTGTCTCAAAAACATACTCATTGAGCTTGTTCCAAAGAGGGGCCATGAACTATGTTTTTGACGCAAAAAATGAAAAAAAATGTTGTTTTTCAAGAATTTTATTTGCAAGTGTCATCTGTCTTTTATGTTATGTACAGGGTTAAGAGTAAAATAAAATGATATTCTGTAAATATGTCATTTTCAGGACGACTGTCCATATGTTACAGATACACCGACACAAACTGAAACGAGCACACAACAAACTTCTGGATCAACGAAGACCACTGTCCTGTCAACCACAGAAAGTAAGCACATTCAATTCACGAGCGAATCTAAGTCAGAAGCACCGACACAAACTGAAACGAGCACACAACTAACTACTGAATCAACGAAGACCACTGTGCCATCAAGCACAGAAAGTATACACATGAAATCTACAGGAGAATCTAAGCCAGAAGCACCGACACAAACTGAAACGAGCACACACCTAACTACTGCATCAACGAAGACCACTGTACCATCAAGCACAGAAAGTATACACATGAAATCTACAGGAGAATCTAAGTCAGAAGCACCGACACAAACTGAAACGAGCACACAACTAACTACTGGATCAACGAAGACCACTGTCCCATCAAGCACAGAAGGTATACACATGAAATCCACGGGCGAATCTAACTCAGAAGCACCTGCACAAACTGAAACGAGTGCACAACTAACTACTGGATCAACGAAGACCACTGTCCCGTCAAGCACAGAAAGTATACACATGAAATCCACGGGCGAATCTAACTCAGAAGCACCTGCACAAACTGAAACGAGTGCACAACTAACTACTGGATCAACGAAGATCACTGTCCCGTCAAGCACAGAAAGTATGCACTTGAAATCCACGGGCGAATCTAAGTCAGAAGCATCGACACAAACTGAAACGAGCGCACAACTAACTACTGGATCAACGAAGACCACTGTCCCGTCAAGCACAGAAACTATGCACATGAAATCCACGGGCAAATCTAACTCAGAAGCACCTGCACAAACTGAAACGAGTGCACAACTAACTACTGGATCAACGAAGATCACTGTCCCATCAAGCACAGAAAGTATGCACTTGAAATCCACGGGCGAATCTAAGTCAGAAGCATCGACACAAACTGAAACGAGCGCACAACTAACTACTGGATCAACGAAGACCACTGTCTCGTTAACCACAGAAAGTATGGTCATTCAATTCACGGGCGAATCTAAATCAGAAGTACAGACACAAACTGAAATGAACGCACAACTAACTACTGGATCAACGATGACCACTGTCCCGTCAAGCACAGAAAGTATGTACATTAAATTCACGGGCGAATCTAAATGGAGTTCCACCCAGTGCGCTCTTTTCCTAATTTAGTTTCCCATTCTTTGTTTCCCATTTTTTTTTACAAGCACCGATAACAGGCCACAAGGTAGTATTCGCAAAAATACAGGGACATCCATTATCGAGGATATTAGGTATCCATTTGTTATCGCAAATAAATACCGTACCCCATCAATTCAACTAGAGCTCTATCTAAGAAGACTCAGACAGGCCACTCTGAACTTCCACTTTCTAAAGTTATCCCCGCAGTGCTCACAGCAAGGCCTCATCAGCGAGTGTGAGATACCCCTTCTTGCTCGCCACCAACTCTCCGCTACGCACGACAAGCATACTTCAATATGACCCATGATACTGAAATGTGGCATCCACACCTCAAAACTTAGAATCCTGGATCTGACACTCAAATTGCAACTCCATTCCAAGTATTCAATCTATTTATTGGTGTGTAATGTCACATGATTCTGCACAATGGCAAATCGTGACCACAACATGGAGATACAGTCAAGTTTAGTCAATCATTTATACCTTTGTTGCCCATTTTAGAGGACTTCCACCCCAAACATCCGTGACCGGGTCCTATTTCACCAGTAAAACAGGGCTGGTTTACCAGTCAATAAGCTCTTCTTCACTTCCCGAGGTTCCCACGGGAGATATGTTCAATTAAAAGTTTACGAACAAAACGACCATAACTGATTGGCGCTATTAAAAAAGTGGCCATTCAAGTTTTATAAGTTTTCAATTTTTGCCTTCAAACTATAGCTTATGACGTCTCATTGTTGCTGGGACCAGTCAAATGTAATAAGTTGTGTTTTCAGACAAAAATGGATTACTGTTTAGTTGTTTCAAAATATTTTTCTGCAAGAGCTGTCTACTATTCCTGTGAAGAGAAGGATTCTTTCCTCGTCCTATTGTTACACCGCTGGTAAATTGAACAGAGACTGTGAAGTCAAAAGCACCAGGCTTGGCAGTCAAGAAAATCAAGGAGTGCAAAACAATTGCCCTCCTCAGATTACTTGGAAGTGCAATTGCACTTGGAATTTTCAATACATATACTTGTATGTTATTTTAGTTACAGTACGTGGAGGGTGGACACCCAATCACCCATGGAGTGGAGTTATCATCCTAGGTACTACTCTCAAATGCCATACTGAAACAAGAAGCACAAGCCAAGTTTCAACCAATGGACCTCCGGGTTTATCCCGGAGGTCCATTGACTGAAACTTGGCTTATGCTAATTACGCTTTGCATCAAATTAGCATTTATTACTTGAGAGAAATCACCACTCCACAGGTAATGTATTGACAATACACTCTCTATGTACTGTATATTTACTTCAAGGTATTACTATTGTGACTCATTATGTGTACAGTCCATTAACCCTTTACCCAACGAATCGCCCACATCCGCCCGTGTAATATGCAAATTCAGCAGTTGAACAAATATTATTTTTCAAAAAATTTCAACAAAACCATATCATGTGACCTCTCGTTGCAACAAGCTCGTTGAGCTCGTTCCAACGAGGGGTCACATGATATGGTTTTGTTGAAATTTTTTGAAAAATTTCAAAAAATGATATTTAAAATAATAAATTTTGATATTGTCTGCGTTGGGTAAAGGGTTAAAGACCCGGTTTGCATCACCCCTGATTTCTAGTGCTAAACTCGGGGAGACGAGCCTGGTTTGCGTTACTATCTATAGCACTGGGAAAACACAAAGTGTAACCTATTAACCACGCTATCAGTACGGCTTGACAAAAAAATCCCACCTCGCGAACTAAATGTCGAATAGGCAAGATTTCAATCAATCAAAACAAAACTATTTTGTTCGAAAATGCTAACCATAACAAAATTATGAATTTGACTGGCTTACGTGTCGAAAAAGTGTCAATAATACGACATTTTAATCCATGGAGTGCTATTCTGTTTTCGACACACTGACATGACCGTAATCCTGCCCATTAATTATTACCAACCAATGAGGCTCTGGCACAAATATGTGTACCATCCCACCAGTGTTCACTGCGTACTGTAAGAAAAAACATTTGTAAAACATCTACAGTGGTTTATATTCGCAGCACAAATGTGTATCTTTAAAAATATTAATTTGTAGTGTTTGTGTTCAATGCCGTTCATTTAAATTCATTCACGCTTCTGTTTTTAGTAAACCTGTGGAAAATTATGTGCGTGATAATGGTAAACTTTATCGAGAAGTCTACCTCACTCATTAATTTAAGCCCACCAAGTGAAAATTTGATAAACGTCATTGTAAATGACACACTCAACGCAAATAATTGCGGGAATACTGGTACTTTAAGCGTACTCTAAATGTATAACAGCAAGGTAAAATCTAATAGAAATAAGTTTTTCTATTATTTACCGGCTGGTGATAACATCCACCCCCCTGTTGCGAATCAATGCAACATTGACAAATGATGATAGATTTTAAAGGCAGTCCCAAACAGGTCTGGCATTCCAGAAAATCAAGGGATGCAAAAAATTGCCCTCCTCAATTTTTCTAGGCGTGCAGTAGGCATGCAGCACTCCTGCACTCCTAAAGAATGCCAGGCCTGCAGAAGCACACAAATTCAATACATAAGCATTTAGCTCCTGCGGATGGTAAAAACGAAATAAATTCCAACTTTATAAAGGACAATAACTCTGACAAAAATACATCAAATAAAACACGCATTGAACATGTGTCTAGTTATCAGCAGGATATTTCTGCAGACCAGATATTATGTCATTTCACCAAGTATGTTAAAACTCATTATATCCCCCGCAAACAAATTTTTTTTTTTTTTTTTTTTTTGGGGGGGGGGGGTATATTGGAATCACCCTGTCCATCCGCCTGTCCATCCGTCTGTCCATCCATCTGTCGTTAGAAGAATTTTCATGAAACTTTACACAATAGAAGAACTCCATATGAAGATGTGCATGAAGCAATATAATTCCGTTCTGACAGGCGCGGGTATCACTTTGTGAGCTTGCTCACAGTACCTCTTGTTGTGTTCAGGAATGCATTGGTCATAGTGACAGCCATGTTTATAAAGGGCAATAATTCTGACAAAATTAATCCAAATAACACCTGAATTGAATGTGGACATCAGTAACAATATACACTGAGATGTGACAGCTGTTACTTAATCCTAGTTCCTTATTCAACATTCGTTATCAATAGATTTTATCGGTTAATAATTTAATCATTTGCCCCACCTCTGCGTTTGATTGGTTGAAAGCATACAGCATGAAAGTCTTCAAAATCGTATAAACCAAATCACGTAATGATTTGGAATGTCTACACTCTGGAAGCCCCGCCCACTCAATTCAATTGTCACCGTGAGGGCGTGACGGCAGACTGATAGATGGATAACAAGCTTGTAAACAAGATCAATGATCGATTTTTCATCTCCTCTTGTCAGCAAGAATATAATGATAATTTCTCTGGAACAATTGAATTTAATACAATATACCGAAGTGGGAGACGAATAAAATATTCATACATCCAAACATGATTTTGGGGGAACTTAAAAAAAATGTTTTTAATGATATTGTTACGTGACTTGCCAAATATCTGTCGTCTGCGATCGAAAATCAAAACAACAAACAATTTGACAATGATTGACGTGACCTGTTTGTGACACACTTTCCTGAGTTTGACTGTTGTCTTTTGCGAAAATTAAAAGTTTTTTGTTCACGCACACATAGTTTTTTATATTTTAATATTACAGACGGATTAAATATAATAAATTATTATTAAATTATAATTATATTATAAACCGAAGGAAAACAACAGTTATTTCTTAAATGAAAGTTGAAACAGGAACTGGGAATAAGTAATGATTGTCATGTCCCCAATATAGACGTGCATACCAAATATGATGTTATTCCATCAATATACATGTGCATACCAAATATGATGTTATTCCATCAATATACATGTGCATACCAAATATGATGTTATTCCATCAAATATTTTATAAATTACCGAGTTTAAAAACTTGTTGGTCACATACCAACCAACCAACAGACAGATTGACCGGTATTACTAGTTACAGAGCTACTTGTTGAAATAAAAAAACAAATTCTCTCCTGTGCATGAAATAACGACTGTGTGGAAGCTTCAGGCGATGTTTAGTTAATAATTTGAATTGACAAATTAGTTAATTGCTTTTTTTTTTATTTCTAATTTATTTCAGTATACTAATTTTAATACTGATACTAATTGTAATATTCAATTTATTACAAGACTGTTTATTCACGTTATTAGAATATTGGTTTTACTAATTAATTTTAAGTGAAAGTACTGTATCATGTAAGGTTTCCGTCATCGTGATTAGTGGGCCTTAGATGGGGGCCCTTTGTAGTTATGGAAGAACGATTGCGAAGTCTCGCCAAATCCATTCTTAAGAATCATTAAGTATTAGAGCCATTCGATACATACTGAAGGCGCAGCATCGCCGAGTAACTCTACACGGCGGCAGAGAGAAGACTCGACCCTCACTCTTCTTGGGTTGGGCATGATGCTGCTTATGGTGTAGGTGTACACAGCCAGCTCTTACCACCAGATGTCAGGAAGCCAACCATTAAACACCCACACCCTAAATTTTCTGTGAGTATGCCCCATGTTTTCATTCTCTAGTTCTTGAACCAATCAGGGGCTGACTGGGCCAAAAAACGTTGCTGGGAAATGTACCAATTTTTCGAACAGAAAGAACGCCGCTTCCTTCATCTGAGCGACCAATTGCTGTCCACATGTAGGACATATTTTTATACTGTACCAATGACCCAGACTTAGCTGGTGCTAACTCTTAAAATTCAGGGCCAACCACAAATTTTGCCCCCCCCCCAATCCCCCAAATTTGCATCAGAATCCAAAAATTCTATGTCCTATATGGTCTTCCATACTTTTGTCCGCTGCGCATGCGCAGTGTCAAGGAAATACCAAAATTGGCGACAAATCTTCATTCTTTGTTTGGTTCTTCAATTAGTAACATCTCACTGATATCTGTGCTTATAATCTGAGTTAAAATGATGCCAGAAACAAAATCATGAAGGAAATGGTGGATCTAAGTATGAAATAAGAGGATGAGAGGAAGAAATAGTGGAAGGATGTGTTCAGAGCTGTAACTTATAATTTTTATGTAAAAATATTTCATGTTCCCTAATTTCAGGGCATGGGCCTGATGTTCTCATTCTTGATATGAAAGTTCCACTGTTTCTTCAGTGTTTCCTCTCTCCCTTTCCTTGATACCCCCATGCTTTTGGCATAATTTTTTAAATTTTTTTTAAAAATTTCTTGGGAGTTTTTAACATAGTTACAGAATGTTTATTCTGTTTTCCCCATGGTTACGTCCTCACCCTTGGAGTGTTTAGGCGTTTTGGTCATGCATCTACCATCCGATGTACTGCAGTTTCTTCTGTGGAAGTTTCTGTTTTACATCGGATAGTGTTTTAAATTGGTTACTGATTTCGGGCCACATTTTCAGTGCCTGGAGTCTTGTTTCCGGTTTTTATTCACTTTTGTTTACGTTGACAATGGTTACTTCTGACAGTGATTCCTTGTCTTCTCTAAGGCTTTGTTCATAGCCAGATACATTAATATTGTCCGTAAGTGTAACATTAATTTTTAGATATGTTTTAAAATTTTTGTCCACACTCAGGCTTTTTGGGGATCCATTTGGGCTCATCATTCCCTTTAAGAACTTGGGCTCATCTCAAACAATTTTTTCGAAATTTTTTTCTTTCGAATTATTTTTCGACATTTTTGTAATGGATTATATTATTATTATGTATCTTTGTATTTTCAAGGGTTTGTGCGAGTACTACGACTGTGTCATATTTTTTCAATATGAAAGAACATTGTTCAAATTGTAAATTGAGGAAGTCTTCCTCGGATTCTCATGTTCATTGTATTTTCTGTAGTCAATGTACTCGCACTAATTCTTGCTCAGTGTGTGCCAATTGGGATGACAAACATTGGAGACGTGTGTCACGGTATATTGTTAGTGGTGAGAGGACCATGCCGGTCCTCTTGCCACATGGTCACTCTAGTTTTTCAGTCTCTTTTTCAGAGGAACAAGAACAGGGTGACATTTCCGTGATGTCTTCAGGAAGTGTGCTACCGTCGTCGCAATCAAATGAAGAGCTAGCGGCAAAAGTGCTCAATGAAATACGACAAGTGCCTAGATCCTTAGTAGGATTGACGACCTTGTCGCCAGCTAGCTTGCCCGGTGAAACTATCACTTGTAAAGTGGGTGATGTGACGCCGGGTTCGTCCGTTGCGGTCCAGGAGAGGAGAAGGGGTGTTGCGAGCACTATAAACTCCGATCACGCACACCCGGCGACGACTGATCGGAGGATGGAACGGAGGAAGCCAGACAGTCCGGTAGCTAGCTCGTCCAGGTCTTCCCAGACCGCGAGCGAGAGAGGTCCCTCTCTCTTACAACAACATCTGGGCCTAGATGTTGTTGTACGTAACGTTCGTCCGTCCGTCATATAGACAGCTGTGCGCGGCTAGTCTACTGGCTTCCTCATCCACACGTCAGCACACACGACCACACCTTGGCTACGTGACCACAGATATCCAGCCTGCTTCGCCGACCAGGGATTCTACATCGACCAGGTCACTCCATCTGGTAACCAAGGACACGAGGCCTTACCAGTCGGGACGTTTGCATAAAAGAATTATGCAAGAGTTACCGTCCCCAGGAGCTTCCAGCGGCTAAACAACGTAAGACCGTGGCTCCACATGCCCCCGTAACGGACTTGCTATCGCAGATAGCATAACTCATCCCAGCAACCTTCAGAAACTCTTTCAGATCAGGAACTGTCTGAGAAAGCTGGGTCGGTACGCTCCCCTGCATTGTCAGAAAGGGACGACTGAGATTCACACTTGGTCCAGTCGGATGGTGAAAGAGAATCAGCAGAGCTGGAATTTTCCCTTTCAGAACAACATAAGGTGGCCGTAGATTTCATCCGGCAACACCTTCCAGAAGTTGTTCCTCCGGACCAAAGAGCTGCGATACCAGATAAGAGACTGATAGCGTCACTGGACACAGATTATGTCTCACGGACATTTGAATTGCTGAATGACGCTATTTTCAGGCTGGCCTCTAAGACTGGCAGATCCAGTTTCTTATCGTCTCATGCTCTACATCTGCCATTCACCAACAGTAGAAATAGATGTGAAATGGCAGGGCAGGGCGTTCCGAGAGTTCCTCTGTGTTTAGACGACCAGGCAGATGACTTGGAGTTGTCATTACCGGCGTCTATGTCGATTCTCTCCAGTACATTGGAGATGACAATCTCGTCTAACAGAGCCAGTTTAGATGTCTTATTGTATGCAGATCACCTTACCAGAGCGTTATCACAACATCTCGATGGAAAAGAATTCCAGGATGTTCAAACTTCCTTGAGAGTTCTTTTGAGGGCTGTAGCATATTCCACGTATAACTCTGCCCTTTCAGTGGCAAATTTGGAGTTAGTCAGACGTGATGCTGCCCTGGCTTCATCCACAAGAGTGGATTCTAAAGTGAAAAACTCTCTTCGAGTCGCTCCGGTTTCTGGAGAGCTTCTCTTTGATGGTAAGCTTTCACTAATCTATGATCAGATTACTAAGAAAGCTTCGGACTCTCTGCTCTTTAAGTCCGTTTCGAAAAAAACGGACTCAGAAAGGAGTAAGTCGGGGACTTCTGGGGCGAGTACGTCCAAGGGAAGTTCCTATAGAGGTTCTAAGTAAACCTCTACCTCTTACTTTAGAGACCGTCAGAGTAGCGACTCAGGTAGGGGGCATAATAGTGGCCGAGACAACCGACCAGATGCCCCTAGGTCGATTGGTCGAGGTGTGTGTCTGGGAGGACGTAGTTTCTCCTCCTGCAAGCCTCGCAGGTCCAGGAGGTGATGGTCAGAAACTCTATTGCGCTCCTGTGGGCAGAAGGCTGTCAAGATTCCTAACCAACTGGTTGTCAATTACGGACGACTGATGGGTTCAAGGAGTTATTTCGGAAGGTCTAAAACTGTCCTTCAGGGAAAAACCTCTGTTAACACGAAGTCCACGTTGGACTCGGCTTCCGTCAAACCTTAAGAAGAGAGATTCGCTTCTATCAGAGGTGCAATCTCTTCTGGAGAAGAACGCAATAGAGGTCGTAGAAAACCAGGAATCTCCCGGTTTCTACAGTCACCTGTTCCTGGTACCAAAACCAGATGGCTCGTTCCATCCAGTTAGAGATCTAAGCTGGATAAACAAGCTGATCGTGGCTCCAAAATTTTATATGGAGACCATCGGTGAGAGCGAGCATTTGAGTGAACGCTTACGCTGTGAGCATAGATCTCAAGGATGCGTTCTTTCACGTCATGGTACACCCGGCGTTCAGAAAGTACCTTAGCTTCGCTGTCCTAGGAGTCGCTTATCATTTCCGAGCAATGTGCCTCAGCCTGAATCTAGTGCCCTGGGCCTTCACACAAATAATGAACTCGGTAATGATTCATTTCCGAGCCGATTCATCTGCGGTAACGTCGGCCTACTTGGAACACATTCTTCAGAGGTACGGTGACAGATTAACGCTTCAGAACGATGTTCAGAGTCTGCTTCAACTGCTCTGACGACTCGGTTTCATAGTAAACGAAAAGAAGTCGGATCTAGTTCCATCCAAGTCGTTCATTCACTTGGGAATGAGCTTCGAGAGACGTACCACAATCTGGTTCGTCTGCTGTTACCCAGAGCAAAATTAGTCAGTTGTTACGCTCACTTTTGTCTTCACTCAGATGTAGTAACAGCGAGAGAATTCATGCGACTGATAGGTTTGTGCGGAGCCACTACGGATCTTATTCTGATGGGGCGCTTACGCACTCGTCCACTCCAGATATTTTTTACTCAGAATTGGAGTGTGAAGATTCATTCGCTCTAAACGAACATCGTCTTGTCGAACCAAGTAAAATAAGAGATTCAGACTTGGGCAGATATTTAGTGGTTAACTCAGGGTGTGCCACTGCAACTGCCGGATCCGATTTTTATGATTATGACGGATGCGAGTCAAACAGGTTGGGGCACAGCTTTGAGCCCAACAGATTCGAGGTGCCAGGGTCTTTGGGATACGCAATTCCTAAACAAACACATAAACATCAAAGAGATGATGTCAATTTGGCTTGCGGTACGTCATTTGATGAACATTATTCACAATTCACATGTTCAAGTTCTGTCCGACAATTTGACAGTAGTAGCATATATTTGGAACCAGGGAGGCACTCATTCCATTCCGTTCAATTTAACGGAAAGAATCCTTCTGTTTGTCCTAGAGCATCAGGTTCTTCTGTCGGTCCGTCATATTCCAGGTCGTCTGAACATTCTAGTGGACTCCCTTTCTCGGAAAGGTCGCATGTTGCCGTCAGAATGGACTCTCAGCAAACGAGTATTCAATTAGATCTGCTACCAATGGAATCGTCTGATGATAGACTTGTTTGCAACGCATCTCAACAATCAGTTGCAGACGTATGTGTCGCCATGCCCAAATCCTCGAGCGTTTGCAGTAGACGCGCTCTCGATCTCTTGGGACGGAATAATAGGATACACGTATCCTCCAGCTCCATTGATTCAACAGATATTGTTAAAAATCAAGCAATCTCTCTGCAAGATTCTGTTGGTAGCATCTCTACCATCCCAGAGACCACGGATAAATCTACTCAGGCGTCTGTTGTGGGACATTCCTCGGTAGCTTCCTCCATGGGAGGACCTTCTGTCGAAGGGGAAATCGCACACACTGCATCACAACCCACAAGGTCTCAACCTTCACGTATTTCCGTTGTGCGGTCCTTCTTGCACGTCAAGCATTTTACAGGACGAGCAGTGGACGCAATTTCTAACTGTAGGAGGACCTCCTCTTCGCTAATATATGCTGCTAAGTGGAAGGTTTTCTCTCGTTGGTGTAGGGATCGTTCTATTGATATTTATGATCCCTCCATTCCAGACATTGCTAATTTTTTGGTCTACTTGTTTGACGAGATCAAACTGCAGCCAATAACTATTAAGGGTTATAGGTCTATGCTATCGGATATTTATGCTCATCATGATAGCTTACAAATTGGATCTAATGTCTCTTTATCAAAGTTAGTTAAAAACTTTTCGATAAATAAACCTAGAACCCTTAGGTTAATTCCTAAGTGGAATTTAGCTTGGGTTCTTCTGAAGCTAAAAGAAGCGCCATTTGAACCCCTTGACACGGTAGACTTCAAATACTTATCTTATAAGGCAGCTTTTCTCTTAGCATTCTCTTCTGCTAGAAGAGTTAGTGAGCTTCATGCACTATCTGTTGACGATTCTCACTATCGTAGTGTTGGTAATACTTTTATTTTGACTACTAATGTTGGATTTTTGGCTAAGAATCAGGCTCCTAATAAGTACCCTGAACCTATTGTTATTAAGGCTCTTCCATCCTCAGATGACCACAGGCCTTTGCTGTGTCCAGTTAGAGCTATGCGTATTTACAAACGTAGATGTGAGTTTATCAGAAAGGGACGAAAACATTTCTTTCTGTCTCTTCTGCCTAATAGAAGGGACATCACAGTCCATTCTATTTCTAGGCGGATTCAATTGACTATTCGTACTGATTATGAAAAATTATCTTCTACTCAGCAGTCTGTGCTTAAGATTTCGGCGCATGAAGTGAGGGCGCTGTCTACATCTTGGGCTTATGCTAATAGTATTGCTATTATCGACTTGATGAAGGCTGCATACTGGTCTCGGCCTTCTACGTTCACGAATTTTTACCTTAGAAATTTTGAGTCTATTTCTGGCGACCTGCGTTGTTTAGGTCCGTTATCTGTTGCTCAGAATATCGTCCACTAAACAGTTGCAACTATAGTTATGCAGGCTTTCTGTTCCAGCAGTGACTCTGTCCTGCTGCCCTCTTCATTCTGGGGTGATTGACCCAGAGCAAGGGGAAGGGGAGGAGGGTGAGGAGGGGGGGGGGGGATGGTGTTTCCTTGTATCACCTGCTTTATAGTGAAAAGCAAGGGAATGCCTCCTCTGGAGTCATTAATTCCGAGTCAGTGCTGGGATGGTTTTAAAGTGTAAAGCTAATGTTTATCTCATTTATGTATTATTTTTAAAGTGTAGCTCGGTGTGAAGCATTTGTATATGTCACGTGTCATACAAGCGTTAATATACAATCCTCGGACACTTTTAAATGAGTATAAAGAGTCTCATTCTCTGGACTATCTTTATTTATTGGCTTTCCTTTAAAGTATTAGTAATATGGGTTATACTGGATGTTAATAGAGATCATTGATGTTGTTGTGCTCAATTACGGATTGGTAGTGTATCTTTCTTATTTTGTACAAACAAGGAAGATACATGTAAATCCTGTTTCTCCTTGAGGGGATAATTCTGTTTACATGTAATTGAGTCTATTGGATTTTCCTTTATGTCCTGGGCTCTCCAGCCGTTTTTCTATTCAGCAAAGTCTGGGTCATTGGGTACAGTATAAAAATTTATAGTAATTTATATATTTTTTTATATTTTTTTATACTTACCAATGACCCAGACGGGGATGGCCCTCCCATGAGTTGGGAACTCTTACCTCCCCGCTGATTACATAACACTCACCAGGCACTGGTTGTAAGAATGAAGATTTGGTGCCAATTTCGGTACTTCCTTGACACTGTGCATGCGCAGTGGACAAAAGTATGGCAAACCATATAGGACATAGAATTTTTGGATTTTGATGCAAATTTTGGGGATGGGGGGGGGGGCAAAATTTGTGTTTGGCCCTGAATTTTAAAGTTAGCACCAGCTAAGTCTGGGTCATTGGTAAGTATAAAAAATATATAAATTACTCTAAATTTTTTAACTTTCTACAAGTGAATTTTAATGGTGGAAATGAACCATTATCATTTTAAAAGATGTGACATTTTGTCAAATGACAAATTGCCACATCTTTGAAAATGATAATGGTTCATTTCAATTAGTTATTTCCATAAATAGAAAACACAATTCTGAAAAATACAACTGTAAAAGTTTTATAATATTGGTTCCCTGCTAGTAATACCTGAAAGGGGCGTATATAACTTATGCAACAGCTGCAGTGAAGAGCATGCTGGTCGTCTGGCACGTACAATTCCCTCGTAATTATGATGTGTGTGTCGTTCTCCATCCAATTCAAAATTCACAAAACAACGTGAGATACTAAAACAAATAAATTAACGTGGACAAAAGATAATTATCTAAGTTCGCATAGCCTTCACTAACGATGTTATAACCTCACACCTTTCACCGTTTGCAATACGGGTTTCTTTTATCTCACGACCATGCGATATTATATGGTAAAGCGTATAATGTTTTTTAGTCTGTGTGAAACACACAGATTATTGTTTTGTATAGTTTCTTTTGTCTTCTTCTTTTGTCTTCTGTGCACTTACTCATCAGCACGATAACTTGAAAATGAACTGCCCTATCTTGCTGATTTTTGGTATATGGACAGACATGCCCAATTTCTTGGCACCCTATGTTTTTCAGGTCACTAGAGCCCTTGAGTATGGCCAGTCGGCCATAGAGTTTTCAAAGCCTCCAATTTCCTGCAACAGTAAATTCTCCCCAAGCACTACTATGTTATGTAATTCACACTGGAGATAATGTAAACATCAGTGGAGTCAGCTGTCACACATTAAATGTTATCTTGCTATTATAATCAGTTCCTCGAACTAAGTTGAGAGAAACCCTTTGCTTTGCAAGGAAATAAAGTGTAAACTATTCAGTTCAATGCTTTTAACCCTCTCAAGACTTAAATGTGGGTTCCAAAGATTTTATTTCTGTTAAAATAATGTTAACCCTTTCCATACTCACATTACTGATCTAAACATCTTTCACATAAGTGGCTATAATAACCAGTTCTGATTCCTTGATTGAACCCTTTTAATACTGTGCACATATATGTTTTTGTGGTTTCTTGGAAATATTTATCTGATTTATGTATGAATATCTTTAAATACTATTAACGAAAACCTATTTCTGATTTCTTTAAAAATATTTCATCCCCCAAAATAAGCTTCCATAAATTCTCTTTCTATTTTGTTTATTTCTGATGTTTTAACCCCTTTCACACAGACTTGAATTTACTGGATGCAGTAAATTCTGTTTCTCTAGTTTATATATTATTTCTCTTGTTTTTCATTGCAGGGATAAACTCAAAGGCCTATCAAACCGACGAGGAAGTCCTGATACCCTTATTTGCTGGGGCAGGTGGTGCGTTTGTAGCTGTGTTGGTCATACTTATTATACTTTTGATTCTTATAAGAAAACACATGAGACGGTTAGTACAAAAATATGAGAATAAAGTTTATCCTTTGATCAACATGAAATGAAGACGACACTTTCAAAACAGTTTCTTAAAAACTGTAAATGTTCACTGGAATTATTTCCGGAGAGAGATTATCGAATCTCTGTACAACTTTCACGTTCACGAGATTCGTAAAAATGACATCCGATAATGTCGCACATATCAGCATATGACAATCGAGTGATCACGTGCAGAAAGAACTTTTGTTTATTATTATAAGTTTTCTCTGCCAACATGTATGGTCAGTGGAACCCTGTTAATTGAATAGCCACTTTGCCAATGAAAATTATTCAATTAACAGGAGTATTCAATTAACAGGGATTGTCACTTTCCTGTATTCTAGAGATAAATTTAGCATTTATTCTATTATATCTTGTTTGACAGAGCTCCATGAGCTCTGTCAAACAAGATGTAATAGATTAAATGCCTGTACTGAATGTACTGAGGCCAAATCGGTCTATAAACAAAGGAAAACTGGGGAGAGTCAGGGTGATTTCTCGACAAGGTACAAGATTTTTTATTCAATTAACAGGAGTTTACTCTATAACGTATATTCAATTAACAGGGCAAATTTGTACTGGAGGGATGGTAAATGGTTTTGTGTTGGGAAATTATATTCAGTTAACAGGGATATACAAATAAGAGATATCCAATTAAGTGGGCTTCACTGTATATGGAGATTTAATACCTGGATGTTGGCTTTTAAACACCAAGCCGCAGACGATGTGTTTTAATGAGTCATCCAGGTATTAAATCTCCATTTACCATACATGTTGACGGAGATAATGTTTTTGTCCCGTTTGAATGGTTTTGTTTTAACAAATGCAAAAACAACAGATAGAGTTACATCCCTTGGGTCATTAAGGAAACGAGTGCACAGTATTTTGTTGACATATCGTCCCCTGACTGGCATATAGAACACATTGGAACTGAGGGACGATATTTGCTCTTATTTTATAAGTTGTTTCATTTAATTATTCGACTCTTTAATTTATAACAGCAAAATATGATCGAATTGTCAGAAATCTGATGATATTTGTGACTATTTTCAGGTTTTTTTGTTTGATTTTTATATCAAGGTGAGCGGAAGTGAAATGCTTTCATTTAAACCATTTACCCCCGATGTTTCGCGTGCCCATATACCCTGGATGTTGCACACTCTCGTATACCTTGGATGTTGGGTGCACCCTTTGCCAAGGCCATTTGTCCAAAGCATTCTGACCAATCAAAAGACAGAATTTAACGTGATATAAGGACAGTATTATTTTAGAAGTAGTTTGGGTTAGGTTTCAAGTTTGTACCAATAGTGAACGACCCGGCAACACTCTTTTTATTTTAACTACAGTACGGTCGCCGTGGACTTGTCACATTCCAGGAAGGTGCGGGGAAGGGGGCAACATTTCCACAGATGCAATAATATTATATTCCAAACACAATATATAGGAATAATAATCAAATATTCAATTAATGAAAATTAAAATTTTGCTGATGATGATATTTTTATACTGTACCAATGACCCAGACATAGCTGGTGCTAACTCTTAAAATTCTAGGGCCAAACACAAATTTTGCCCCCCTCCCCCCCCCCCCCCAATCCCCAATCCCCAAAATTTGCATCTAAAACCAAAAGAAATCATGTCCTGAAGGTCCTCCATACTTTGCCCTCACTGCGCATGCGCAGTGTCAAGGACGTCCTGAAATTGGCGCCAATTATCATTCTTTGTTTGGCCCTTCATCAGTTCACATCTGACTGATATTTGTGCTTGTAAATCTCAGTTTAAATGATGCCAGACACATAAATGTTAGAGAAATGGTGGATCTAAAGTGGATATAGAAGGAGGAGAGGAAAAATGAGTGACAGAAAATATTCAGGGCTGTAACTTAAATTTTTTTAATGAAATTATGTTAAGTTGCCTATTTTCGAGGTATGGGCCTGTTGTTGTCACTCTTGCTATTAAGTTTCACTGCTTGTTCAGTGTTTCCTCTCTCCTTTTCCTTCAAGTCCCCCCTTGCTATTCTCCCATGCTTTTGGCATATTTTTGAGTAATATTATTACTAAAATTTCTTGGGAGATTTAGCTAGGTAACAGAATGAATTCTGTTCTTTTCCCCATGTTTACGTTCTCACCCATGGGTGTTTAGGCGTAGTGTTCTGCATCTACCATCTGATGTTCTGCAGTTTCTTCCCTGGAAATCTCTGTTTTGCATCAGATAGTGTATTATTGGTAACTGATTTCGGGCCAGGGTTATCAGTGCCTGGAGTCATGTTTCTGGTGTTTATACACTTCTTTTTTACATTGGCAACAGTCTCTGTGTGAGGGGGATTTTTTTTGTCTTTGTACTAGTTTAATTCATTACAAGATACATTATTATTATTCGTAAGTGTTGCATTAATTTTTTAAAATATGTTTGGAATTTTTGTCCACACTTAGGCTTGGGATCCATTGGGGCTCAACGTTACTTTTCAGAAACTTGGGCTTTGCTGAAAAAATATTTTTTTCAAAATTTCTTTTTGATTTCAATTATTTTTTCTATGTTAATGGATCATGTTATTATGTATCTTTGTTTTCAGGGGTTCGTGCGAGTACTAGGACTTTTTGTATTCTTTTCACATGAAAGGATATTGTTCAAATTGTAATAAGAGGAAATCTTCCTCTGACTTTCATGATCATTGTATTAATTGTAGTCAGTGTACTCGCACTAACTCCTGTTCAGTATGTGAATATTGGGATGACAAACATTGGAAACGTGTGTCACGGTATGTTGTTAGCGGGGAAAGGGCCATGCCGGTCCTTTCTCCGCAGGGTCACTCTAGTTTATCAATCTCTATTTCAGAGGAACAAGAACAGGGTGATGTTTCCGTGGTGTCTTCCAATAGTGTGCCTCCGTCGTCACAATTAAATGAAGAGCTAGCGGCAAAAGTGCTCATGGAGATACGCCAATTGCCTAAGAGGTCCCTAGTAGGATCGACAGCGTTGATGTCTGCTAGCTCGCCCGCTGTAGCGTCCATTCATCGAATGGTTCGGCAGCCGGGTTCATCCGTTGCGGTCCAGGAAGGAGATTTGGGTGATGCGAGCACAATAAATATTCAAGGTGCACACCCAGTGACGGCAGATAAGAGGAGAGAACGGAGGAAGCCTAGTAGTCCGGTTCCTAGCTCGTCCAGGTCCATCCGGGCTGCGAGCAAGAGAGGCCCCTCTCTCGTACAACAACATCTGGGACCAGATGTTGTGGTACAAAATGTGTCGCATTCGGAGCATACGTCCGCCGCTCGGGATGCTCCGTTATATAGACAGTCCGGAGAGACTGTCCAAAAGGCTTCCTCATCCTCTCAGCAGCGCACATGACCGCACCTTGGCTACGTGACCGAGGATATCCAGCCAGCTTCGCCAATCACGGATTCCACGGCGACCAGGTCACGCCATCCGGTAGCCAGGGATAAGAGGCCTGTAGACTCCGGACGTTCGCATAAGAGAAAAAATTATGCAGGAGTCAGTTTACACAGAGCTTCCAGCGGCTAAGCAGCGTAAGACCGCTACTCCACAGGCCTCAGTGACGGACGTGCTATCCCAAATAGCACAAATTATCGCAGCATCCCAGCAAACGACGGAACCTATGTCGGATCAAGAATTATCCGACGACGCTGGGTCGGTACGCTCCGCCGAAGCATCGGGTATAGACGACCGAGAACATCATGAGGTCCGACAGGATTGCGAAAGGGATACCGAGGATTTGGAACTATCCCTTTTGGAACAACATAAAGCCGCCGTAGATTTCATCCGGCATTACCTGCCACAAGTTGTTCCGTCGGGCCAGACGGCTGCGATGCCGGATAAGAGACTGATAGCGTCATTGGACACAGAATTCTTTGAGCGGTTCAGAGACATCGTCCCTGAGTTTCCGACACAGTCCAATAATGTCACAAGAACATTCGAATTATTGAAGGACGCTATCTATAAGCTTGCTTCCAAAACAGGCAAAGCTGGTTTCTTGTCCGCTAATGCTCTCAATCTGCCTTTCATCAATTCAAGGAATAAATTTGAAACGGCAGGACAGGGCATACCGAGAGTTCCTCTGCGTCTAGACGACGAGGCGGAAGACTTGGAATTGTCGTTACCGTCGTCTATGTCTATTCCAACCGCGACGTTGGAAACGGCAATAACGTCTAACAGAGCAAGCTTAGACGCTTTATCTTACGCAGACCACCTTACTAAGGCGTTATCATTGCGTCTTCAAGGGAAAGAATTCCAGGATGTACAATCCTCGTTAAGACTTCTTTCAGGGGCAGTAGCTTATTCCACGTATAACTCCGCCCTTTCAGTGGCAAACCTGGAGTTGGTTAGACGTGATGCAGCCCTAGCTACATCCACGCGTGTGGATAGTAAGGTGAAGAACTCTCTCAGAGTCGTTTCGGTCTCCGGAGAGCTTCTCTTCAACGGCAAGCTTTCAGCAATCTACGATAAGATAACTAAGAAAGCTTCGGATTCTCTGCTTTTTAAATCCGCTTCCAAAAAGTCAGATACAGCAGATAAGAGTAAGACAGGCACTTCTGGGACAAGTACGCCCAAGAGAAGTTCCTATAGAGGTTCTTATTCGTCCTCTAGGTCTTATTCTAGAGACCGTCAAGGCAGCGACTCACGTACGGGATGTTATTCGGGCCGAGACAACCGGTCTGACGTCCCGAGGTCGACGGGACGAGGTGCGGGTCGTGGAGGACGTAGTTTCTCCTTCCGCAGGCCTCGCAGGTCCAGGAGGTGATGGTTTGAACCTCTATCGTGTTCCGGTGGGCGGAAGGTTATCGAGTTTTACAGACGAGTGGACGTCGATTACGGACGACCCCTGGGTCCGAGGGGTAATTTCGGAAGGACTAAGAATATCCTTCAAACGAAAGCCTCCATTAACTCGAAGTCCAAAATGGACTCAGCTTCCATCAAATCCGCAGAAAAGAGATGCTCTTTTATCGGAAGTACAGTCTCTTCTGGTGAAGAACGCGGTAGAGGTCGTAGAAGACCAGGAATCACCGGGTTTCTACAGCCATCTGTTTCTGGTTCCGAAACCAGATGGCTCGTTCCGTCCAGTCATAGATCTGAGCTGGATAAACAAGCTGATCGTCACTCAGAAGTTCTATATGGAGTCGATTCGATCGGTCAGAGCGAGTATTCGGGTGAACGACTATGCTACAAGCATAGATCTCAAAGATGCGTATTTTCACGTCATGATACATCCGACTTTCAGAAAATATCTACACTTCGCAGTCCTAGGAGTTGTATATCAATTCCGGGCGATGTGCTTCGGATTGAACCTAGCACCCTGGGCTTTCACTCGAATAATGAACTCGGTAATGATACATTTCCGAGCTCATTCGTCTGCGGTAACGTCGGCCTACCTGGACGACATTCTTCAGAGGTACGGCAACGAGTTAACGCTTCAGAACGATGTTCAGAATCTGCTTCTATTACTCCGACTTCTCGGTTTTATTATAAACGAGGAGAAGTCGGATCTGGTGCCGTCCAAGTCATTCACTCATCTGGAAATGAGCTTCGAGACGCACAACAATCTCGTTCGTCTGCCGTTAACCAGAGCGAAGTTAATCAGTTGTTACGCTCGCTATTGTCTTCACTCAGACAAAGTCACAGCGAGGGAGTTCATGAGACTGATAGGTCTGTGCGGAGCCGCTGCGGATCTCATTCCGATGGGGCGGTTGCGCACTCGTCCTCTCCAAATTTTCTTGACTCAGAATTGGAGTGTGAAGATTCATTCGCTCGATATGGACGTTCTCTTGTCAAATCAAGTGAAACAAGAGATTCAGACTTGGGCAAACATTCAGTGGTTGACTCAGGGAGTTCCACTGCAGTTGCCGGATCCGGGTTTTACGATTATGACGGATGCCAGTCAAACAGGTTGGGGTGCAACATTGATCCCAACGGATTCGAAGTGCCAGGGTCTTTGGGATTCGCAATTTCTAAGCAAGCACATAAACATCAAGGAAATGATGTCAATTTGGCTTGCATTACGTCATTGGATGAACATTATTCAGAAAGCACATGTCCAAATCATGTCCGACAATACGACAGTAGTGGCGTATATCCGGAATCAGGGAGGCACTCATTCCGTTCCGTTATTCAATTTAACGGAAAGAATCCTTCTGTTTGTTCTAGAACACCAAGTTCTACTTTCGGTCTGTCATATTCCGGGTCGTCTGAATGTTTTAGCAGACTCCCTTTCACGGAAGGGTCGCTTGTTGCCGTCAGAATGGACTCTCAACAAACAGGTATTCAATCAGATTTGCTACCAATGGGAACGGCCAATGATAGACTTATTTGCGACACATCTCAACAATCAGTTGCAGATGTATGTGTCACCATGTCCGGATCCCCGAGCATATGCAGTAGACGCTCTATCGATCTCGTGGGACGGAATGATAGGATATGCGTATCCTCCAGCGCCGTTAATTCAGCAAATATTGCTAAAGATAAAACTATCTCAATGCAAAACTCCGTTGGTAGCATCTCTGTCTCCACAGAGACCGTGGATAAATCTACTCAGGTGTCTGCTGTGGGACTTACCGCGAAAACTTCCTCCACGAGAGGATCTTCTTTCGCAGGGGAAATCGCGTCAGCTTCATCACAACCTGCAAGGTCTCAACCTTCACGTATTTCCGTTGTGCGGTCCTTCTTGCACGGCAAGCATTTTACAGGACGAGCAGTGGACGCGATTTCTAACTGTAGGAGGACCTCCTCTTCGCTAAACTATGCGGCTAAGTGGAAGGTCTTTCGTCGTTGGTCTAGGGATCATTCTGTTGATATTTTTGATCCCTCCATACCAGACATTGCAAACTTTCTAGTATACTTGTTTGACGAGATCAAACTGCAGCCTGTTACTATTAAAGGTTATAGGTCTATGTTATCTGATACCTATGCACACCATGATAGTTTACAAATTGGATCTAATGTCTCTTTATCTAAATTAGTTAGAAACTTCTCGATAAATAGACCCAGAACTCTTAGATTAATTCCTAAATGGAATTTAGCCTGGGTTCTTCTTAAACTGAAAGAAAAGCCATTTGAGCCTCTTGGGACAGTAGATTTCAAATTCTTGTCTTATAAGACAGCATTTCTCTTAGCTTTCTCTTCTGCTAGAAGAGTCAGTGAGCTTCATGCACTATTGGTGGATGATTCTCACTATCGTAGTGTCGGGAACACTATTACCTCTACCACTAATGTTGGATTTTTAGCTAAGAATCGGGCTCCTAATAAATATCCGGAACCTATTGTTATTAAGGCCCTTCCGTATTCAGACGGGCGTAGGCCTTTGCTCTGTCCTGTTAGAGCCTTACGTATTTATAAACAAAGATCTCAGTTTATCAGAAAGGGACGAAAACGCTTCTTTCTGTCTCTGATGGCTAATAGAAAGGACATTTCGGTCCATTCTATTGCTAGATGGATTCAATTAACTATCCGTACTGCTTATGATAATCTATCTTCATCTCAGCAGTCTGTGCTTAAGATTTCGGCTCATGAAGTAAGAGCTCTTTCTACATCTTGGGCTTATGCAAATAGTGTTGCTATTACAGATTTAATGAAGGCTGCATATTGGTCTCAACCATCCACATTCACGAATTTTTATCTCAGAAATATTGAGTCCATTTCTGGAGACCTGCATTGTTTAGGTCCGTTATCTGTTGCTCAGAATGTCGTCCACTAAACAGTTACAACTATAGTTATGCAGGCTTTCTGTTCCGACAGTGACTCCGTCCTGCTGCCTTCTTCGCTCTAGGCTATTTGACCCAGGGCAAGGGAAAGGGGGGGGGGGTTCCCTTAGGTCACCTGCTTTATAATGAAAAGCAAGGGGATTCCTCCTACGGAGTCAGTAATTCTGAGTCGTTACCGGGATGGTTTTAAAGTGTAATATTAAAGTTAAAAATTCATTCATGTCATATTTTTAAAGTGTAGCTCTGTGTGAAGCATTTGTATATGTCTTGTGTCAAACGGGCATTAATATACAATCCTCGGACACTTTTAAGAGAATATAAAGAGTCTCAATTCTCTGGACTAACTTTATTTATTGGCTTACTTTAAAAATAATTAGTATAAGGGGTTATACTGGATGTTAATAGAGAACATGAATGTTATTATGCTCAATTATGAAGGGTGTTGTGTCTTTCTAATTTATCATAAAATAAGAAAGATACATGTAAAGCCTAATACTCCTTTTCTCCTCGAGGGGTTGGCTCTATTTATTTAGTTGAGCTTATTGGATTTTCCTCTATGTCCTAGGCCCTCCAGCCTTTTTACTATTCAGCTATGTCTGGGTCATTGGTACAGTATAAAAATGTTAAAAAATTTATAGTAATTTATATATTTTTTATACTTACCAATGACCCAGACGGGGATGGCCCTCTCAGGAGTTGGGAACTCATACTTCCCCGCTGAGTACATAGCGCTGACCAGGCACTGCTTGTAAGAATGATAATTGGCGCCAATTTCGGGACGTCCTTGACACTGCGCATGCGCAGTGAGGGCAAAGTATGGAGGACCTTCAGGACATGATTTCTTTTGGTTTTAGATGCAAATTTTGGGGATTGGGGGGGGGGGGCAAAATTTGTGTTTGGCCCTAGAATTTTAAGAGTTAGCACCAGCTATGTCTGGGTCATTGGTAAGTATAAAAAATATATAAATTACTATAAATTTTTTAACTTTTAGCTCAAGCCAAATTTGAGCTTATTTCCTGGCCAGTCGTCCGTCTGTCCATCAACAATTCAATACGGCTCGGGCTAGAGGCCGTATTTATGAACTGATCTTTACAAAACTTCTTGGGTACCTTTGTTATGACCGTGGGATGAGAACGAGTGTTTTGTGGTCCGATCCGAAATTCAAGTTGGCCGCTGGTGGCCATTTTGTACAGACTTAGGTGAAATCAGATTTTTGCGCAGAACTTCCATATGAAAGCGCTGATTTGAATAATTTTTTATATGAATGTTTAGTACCATGGGATACATCACATATAATACGGGGTTTTTTCTTGTACGTAAATTATGCAAATTAGACTAACTTTGATGTATTTAGTGTTACTTTCAGCACTGTAAGTGCAAATGCCAATACGGCTCGGGCTAGAGGCCATATTTATAAACCGATCTTTACGAAACTTCTTGGGTACCTTTGGTATCACCGTGGGACGAGAACGAGTGTTTTGGGGTGTGGTCCAAAATTCAAGATGGCCGGTGGCAGCCATTTTGTACAAAATTAGGTGCAATCACATTTTTGCACAGAACTTCCATATGAAAGCGCTGAGTTGAAAAAATTTTTGTGTGAATGTTTAGTACCATGGGATACATCACATATAATACGGGTTTTTTTCTCGTGCAGAAATTATGCAAATTAGATGAACTTTGATTTTTTCAGTGCTAGTTACACACAGTAAGTACACATGTCAATACGGCTCGGGCTAGAGGCTGTATTTATCAACCGATCTTCACGAAACTTCTTGGGTACCTCTGTTATCACCTTGGGACGAGAACCAGTGTTTCTGAGTGCGGTCCAAAATTCAAGATGGCTGCCAGTGGCCATTTTGTACCGAAATTAGGTCCAATCAGTTTTTTGTCACAACTTCTATACAGCTCGTATTTATGAACTGATCTTCACGAAACTTCTTGGGTACTTTTGTTTTCACCTTGGGAGAAGAATGAGTGTGTTTTGGGGTGCCTTTGTTATCACTGTGCTATGAAAACAAATATTTTGGGGTTCAGTCAGACCCACTCTGGGACTCAAAGATTTCTTTTCTAGTTTAGCATCTGACTGTCACCCACCTTTACAATACTTTACCTGTACATTTGTTACAGGCTATGGTCAGTATTTATGTACAGACCGTTACAATACTTTATATGTACCTTTGTTATCAGGTCATTACCTAGATGTTTGTCATTGCTGTGTCACATACTATACAAGTACATGTCTTGACAAGTTGAGCTACAGTGTCATTGAACCTTTCATTCTCATCTAAAACGCATGCGTGGACAACACTTCCACGTGTGAATTATGCCCAGTCCACGGCGGCTGTACTGTATCACCTTGTCATGTTTGAATATATTGAGATCCGTGTTTTGGACCTGATTATTGTCAATATATAAGTGCGATTGTTCCAGACATAGCCTTGTGTATTGTATTTTTAACTTGCTCTAAGGCAAACAAGCCACCCTCTAATGAAAAATATATATATAAAGCCAAACGATTGGGCTCTTTGTTCTTGTTCTTCATTCAATGCTGACAAATCTAGGGAATGTGAATTAGTCAAACGTGAAAGCCGCTTAGAAAGGAGTAATATCCCGAGCATGACGGCAATTTGTCAAAATTATAAAAAGTATTTGAAGTTTATATACATATATACACACTTCATCAAATATTTTATATAACTTCGTCAATTTGGCATCATGCTCGGAAGATTACTTCCTTCTAAGTGGCTTTAATTTTTTACTAATTCTTATTCCGTTATGTTAAGTGCTGTACCAATGTGTATCGCGTCATGGAAATGTAAAATTTGTATCCTAATTGTTAAATTGGAATTATAAAATTGATCGAGATACGCGGACGTCTTACAGGTCGATTTATTATTTGGCAAGTGGCCGCCTAGCTCCTAATCACGAACCCATTTATAAAATCACTGTTTCATATCTTCCTTGGGTGGCAACAGGTAAAGATATGTTCCGCATTTCACGTTGTTCACTGTATTCAAGCGTAAATTATGGACAGAGAATACTGTATCATATCTTCCTTGGGTGGTAACAAGTGAAGATATATTCCACGTTATTACACGCAAAATTTGTTCTCAGCTTTAGAATTACGAACATTCAATCATTTATCTCAACCTCGCCCTGGTAACAGGCAGAAGCGAGTTCGCAAACAATATGCAACCATTCCTTGACCTGAATTGTTCAAACGCGTTGTTCTTCATATTTAAGTTTATTGCTTGCAAAATCACCATATCATATCTTCTTGGGTGGTAACGTGTTAAGATATGTTCCCCGTTTCATGTTGTTCCCCGTATCCAAGTCTATTACGTGAAAAATAACTGTATCATTAAGTCATTATCATTAATCATAAATTATGCAAAAAATACTGTATAATATCTTCCTTGGGTGGCAACAAGTGAAGATATGTTCTGCATTATTCCTCAAAAAGCAAATATGAATTTCACACTATTGCTAAAACCTCGCCCTGGTAACAGAGGCAAGTTAGTTTGTATACCGTATTCACAACCACTCCTTGGCCCAAATCATTCAATCATTCAAAAGCGCACCTCCATATGCCCGCCCCAGTACCCAGTCCATGTCAATCAGACATCAATACCGCTGATCAAAATAGAATCTTTTTATACCTTCCATGTGTAGTAATGTGTAAATGTTTTGGCCCCACCCCCTATAGCAGTATATACATTCCCCCCACCCCACCACTGATCTGAGTGCAGCCCTGCTATAATATCTACACTGACAATTGTAGGCTAGGGTTCTATGCACCCCCATCCACCCCCCCCCCCACACCCACACATAAGCACGATGTTCGCACTGACATATACACAATGATCATAATCTCACAACATATATACGCTTTGTTCAACACAATATAGAATATTTGGAATTATTCTTGTCTATTGAGCCCATTGGGTTCTAGTGTTTGAAGTTTGTTTATCCAAAATGCTTCGCGACCCCTCCTGTAAGCTGTATTTTGTTGATTAACTTGTTCAATCCCAATAATCTTAAAATTGTTTATACTATGGTTTTTGGTCAGAAAATGATGTGGTATCGGTTCATTCATAACCTCAAGTTTTATTCTACTCAGATGGTTTTGCATTCTCTCATACAATTTTGTCCCCGTCTCTCCCACGTACACAACTTCATTGCACTTGTCGCAGAAAATCCCATATATCACATTCCTGGACATGCAGGTGATTTTTTTGCCTATGTGGTAGGCCGTCCCGTTCTTGTCTGCGAATTGTTTTGTTTGGAGCATAAACCCACAGATTGCACATTTTCTCTCGCATCTATCAGATCCCGTCCCTTGATTGTTGAACATTTTATTATGCTTGCTATGGACTATAATATCTCCCAAATTTTTCAGTCTTTTGTACGAAATCAGGGGAGGTTTTTCGAATGCCAACTTCATGCGTTTTGAGAGGTGTAAAATGGGCATCCGCTCACGCGTTATTTTACCGATGTCAGGGAGGCGCCGCGAGAAGGTGACCACAAACGGGACTCTTTCGCCGGTTGATTTGTTGGATCGTTTTCCAAGTAACTGTTTACACTCGATTTGGTCAACCTTTTGTAGTTGTTCGCTTACAAACTTCTCATTGTAACCTCTGGCATGCAGGTGTTTTATATCATTTTTTGTGGCATTCATATTCAGTATTATCGGAACAAATTCTCTTTACTCTTGAAGCTATTCCATATGGTATTGCTCTTTTAGTTTTGACTGGGTGATCTGACTTTGTGTGCAGGTATTGATGCGTGTCCGTGGGTTTTAAACCGGTTTTAAGAAATCCGTCTTCAATTTTGACTATCGTGTCTAAGAATTCTATCCTATTTTCAGACCACCTTAAATCAACCTGTATTCTTGGGTGTATCGTATTTGCCAAATAATGATATTGTTTCAGAGACTCCAACCCATGCGTCCATACTCCCCAGATATCATCACCGAACCGTATCTGTTCAAGGGGGTGTAACTTCGATGCTATTGACAGTTTCTCGTCCCATTCACCCATATATGTGCACGCATAATTCATCCCTAATTGCGATCCTGTTGCAACGCCGTCCGTTTGTAAATAATGTCTTCCTTTAAATGAAAAATTGTTATTGTCCAAAATAGTTTCTATTAGTTTAAGAGTGGGGCGCAGTGGCTCATTTGGTAGAGGTGCAGGCTGCAATCTGAGAGGTGCTTGGTTCGAATCCCACCTGCGGCAACCGCGTTGTGTCCTTGAGCAAGACATTTCACCTCCATTGCCCACGTGGGGGCACGGTGACATGTACTAAGTCGTACTTCACGTCGATGGTGCACCTGTCTTCAACCATTGCTAACCCTGCGTGTGTGGAGTTGGTATGTTGGGGAGCTGACAGTTGCTTGCCATTGCTCAGTGGTTCTCTCCAGGTACTCCAGCTTCCTCCACCCATAAAACTGTCACGTCATGGTTAGCCATTGTGCAGAAATATGTGACCTTAAATACCAATAAATAAATATTAGTTTAAGACCTATTTCTGTTGGGAATAATTTTCTTTTAGAGTTTTCTAGTGCTTTTTTACATGCTAATATACCTTCATTACGTGGGACGCTTGGATATAGTTTCTTGACGTCCATACAGTACATTATGCTGTTTTCAGGGAGTGGTTGGGGTATACAGTCCAGTCTGTTCAAGAAATGTGTGGTGTCGCGTATGTAGGATGGTAATGACTCAACGTGTTGTTTTAATTCAGACTCCATCACTTCTGCTATTTTCTCTGTTGGGTGGTTTATTCCCGAAATTATTGTTCTTAAAGGGGCTTCATTTTTATGCATTTTAGGATTACCTTTTACTCTTCCAGCCTGTGGCTGCTTAGGTATCATGTACGCTAATACTTTTTTGTCTATCAGTTTGTTTTTTTCTAGTTTTTTGAGTTGACTTTTAATCTTGTTTGTTATTTTCTCTGTCAGATTTACAGGTACTTCTTTGTATGTTGTTTGGTCCCCCAACTCCATCAAGATCTCATTTTCATATTTACTTGCATCCAAAACAGTTATTCCAGACCCTTTATCGACTGGTCTTACGACTATTGTATTATCATTTAACAACTCTTTCAGAGCCTTCTTTTATGTTGTTTCGCACCTTCAAAATATCTTCCTGTACTATCTCTAAATAAAAGTCAAGGTGCTTATCTCTGCCTTCTTTAGGAGTCCACGCTCCTTAAATTTACCATTAATACATTGCTGTTTATAGTCTAGGAAATACTCACATAGGTGTAAATTTTAACTACAGAAATCACTTTATATATATATATATATATCACTGGAGAAATTTGAAAAAGAGAAGATCTCACTGATTGCTTTGAGTGCAACAAGAGACAAACTGTCGAAAGTGTCATTAATTCACAATAAATAAATAGATAACTCACTGTTTATTTGGGTGGATAAAGTTATTGATGTTTTTGTCGAAACTTTAAAGTTTGTTTATAAATAAAGCACTACCAAGTGCTTTCCTATGGGGGTGTAGACGGTGTGACACCCCTTCTCTTCCCATACGCCTCAATGACTTTCTAGTCGGAACATTTTGTTTGGATTGGGGTATTAGAAATCGATATGCTGTTGCTAGTAATCTCATACTTTCTCACAAGACAAGATTTGCTACTGTCCTCACACGCAGTCAATCTCTCACGCAAATGGTAGTATGTGTCCAATTCGGATCAATTCAGTTTTGTTTGTTAAGAGTTCAATGGGCTTCAGCCAACAATAATGAATTGATCAAATTCTTTGTTGCAGTATTATAATAGTTTGTAGGTTGAAATTTTGATATTTTGAGATATGTGTGCAGATGGCTGAACAACAGAAATTTGATTCTCCGTCAAAGCGAAGAACAGAGACTTCAAACCTTGCAGTGATGGGTCTCTCCTGGGGCGTTGCGGCTTGGTAAATTATTGGCTGGAGACAGTTTTTAGCTCAACTTTGACGTAAGTCAAATTTGAGCTTATGCCATGGCCAGTCGTCCATCTGTCCTTCAACAATTCAATACGGCTCGGGCTAGAGGCCGCATTTATGAACCGATCTTTACGAAACTTTTTGAGTACCTTTGTTATCACCGTGGGACGAGAACGAGTGTTTTGGGGTCCGGGCCGAAATTCATGTTGGCCGCTGGCAGCCATTTTGTACAAAATTAGGTGCAATCAGTTTTTTGTACAGAACTTCTGTATGAAAGTTCTTATTTGAATAAATTTTTGTATGAATGTTTAGTAACGTGGAATACATCACATATAATACAGGTTTTTTTCTCGTGCAGAAATTATGCAAATTAGATCAACTTTGATTTATTCAGTGCTACTTATACACAGTAAGTGCACATGTCAATATGGCTCAGGCTAGAGTCTGTAGAGTCTTCACGAAACTTCTTGGGTACCTTTCTTATCACCTTGGGACGAGAACGAGTGTTTCTGGGTGCGGTTCAAAATTCAAGATGGCTGCCAGTGGCCATTTTGTATCGAAATTAGGTCCACTCAGTTTTTTGTACACAACTTCTATACGGCTCAGGCTAGAGGCTGTATTTATGAACAGATCTTTACAATACTTTACATGTACCTTTGTTATCAGGTCATTACCTAGATGTTGGTCATTGCTGTGTCATATACTATACATGTACATGTCTTAAACAAGTTGAGCTACAGTGTCATTGACACTTTCATTTTTTCTCATGGGTACATGGTATCAATTCCCCCTTTTTAGCTCACCTGGCCTAAAAGGCCATGTGAGCTTTTATCATCACTTGGCGTCCGTCGTCATCCGTCGTCTGGCATCCGTAAACTTTTCACATTTTCATCTTCTTCTCTGTAACCGCTGAGCTGGTGTGAACCAAACTTGGAAGGAATGGTCTATGGGAGGTCCTCTACAAACAATCCTCATTTTGTTCCCGTCAGATGAAAAACATGGCTTCCAGAGGCATTCTTTGATTCTGGTTGGTGGATTTTCAAAAATCTTCTTCTCTGAAACTGCGAGGCCAAATGTTTTGAAACTTCACATAAATGATGACTGGGACCCCCTCTACCAACGATCCTCATTTAATGTTGATTGGGTCACAAACATGGCTGCACTTGCGGCTTATAGTTGCTGTAGAAACCCTATGGAAAATCACATTTTCTTCTTCTCTGGAAAATCGAGGCGATGTGAAAACAAACCTGGCGGGGATAGTCTATGGGAGGTGCTCTACAAGCGATCCTCATTTTGTTCCCGTGGGTTGAAAAACATGGCCGTCAGAGGCATTCTTTGAGTCTGATTGGTTGATTTTCAAAAATCTTCTCTGAAACTGCCAGGCCAAATGTTTTGATACTTCACATAAATGATGACTGGGACCCCCTCTATCAACGATCCTCATTTAATGTTGATCGGGTTGCAAACATGACCACAATTGTGGCTTATAGTTACTATAGAAACCCTATGGGAAATCACATTTTCATCTTCTTCTCCGGAACTACTGAGCCGATGTGAACCAAACCCGGTAGGGATGGTCTGTGGGAGGACCTCTACAAACGATCCTCATTTTGTTCCCGTGGGTTGAAAAACATGGCCGTCAGAGGCATTCTTTGATTCTGATTGGTGGATTTTCAAAAATCTTCTCCTCTGAAACTGCCAGGCCTAATGTTTTGATACTTCACATAAGTGATGACTGGGACCCCCTCTACCAACGATCCTCATTTAATGTTGATCGGGTTGTAAACATGGCCACAATTGTGGCTTATAGTTACTATAGAAACTCTATGGGAAATCACAATTTCATCTTCTTCCCTAAAACTACTGAGCCCACGTGAACCAAACTTCGCAGGAATGGTCTATGAGAGGATGGAAATATGTGGCCACCAGAGGCTACATTCTAATGCTTAACTTCTGGTCTTGTCAGTGTAGGAAGAGAAAGATACATATACTCGCCCAAAAAAGAAAGTGTGCATTGCAGAAATTGATCAAACTCCAAAAAAATAATTTTGTAGGTGTAAAGAGTGTTAACCTGTTCATGAATAAGTTATATTGAACACAAAAACAGCTTTCCCTGTTAAAATTGCATTAACGTTAAATAATGTGCTGCACGTTTGTGAAAAGGCATGTTTTGCCCATGGAGAGTCTGAAAATTCATGCAGCAGTGTGAATCCTTGGGTATTTAAACACTAAAGTAAGGCCTTCCTATCGTTCACATTCAAACTTGCGCTGCTGTTAAAACGACTCCACATTAGCATGCCAAGATTGACAATGAATCAACGTCTCCTTGCCCTGGGTATGATTAGAGCTGTCAGAACACGCAGAGAGGTTGCCCAGCATTTGAATTGCCACCGTAACACTGTAGACAGGCTAGTCCATCGACATGCACAACATGATGACGTTCGAGACCGACCATGCTCCGGGAGACCCCGAGTTACCACCCCTGCACAAGATCGGTATATCCGTGTCATCCATCTCCGGAACCGGCAACAAATGGCAATGACAACAGCCAGGAACATCCCTAACCTGAGACGGATACATCCTCAAACAGTAATCAACCGGCTGAGAGAATACGGCTTACGTCCTCGAAGACCTGCAATTCGTCCGATTTTGACGTTACGTCATCGTCGTGCTCGACTGCAGTGGTGAAGACAACATCTCAGGCATCCCTTACACTGGTGGCGATGTGTTTTATTCACAGATGAATGTCGTTTCCATCTTTCATCATCAGATGGCTGCCAGAGAGTGTACAGACATCGAAACGAACGCTACGCAGATCCATGTGTCGTGAAGCGAAACCGTTATGGGGGTGGGTCTCTCATGGTGTGGAGTGGCATCACTGCCCGTAACAGAACTGAGCTGGTCATTATTGATAGCAATCTCAATGCAGCCAGATATCGTGTTGAAGTGCTTACACCTGTTGTTGCCCCATTTCTGCAACGTCACGGCCCCGGTGTCATTCTACAGCAGGACAACGCCCAACCCCACGCAGCTTGTGTTGTTCAACAGTATCTGCAGCAACAACAAGTGGATGTTCTTCCCTGGCCCGCAAATTCGCCCGATATCTCACCCATTGAGCATGTGTAGGACGAAATGAAACGTCAGCTACGCCGGCTTCCCCATGCACCGTCAACGCTTGTGGAACTCCAAAGACAGCTTATCAGAATATGGAACAACATCCCACAACACTTCCATGCTAACTTGTTCGTTTCCATGAGGTGCAGATGCACAGCAGTAGTCGATGCAGACGGAGGTCATACCAGATATTGAGTGTGTGACTGTTGTGTTTGACCCCTAGTGTCTTTGACTCTCCATGGCACCAAGAGTATTCGTCGTAGCGTAATGAAATTTCTCGTGTTGATCACAAATTGATTCATGCGTGATTGAATAAAATTTCCATGAATGAAAATGATATATATCTTTTTTTAGTGTCATTTTTTAGCATGCACACTTTCTTTTTTGGGAGAGTATACTTTACAGGATTATCCTACACAACTTATTTTGACTTGTACTACTGTAAACAATTGCAACTGTATATGTTGATTATTGGTGTCAAGTTACTTATCAGAAAATACTGACTGGGTGATGACAGCAGTTTGGAATGCCAGGAAAGTTTTTTGTTTATATCATGTCAGCTTAGATGACAGTAATTATATATATCTTTCAAGATCTGACAAAAATGAAGTAAAATGTGTTTCCTATAGCCCTTTACCTATCCAAAGCTATTTTGAAAGAGAATACTGTCGGAGAAAATTGTAATTTTCAAAATATTTAACTTTCTTTTACAGATTTTTTTTTGTTGACACAGAATTCATAAATGTGTACATTTTCAAGAAAATTTTCTTTGAAACCACAAGGCCAAATGGTTTGAAAACTTAGTGTGACTGATGACTGTAACCCCCCTCTACCAATGATCCTCATTTTAATCTTCATTGGGGTGCAATTATGGCTGCAATTTTGGCTTATAGTTACTATAGAAACCCTATAGGAAATCACATTTTCATCATCTTCACTGAAAGTACTGAGCCAGTGTGAACCAGACTTGGCAGGTATGGTCTATGAGAGGTTCTCTACAACTGTTACTCATTTTATTCCTGTTGGGTGAAAAAACGTTGTCGCCAGAAGCAATCTTTGATTCTGATTGGTCAGTTTTGAAAAACTCTTCTCCTCTGAAACCACAGGGCCAAATGTTTTGAAATTTTGCATGGTTGATTATGTGGGACACCCTCTACCAACAATCCTCATTTAATGTTGATCGTTTTGCGAAGATGGCCACAATTGTGGTTTATAGTTACTATAGAAAAACCCTATGGGAAATCACATTTTCATCTTCTCTCTGGAACTACTGAGCCGCTGTGAACCAAAACTTGTCTTCTTTCTCTCTCTGAATATCTACCACAACCGTTGCATTAATTGTTTATTCCGATGTGTTTATATTGGCCAAATGCTGCATTTCCTTGTTAGTCATATATGCATGGGAGAGGGCGGGTCTTATATATATAGAATATACCCAGAGTAGCTTGGTGTACCAAATGTTCACCACGAGTGGTGAACATTAGGTACACCAAGCTACTTTGGGTATATTTTATTTATACCATGATCGTCAGATTATTAAGAGTCGCTATTATTTTTTCTCGATTTTACTGAGCAGTAGTCGTACATATGTGCAAATTTGTTTTTGTTTACATGAGCATCGGTGGGCGGTACCTACACTGTCAATTTTATCACTGAAACGAAATAGAAAAAGAAACAGTGCCTTTTTTATTTTAATAACATAATAACATACTGTTTCGAGTTATGGATGCTTTATTAACATGAGACTATGCTTGTTTGTTAATTTTTGGTATTTTATGGGATAAACTCATTTAAAAACGTAATAAATAATTGCCACTTTTATTTCACTCTTCGCGAGGCGACGTGCAATATATTTAGACAAGTTGGCATTCAGGTTGACGTCACCAAAGTCAACCTGGATGTAGTTCCACTGTAGGTGTAAATTTTAACTACTGAAATCCCATTGCTGGCGTGTTCACCACGATTGGTGTATAAAGCTAAAATTTATGTCATAGGCTGAGAGTGCAGTGGCTCAGTAGGTAGAGGTGCAGGCTACAAGCCAAGAGGTCCTCGGTTCAAATCCCACCTGCGGCAACCGCGTTGTGTCCTTGGGCAAGACACTTCACCCCATTGCCCATGTGGGGGCATGGTGACGCTGTGCACTAAGGCATACTGCACGTTGATGGTGCACCTGTCTTCAACCAATGCTAACCCTGCTTGTGTGAAGTTAGTATGTTGGGGAGCTGACAGTTGCTCACCATTGCTCGGTGGTTCTCTCTGGTTTCCTCCACCCGTAAAACTGTTGTGGTCATGATTAGCCATTGTGCAGAAATATGTGACCTTAAACATCAATAAATAAATACGTCATAGGCTTTTCATATATAGTAGAATAGGTAATCATGGTATAAATAAGTGTTCGACACTTGTTGTCCAATTCTTTTTGTTAATTTTGACAAATAAAATACATTTAAACCAGAAACTTCAAAGTCAGTCATTACAACATTGTTATAAACTTTTTGTCTGTTTAACTGCGAATCTCTGCCATTACATTCGGACAGATGTTTAAAATTGTTTTTATTAGACCTACATATCTGATCTCTGAAATTCACATTTTCTAGAGCTTCGCTGCATTCATCGGATCTTCACAGTTTGTCGGAAATTGGCATACACAAGAGACATCGGGAGAAAACACTTTGTTATTCTTGTTCATCGTTTTACATGCAAGCAAGAACAACAGGAATTTTGCCATGTTGTCGTCGATTGGTCTGCCTACGTTTCATTTCACTTTACCCCTGCTTTCATAAATCATAGATCTCACCTTGAGCAAAGGCAGACTGGGCCAGAAAAAAAGTTGATGGTAAACGTACCAAGGGAGCCCCGGACAAAATTTAGATTTTTTTAACCTGAGTGATCAGTGGCTGTCTATATATAGTACAGTTGCCGTGGACTGGTTTCAATCCTCGCAGGGGCAGTGATGTCCACGCGTGCGTTTACCAGGTAATAAAAATTATTATCATATGACGTTTTGATCACTTTAAGACATTTGATATTTTGTTTTCATATTGATCAGTGATAAATAAAGCCTTCCGTCAATTTCATTGGTCAACTTCAAAACTAGACAATTTGATTGGCTGAACAAAATACAATTAGGCCACAATTTCATAATTTGCATAATTAGAGTTGGGAGCTTTCATTGGTCAATTTCAAAACTGGACAATTTGATTGGCTAAACAAAATACAACTGGGTCACATTTGCATAATTTCAGTAGGGAGAATTTACGTTATCTGTCCTAGTTATTGGGTGGGTTATATTGTATTAATCTTTTACCTAACGTAACGGCAAAACCGTCTCGCGCAATACAAGAAAAACGCCATTCATTTTTTTTTTATATTTTCACTTTTTGCTTCCAAAACATAGGTTATGACCCCTCATTGGAACTAGCATGTCGCGCTCATTCCAATGAGGGGTCATAACCTATGTTTTGGAAGCAAAAAATGAAAATTTTTAGTTACCGGTATACGAGGATGTTTTTTCCAAGTGCCGTCTGCAACTCAAGTTAGGTGATGGGTTAAAAAGTCATACTAAGTGGTTAATTTGTGCGTGTGTGTGTCATATGATAAATAGAATATGAAATGAGTGTTTTTCTTATATAATATTTATGAAACTTGTCCGAATTTTCCGTTTAGACTCGTTTCATAAATATTATATGAGAAAAACACTCATTCCATATCATCTATCAGCAAAATTTTAATTAATGAAGCACCAGGTTGTACATTTTTGATGACATTTTTGTATCACCTTTGTCGCTCGTTTGGTAAAAACGGTTGCACCAGACGGGGCCACGGAATCATCAGGCCGACCATAGTTCAGCCAATGGGAGAAAATTTCATTTGTAGAACCGGAAGAACATCTGACCATGGACTCGTTGTTATCCACGCAGACCTGAAAATAAGGCGTCTGACATTTGCAGAAGGAGATCCCCAGAGGGTAAATTTGATCATGCTATCCTATACTGTGGGCCATTTTATCCTCTGGGTACCTTGTTCTGTTCAGTTTTGAGACCCTGATTCAGATTGAGGTTCACAGAGGGTAAATTTAGTGATGCTACCCTGCTGTGCAGGGTAGCATCACTAAATTCACCCTCTGGGACCTCATTTTGCAGATGTTAGTATGCGTATTTTCTGGCTTGAATCCACACATGGACAGTGATGCCCATGCATGTGTTTACCAGGTAATCAAAATATCGGCAAAATTTTAATTTGGATCCCAATAGATGCGGAGCGGCGAGAAAAAATCCCCGATGGATCATACAGCGTGTCCGCCTCTGACCCGAGGCATTTCGATGATGAATTTTTGAATATTTGAATTTTCATTTCATCATTTCCTAACACTATGTAATGTAATAAATATGCATTCTTATTCCTTGTAGGCACCAAACATACAACTGACAATGATACGAGGTTAACAGAAGCTTTACAAACATGCCAAGAGACTTAAACAGACAAGTTCCCTGATACAGACACTCACTCAGAGAAATCCACTCCAAATTTGGTTCCAAATAGAACCCAAACCGCTCGAAGAACCTGAAAGAAATAGTTTTCCTGTAATCTAGAACCAGGCAAAAGTTACCCATCTTGTTTGTATAAGGTTCTGCTCCACAATTTTCCAGGCATTTCCCAAAATGACATGCCATACACTCTCTTCAAATGCACATATCCTGTAACTTAGTTATCTAACCCATAACATGTATTATATTTCCCAAATCCACAAAAAACATATAACATTATCTGACAAAGTAGAAATAAACAATCTGAATGTGGGTGGAATAATTCAAGGCAAGACTTCAACCTGAAAAAATGCTGAAACCAGTCACATTCAGCCACCCAGCAGCCTCAAAAGCAGAATTTTCCCACCACCCCCACCTACCCACTCCTGGAGCAGAGCATCTCCTGTTTTCTAAAATGCAAAAAAAATGTTATGTTTCCATTTCATTTTTTAGGTATATGTCTGGTAACAAACTCGTGTAAAAATGACATTTTAAAAAATAGCCAATTTTTCGAAGCCACTGTTTCCCATAATTCATTTGGTAATTTACCCCTATGTATCAGACTCTAACTTTGGGACCAAAACTTCAAATTCTCTTGTCCAACAAAAAGCTTAATGTATTAAATCATATATCTGATACTAAAAATATATCTGTATTTTACATGGCCTCAGTTTCAACATATGCCCAATGTTTAGAATTTCACCCCTTTACAATAGTGCGAAACCAAAAAGAAATTGCTGTTGTCGTGCAACTAAATGCATGCATGATGGGACTATGGAAAGCGTGTTTCTGATGTTGGTTCCTCGCCATTTTAGAACTTCAAGCTGACACGGCTTTATATCTTGCAGTCTATACAATGTCCGGAGACTCTGACAGTCCATTTAATGTGAAAGCTTGAGGAACCAAAACGTGTATGGTTGGTTCCATGTAACGAAATTTGGTTCCCCGACCAGGACAAAGCAAAGAACCAGTTTTCATTCATAGAAGAAATGAAATTTCTCTTTGTGTTCCCACGACAACATTTTTCTCTTTTTGCTCCCACGACGACTTTTACTTAGGTTCGGCTCTATTGCACAGTGAAATTCTAAACAGAGGGCAAACGTTGAAACTTATGCCATGTAAATTGGAGATATATTCTTAATATCAGACATATGATTACATTAGGCTATTTGTTGGACAAGAGAATTTGAATTTTGGTCACAAAGTTGGAGTCTGGTGCAGAGAGGTAACTTATCAGATAAATTATGGAAAACAGTGGCTTCGAAAAATTGGCTATTTTTTAAAATGTCATTATTACACGGGTTTGTTTTGATGTAATTAAAAAATCATCATCAGCAAAATTTTAATTAATGAAGCACCACGTTGTACCTGGGGCTTCATTAATTACATTTTTAGATGATTATTCCTATAAATATTAGTGTTTGGAATCTAATATTTTTGCAACCGTGGAAATATTGCCCACACTTGGAAAGTGACCAGTTCACAGTAGGCTGTAAATTATGGAGCCCAGGCTATATAAAACGCTTCACTCCTATTTTATTTCAAAATAACAAAATATTTCCTTTTAACGAAATAGTCATTCCCATTAACGAAATATTATTTCAAAATAAATATTACTTCCTTTTAACAAAATATTTTGTTTTAACGAAATAACATTTCCTCAAATCGAAATAATATTTCGTTAAAAAATGGAAATAACATAAGAGTGAAGCTTGTCACTTTCCGTGATCCAATCCATAGTAGATACTTTTTTAAGTTGGCTGACAAAAAAGATTAAAATTTTCTCTTGATGCCACTTTTTAAAAAAAAATTAAAATATTCCCTTGACTGACGCCAATTTTGGCGTCAGTCAAGGGAATATTTTAATTTTTTTTTAAAAATTTAGATTTATATTTGCTTGTATTGTATTTTCAGTAGTTTTTTTTTTCCACTAATGATATATAAAAATGTATTTACTAAAACTGAATAAATAATTCAAGAAAAATAAAATAGATTTTTTTATTGGTGTTTTACAATGACAATTATGGTCCTTTTAGTTCTTGAGTATTACTATGCATTACGTGTACACTCCATACGAAAAAATTATCCAAAAATCGACTGAGTGTGTTATGTGTAATTACATAATGTCAGACGTCCACTCACTAATCAGTGTTGATTGGACTGTATTGGGAAAAGATTCGCCAATTAACATATTAATTTCTGTTCACTAAATCTTTTTTTTTTGTACCTGATACATTTTGTTTGGGAATTTTGCATATCAAATAAAATCTTCAAAGGTGAAAATCGGTTCGGTAAATCCCGTTATTTTGTGTGACAAATTTGACCCAAAAATGAGAATTTCGCCGATCACAAGCAACAGTGTGGCTCTTCCGTCAATTGAATCTACATTGCATGAAATATTCTGAAGTCATTGGAGACCGGCGAACAAACCCGGGGGTGGGGGGGGGGGGGGGGGAATCCAAATCATATATCAGTGAAAATTTTATTTTAATATGAAAACAAATCGAAAATTTCACGAATTAATGAACAGATTTTTTCAATTCCTATATTAAACCGCAGTACAGAGTTCTGGAAATGAAAGATATGGCATTTGCATCTGAATATTTTATTAAATGTAGGTTTTAGAAATTTTCTGACTGAACAATATAATTGCTAATCAGGGACAGTCTCTGAAAGTTTTTTCTTGCGAAACATTAATTGGTTATGTAATCCTTCTCACATGACCGCACTAAAACAGCTTTTCATACCCGGTCGTTTCTACACAAACGACGGGGTATTAAAAAGTGCGGTTTTGTATGCAATGTACACATAATGGATTTTTTCCCTTAGAAAATTATATACTGGCTGGTAAACAGCCACATGTTTTAAAGCACATTTCATTTGCCCCATGGGTAGAAAAATATTTGCGAAAAGTACAAATGTAAAAAGCCCTGGAAATTGGAAAGACATTACAATGCTATAGGTTAGCTGCAAATATCCTAATTTGTATTATATCAATATTTTAAAAATATTGTTTCTAAGGTAAAATTATGGTTGCCCGACATTATTTTTTGGTTCTTTATCGAGTTTTTGGTAGACAAAAGGGCACCTCCATTTCATTAATATTCATGTTTATTAAGAATTCGGTAAAAATATATGGAAACATAGGGGCCGGGAGTAGGAAACTGCAGATATAACATGGGCCGAACCGGATTTAGATTTTATAGGCCCCTGGGTCCCCAGTGATGATTAACAAAAGCACGCAAATCGAATTTCGGATTCTTGAAAATCTTATAAAAAGGAATGTAGGCCTTTGCAGATATATATAGGCTTGACATGTGGACACAATGACACTTGACTTGGAATAAAGATGAAGTGCAGAATTCCCAAAAATGTAACATAAATTCAAATTAGATCACAGAAGAATGCTAATCTACCCTCTATCAACACTTGTCTTTGGTGCAAGTACAACCACAAGCAATGATGAAAGAAGAAAGTTTCAATGGAATGCGAGATTTCTTGTATAGGCCCTAAGCGAGTTTGAGATTGTCTCATTGTAATCAGGATTGCCAGTGCCAACAAATTTTGGAATAATGGGCGAGAAAAAAATTTCCTGATATTATACAGGGGGGGCGGGGGTCGCCAAAAAATGCCAGGCTACAAGCTCCGGGTCGGTGGGTGGGTCCAAGCCCCAAAGTGCAGTTTTTGCCTGTGTCATGCAAATTTTTGCCAAATATCATTTTGCAGACAAATAATTACAACCTAAGTGAATCCAAGTGCTTAGATTCATAACTTAGAACAGAATAGAGCATTGATAATGTGTTGGGGGCTCCATGTTAGAATTTTTTTTTACACTTCATTAGGGGGTGGGTCCTGTTCTGGGGTCTGGCAAAAATTTGCAAAACAAAACAGTGATTCCCAGCAATTTGGTCATGATTTTCACTCATTTATATTTCTTCTAAGGCAGTCTGCCTCTTATTAGTGCTTTGTAGCTCCTATTATTTGATTCTTCTGCAAGCCTCAGAGTGCCTCATGCCATTGGTCTAGTGTGCTTCCATGTATGGAATAATTGGAAAGTTTGATAGAATAAAAATCTTGATTGTGGGAAACGTGTATAATTTCAAGGTAAATATGATTTTAGTGACACTAACATAAAAAAATAAATAAGAGGCAATTCATCTCAGACAAGCCACCCTGGCATGGGTCAAAGAATTTCAGTATTAGGTCTCTCTCAGACCAGCTGTACAAACTAAACATTTAACTGAAAAGTAATGAAATGAAACACAACTATTTCTTGTGGACAGTTGAAGATATCCAGGTGGGAACAATATACTTTGGGCAGGGCTTCTCAGTGGTGGGACTCAACTGGTGTCTGAACAGCACAGACATGTACATCGGGGTAAGGGTTGTGTTGCTTGGAATGCATAAAAAACCAAAAAACTAAATTTCCGGATTTTGATCCAAAATTTTCTGAAGTCCCACCCGTACCCCCAATTTTCAGTGCAAAAAAAAATATTTTTTTTTGTCTTAAAATTGACCGAAACGCATAAAAAACAAAAAAAAAACATTCTGGATTTTGGTCCAAAATTTTCTAAGTCAGGAACGGGGCCCCAAATTTTCAGCCTAAATATGAACCCAGGGACTTGGCTTGAACAAACTTGAATCTCAACCCCCTAAGGATGCTGCATACCAAATATCAAAAGATTCTTATTGGTAGATCTAAAGAAGAAGATTTTTAAAGAATATTCCTCATACTGAACTAATTTAAACATTTGGGCTCCCATAGAGAGCCCAAATATCGACCCAGGGAATTGATTTCAATAAACATGTGAAACAATCTTCCAAAGATGTTACATGTGAAATTTTAAAGCTTTTGGAGCAGTGGTTTGGGAGAAAAGTAGTCTTATATGTTTTTCCCATTACCCACAGTGTTAAAAATGCTGACTCAACACTTTTTCAAAGTCCCCAAAAAGTACCCCATGATAAAACCGATGGCAATTTTTTTTTACCTTTCCATTCTGTTGGCCCTAAGAAAGCTTCACAACAAATAAGAATTCTTAGTGCTGTGTTGTTTTGGAGATATGGGCGTTTTAATTTTATTCTATTTTTAGCTCCTGCGGTTCCCATGGGGTGACGGGAAAAAAAATGTTTGCATAAATTAAGTACTTATGACCCAATAAGCCTTCATATCAAATTTGGTCCAAATCTGCCTCTCGGTTTGGAAAATAGAAATTTTGGGAGGGGCAAATCTTCTTGGCCCTCCCATTACAATGCCAAATATAGCCCCAAATCTGAGTCTACACCTCAAAAGGAAGCTGCACACCAAATATCAAGTCTCTGCTACTGCTGGTTCATGAGAAGAAGATTTTTTAAGATTTCAGCACACTTTTTGGGTGTGGCCCTACCAATGGGCGAGGCAACTTGATTTGAACAAAATCAAATTGCGATGTCATAACAAACTATTATCTCAAATATCAATTAAATTGGTTCAGCGCTTTGGGAGGAGAAGACGCAAACACCATGTTCACGGACGACAGATGACGGACGGTGAGTGATCACTATAGCTCTCCTGACTAAAAGTCAGGTGAGCTAAAAACGTGAACCCCTCTACCACCACCCTCAAGCAACCTGTTGGGTTTCATTTGACCAAGTGTTAATCGTATCCACCCACATATACATGTGACTGAACCCCATGTATTCAACCACTGGAACCCAGTGCTTGAGCAGAGCTTGAACAGAGTTGGAATGTTGAGGAGCTGACAGTCGCTCGTCGATGCTCGGTGGTTATCTCCGGGTACTCCAGCTTCCTCCACCCGTAAAACTGTCATGATTAGCCATTGTGCATTGTATGTAACCTTAAACACCAATAAATAATAAACCACATGTAAACCACGATCAGCCACATCACTTGGCAGAATTCATTTAAATAAACAAATAGTATATTCTCTATTTGGTTGTATGTAAAACATCAAACTCAAAATTAGGCGAGCTCAGTAGTCAGAGTGACAGGGCCAGGGATAGTAAGTAAACCCTAGGCCCAGAACATTGGGTGGGAGAGGTGACCCAGGAGTCCAGGATTCTTGTCAGGCCTGCCTACCCCAAAGTTCTGACTCCTGTGCCAAGCCTCGGTCTCCTGATATTCGAGTGAAAATCAGCAAGATAAGCTGCCTTGGATTACTAGTTACCATTCATGTAAAGAAGGAATGGGAGTGCCCCATGGAGATGCTCAGTCAGTTAACCATTTACATTTTTCAATTTTTGCGATAAATAACATACCTTATGAAACTCATATGCTATATTTTGGGGGCAGAAAATGTGAAAAAAAAATAATGAAAATCCAATGGCAATTTCTGTGAATAGGGCTGGCCTCTTTTGGTTGTTACCTTGAGTAAAGGGTTAACCCTTTATCTAACGAATCGCCCTCATCCGCCTGTGTAATTTGTAAATTCAGAAGCTGAGAAAAATAAATTTTTCAAAATATATCAACAAAACCATATCATGTGACCCCCTCATTGGAACGAGCTCATCGAGCTCGTTCCAATGAGGGGGGGGGGGGGGGGGGTCACATGATATGGTTTTGTTGAATTTTTTTTTAAATTTATAAAAATAGTAATGAAAATAATAGACTTTGATATTGTCTGCGTTGGTTAAAGGGTTAATAGACTTATCTATATACACATGCACCAGACCTGGTGTTATTACTTCAATAATTCTTCACATCCAGAACTTCGGCATCTTCATCACTGTCCCGACACTTTCGAAAGTTGGCTCCATCACAGAATTAACCCCAGGACCTGTATTTCCTCTTCCCTGCCCTCCAGAATGATGCAGTGTACCAAATATCAAAAGATTCGGCCAGGTGAATCTGATGATGTTTAAAGAAAATCCCCCACATTGCATTAGGTTATATATATTTATTGGTGTTTAACCCTTTACCCAACGCAGACGTTATCAAAATTTATCAATTTAAAAATCGTTTTTTATTTTTTTTCGAAAAAATTTCAACAAAACCATATCATGTGACCCCTCATTGGAACGAGCTTGACGAGCTCGTTCCAAAGATGGGTCACATGATATGGTTTTGTTGAAATTTTTTCAAAAAATAATATTTTTTCAGCTGCGGAATCTGCATATTAAGCAGGCAGATGTGGGCGATTCGTTGGGTAAAAGGTTACTGTCACATACTTCTACACAATGGTTAATCGTGGCTGAAACATGGAGATAAAGTCAAGTCAACCGTTTATACACATGTTTCCCATTTTCAGAGGACCCCCCCCCCCCCCCCCCTCGTGGGAACCCCGGGAAGTGAAGCTCTGTTTCACTGGTAAAATAGGACCCAGTCACTAATGCTTGGGGTGCAAGTCCTCTAAAATAGGCAACATGGGATATAAACGATTGACTGACCTTGACTTTATCTCCATGTTGTGGTCATGATTAGCCATTGTGTAGAAGTATGTGACCTTAAACACCAATAAATAAATAAATAATTCAGAGGACACCAACCCAAAGCATTGGTGACTGGGTCTATTTTTACCAGTAAAACAGAGCTTCTTTATCACACTGCTTCATGTCCCGGGTTACCACGGAATTGCACTAAGTTAAAATTCAGACTCAGATATTCAAAGCCGAATTATTAACGCACAGAGTTGATTTGAACCCACTTGAAACTGACTTCCCTAAAGATGTTGTATTCCAAATTTTAAAACATATTGATTTGTGGTGAAGAATTAGAAGGTATTTAAAGAATATTCTTCATATTGTACTAAGTTAAATTTTGGGCTCCCATAGACTACAAATTGGAACTAACATCCTCTACCCCCAAAAATGTTGTCTACCAAATGTCAAAAGATTAGGATCCGTGTTTTCAGGAGAAGATTTTAAAGAATATTTTTTTATTTAGCTGGGGTTTCACGTCACCTTCAACAGTCAAGGTTGCCTTTTTTGCACATTTTTACGGGTCCAGGAAGCCGGAGTACCCAAAAAGAACCACCAAGCAGCAGTAAGTTACTGTCAGACTCCCCAATGTACTAACTCCAAACAAGCAAGGAGCATCTGTTGAAGACAAGTGCACTTAGCCATGCAGTAGGCCTTAGTACACAGCGTCACCATGTCCCCACGTGGCCAGTTGGGATTAAGTGCCTTGCCCCAAGGACACATCGCAGTTATCCCTGGCAGGAATTGAACCATATACCTTTCTGTTTTAGTCAAATGGCGTAACCACTCAACCAGTACGCTCCCAGCAGGATACTTACAACAGAGAACGGGAGTAATATAACAACATAGAATATTGCTCTGATTTGAGTATAGCGATGTCAAATCTAACATAAAACACACTCCATACGCCTTGTAGTTGTGACGGATCTGCATATAGTCTTAGAGTACAGTTAACCCTTTACCTAAGGAATCACCCGCTTAATATGCAAATTGATTAGTTGAAAAAATTAAATTTTTCAAAATATTTCAACAAAACCATATCATGTGATCCCTCATTGAAATGAGCTCATTGAGCTCGTTCCAATGAGAGGTCACATGATATGTTTTTAGTTGAGTTTTGACAAAGTCAAACTCGACTTATAGTTTGATGAAGTGGCGGGCGCAAACAATTGGTTTCCGGGCAATAACTTTAGTTCTATTTGATGCACCTTTACCAAAATTATACCAGAGGTTACCCTATAGGAAAGGAAGACACCCATCGATTTCGGAATCTGGGACTCTAAGGTCAAGGTCACTGTTACTATAAATAGAATATTTTCATGAAATTTAATGTCAAAACTTGACTTGGTGGATCTGTGATCCTCTTGCCAGATTTTTTTTAAACATATTTTGAAAAAATTAAAAAAATGATATTTAAAATAATAAATTTTGATATTGTCTGTGTTGGGTAAAGGGTTAAACCAAACTGTTTGCATATCATGGTTTAACCCTTTACCCAACGAATCGTCCGCATCCGCCCGCGTAATATGCAAATAAAGCAGTTGAAAAAATATTATTTTTCAAAAAATTTCAAGAAAACCATATCATGTGACCCCTCGTTGGAACGAGGGGTCACATGATATGGTTTTCTTGAAATATTTTGAAAAATTTAAAATAATGGTATTTAAAATAATAAATTTTGATATCGTCTGTGTTGGGTAAAGGGTTTATAATATTATTATGGTGCTATATAACTAAAGAAAAACTGGTCTGAAAAGAGGTGACTGTGATTTCTGATGGACATAATGTTAACAATACATAAATGGAGAAAGAGGACCGAAAGTTGAGGTGCCAATTTTAGGGGGTGGAAAGTTCTGAAATAAAACAAAACTGAGGGCGAAATTTTGTAATGCCAAAATTGGAAGGGAACTTTTCATATTTATCCAAACTGGGGGCAAATTTTATGGGAGCTCAAACTAGAGAGCACGTAATTCAAGTACTGAAATGCGGAACACCTCGAAATTAAGCAACTCCGCCCCGTTTTACCGGGATTTACAAATCACTAAAGAACAGGGAGAATTCAGTGAAATGTTTCACCTTTGGTGAGAAAGAAAATGAGTTCTGGTTGCCAGAATTCGTCGCCTGTATGCTAGAATGTCCATTGTCCCCTATGGGACATAGGACATTCTAGCACTCAGGCGATGAGATGTCACCCAATAAAGCCTAGCTGACAGCCAACCAGAATGTCACAACAAAAACCTGTGCCGCATAGATAAAAACTAGAAAAACTGTGAGCACTGCTCACTAAATGATACCACCCACTCTCACCAAGAAACATTTTACAACAGTAAAAGTGTGTTTAATGTAGAGAGCACAAACACTGACAAACCCCCACCCACCCCCCCCCCCCCCCCCCCACACATCTCCACCTCGAAGCTTGAATTGACAAAGCCCATTTTTCAATATGTGAAACTGTAAAAATGAAAATATCTGAAAACAAAATAGAGGGTACACATCTTCACTGTATGTAAAAGAATGTTTGAAGGTTTCATTGAAATCCATTCACTAGTTTAAAAGAGGTCACGGATAGCAAATGTCAACAACCCCCATCCCCACCCCCCCCCCACCCCCACGCAAACTTGAATTGACAAAGACCATTTTTGAATATGGGAAACCCTAAAAATGAAAATAGCTGAAAAGAAAATAGGAGATGCGCATCTGCAATGTATGTAAAAGAATGTCTGAAAGTTTCAATGAAATCTGTTCAATGGTTTAAGAGTTGTTGCAGATAGCTGATCTGTACACAATGTCAATAGAATTTGACAAAGTTCATTTTTCAATATGGGAAATTGCAAAAATGAAAATATCTGAAAAGAAAATAGGAGGTGCACATCTTCAATGTATGTAAAAGAATGTCTGAGAGTTTCAATAAAATTTGTTCACTGGTTTAGGAGAAGTTGCGGATAGCGGATAGCAAATGTCAACAACTAAAAAGAAACGGATGTATGGACAGAGTAAGTGAACACTATATACTACCCACTTTTCAAGTGTAATTAGCTTGAAAATGGGCGACAGATTATTTTTGATATCAAAAAACAAAACAAATAATTCATAATTTTTCTTTTTGTTGTCTAAAATCCTGTAGATTTTTTCATAAATATGAATGGACAACTAAAAATGGCAAATTATTAAATTGTTTATTCAATTTTTGAAGACATCGAAAACAACAAGTCACCTACTTTCAAGCCAAGTTTCCTATTTCTGTAATTGTGGAATAAATGTTTTCAAGTAAAAATTTATTCTACGAGTAGGATTAAGAGTTGGTTTCATTTTTAATCCTATAAGTAGGATTTAGAATCTTCAAAAATCGAATATACGTTTATTTTGGTTATCTCAGAAATCATTTACAGGGTAGTCGTGGTGAAATCGTGCTGTTACTCGCTACAAAACACTGCGAGAAGTGAGAAGCAGATTGGTCGAATTCGATGGACAAGCAAAATTGCCAAAAATAAACAAGGCGAAGTGATACATTTCTGTCTAAAAATAATTCCCCTACAAACTTGAAAAAATACTTTATTAAATGAACAATGTTTATCTTTCTTATTTTCGTTGTTTATTGTTATTTTTTTCATCGTCGATCCAACTTGAGTTTTATAAACAAAGCAGACGACACATACATTTTTTATTTACACTTTCCTAATTTGGAAAATGAAACATCAATCATCATGCCCCCACCTTTCACAGTCGAACTTGTATACTTTAACTCCTAGCACTCTGGTGGTATTTCAAAATTTTTGACATTGACCCCATATTGCTGTGGCAGCATAAAAAATTTAACAAATTATATCTTGTTTGACAGAGCTCAATGAGCTCTGTCAAACAAGATATAATTTATTAAATTTTCAGTTGCATTGTGGGTAAAGTTTGCCGCTGAAAACTTTGGTATTTTGTCAACAGTGTGCAGAGAGTTAACACTTGATTTCGATTCATTTACTTTGTGTTTTCTTTGTTAATTGTTGAAATGTGTCATATATTCTGAAACTAAAGATTTCAGCGACGGTCAATGTTTGATAAATGTTAGTTCATTTTGTCTTCACCATATGGAAAACAGGTCATGACAACACGAATGCAGAGAGGTTAGAGGTCAGCAAGTCTGTCTCTACTATAGGAATAAATTCTTTCAGTGTTAAACTTTCGGGGAAGAATTATCACCCAACTAGCAGCAGCTACTAGGTGAATAAAGCAAAAATGTATCCAAGACTTTTATTATTCAAATAAATGTGCCAACACAATCTTCATACAATTTTTAGGAGGGGCATAACAGTAGCTTTTTTTTGGGGGGGGGGGGGGTAGTGCCCCAGGGCCTCCCCATTGGTTCGCCACTGTGAGGAGGTACTAAGCGGGACTTACGTGAACCGCCTAAACCATGTAATTATTTTTTTGCTTATTTCTTTGCCATTAAAAGTTCATGCTCTTGGTTTGTTTTATATTTTAGGCCCCATAATCTACAGAATAGCATGGGTGATGGTGTATTTCATCCTTAATCAGAGCAAGAAGGCTTTGCAAGGCTTAAGTATTACAAAGCCTTGTTGCACACAGGGACAAATTTATCAATTTTTTTAACTTGGGTAAAATATCAGACATAAACCATTTAATGTTTATTTTTCTAAAGTTTGCATTGGTTGTTAACCCTTTACCTAACAGAAAAAGCAGACGACACTTGCAAATAAAATTCTTGAATAACTAATTTTTTTTACTTTTTGCGTCAAAACCATAGCTTATGACCCCTCATTGGAACGAGCTCGTTCCAATGAGGGGGCATAAGCTATGCTTTTGAGACAAAAAATGAAAAAAATAATGAAAATTGAATGGTGATTTTTGTGAAGAGTGCTGGTCGGTTTTGGCCGTTACGTTGGATAAAGGGTTAAAAGAGTACATGCAGCAGCTAAAAGGACCATGTGGGAGGGCCTGAGAAACAGATTTTTAACTTTTAAACCTAACAGAAATTTGGTCCATTTAATTATATAATTACAAAATGGGGTGCGGTGGCTCAGTTGGTAGAGGTGCAGTCTGCAAGCCGAGGGGTCCTCGGTTCAAATCCCACTTGCGGCAACCGCGTTGTGTCCTTGGACAAGACACTTCACCCCCATTACCCACGTGGGGTCACGTTGGCGCTGTGTACTAAGGCGTACTGCACATCGATGGTGCACCTGTCTTCAACCAATGCTAACCCTGCCTGTTTGGAGTTGGTATGTTGGGGAGCTGACAGTTGCGCGCCGTTGCTCGGTGGTTCTCTCCAGGTACTCCGGCTTCCTCCGCCCATAAAACTGTCACTGTTATGGTTAGCCGTTGTGCAGAAATATGTGACCTTAAACACCAATAAATAGATAAATAAATAATTACAAAATATTCAGTTAACAGAATGATGCAATCGGTGAAAGTGTCAATGACACTGTAGCATAACTTGACTATGCGTTGTATTTGATAAAAAGGATAATGTTCAATGATTAACCACAGTCCGTAGAAGTAGAAAGGGTGTACTCCAAAGATGGTCTGTGCAATATATGTTTGAATTTGGCCCAGTGGCTTTGAAGAAGAAAAGTTTCAAAAGTTAACGGACAACGTAGGCCAAGTGATGGCAATAGATCCCATTGACTTTTAGTCAGGTGAGTTAAAAAACACATGAAATTTTCTAAGTTGATAAAGGGCAATAACTTTGGCAAAAACATATTGAGTTGTCTGACCTTCTAATACAGTAATGTGCTGAATGTAGTTTTGCATTGTTCAACATTTCAGATGGCTGTCTTGAAAGGTGTGAGCAGAGAGTATGATACAACTTTGGGATGGATGGACTGACTATTAATATTTATTTATTTATTGGGGGTTTAACGACACTTTCAACATCACCTCATATCGGACAGTTTTACGGCTGAAGAAAGCCGGAGAGAACCACCGAGCAACTGTTAGGTTGCTCAACATACTATGTCCACAAAACCAGGGTTAGCATTAGCTGAAGACAAGTGCAATATCGACGACCAGTACACCTTAGCACACAATGCCACCAGGCCCCCACGTGTCTTGCCCAAGGACACAACGCAGTTGCTTGGGGTGGGATTCGACCTGAGAATGTCACGACTTGCAGCCTGCACCTCTACCTACTGAGCCTGTGACCTTGAACTTTGGTGCAATGACTCCAAAATATATAGGGTTCTTCCTCTCATTATACCCAACTCACATGTCAAGTTTTGTTTCGATCGGCAAGCAGAACTTTAATTAAAGGGCATAAAACAGCTCTGTCTATACATGGACAGACCAGTGTTCATACTGGCATGTGCTAAATGCATATTTTTAAAACATTTGTCACACAAATGTCAGCGTTTGGCACATAAATTCAAAATCACAGACCTGGCATATTCCAGATTTTTGCATATAACATTTTATCACATGTCTCGTCCGTTTTGTTCACTTTAAAACATTTGATATTTTGTTTTCATATTAATCAGTGATAAATGAAGCCTTCCGTCAAATTCATTGGTCAATTTCAAAACTGGACAATGTGATTGGCTAAACAAAATACAGCTGGGTCACATTTGCATAATTTCAGTAGGGAGAATTTACGTTATCTGTCCTATTTAGGGTGGGTTATATTGTATTAATCTTTTACCTACAAGAAAAACGCCATTCATTTTTTTTTATATTTTCACTTTTTGCTTCCAAAACATGGGTTATGACCCCTCATTGGAATGAGCTCAACGAGCTCGTTCCAATGAGGGGACATAACCTATGTTTTGGAAGCAAAAAATGAACATTTTTAGTTACACGAGGATGTTTTTTCCAACTGCCTTCTGCAACTCACGTTAGGTGATGTGTTAAAAAGTCATTCTAAGCGACTTATTTGTGAGTGTGTGTGTCATATGATAAATAGAATATGAAATGAGTGTTTTTCTCATATAATATTTATGAAACTCGTCCGAATTTTCCGTTTGGAAGCTTCTTAGACTCGTTTCCTAAATATTATATGAGAAAACCACTCATTCCATATCCTCTATTTCTCCAAGTAAAGTGAACAAATGATGAATTAAATACATCAATATGAATGCCCATATCATTAATTATAAAAAAAGTAATCGTGTTCATCTGTGTACACAATGACCAGTCACTTTCCAATTGTCCTTACCGTTGACCTCGAATTAAGAAGTTGTGTATTGTGTGAACAACGCATATGTTTCTTAATCAGCAAACAATTGACCAGATTATCAATTGACTTTAACCCTTTACCTAACATGAAAAGCAGACAGCACTTGCAAAAAAAAATCTTGAATAACTATTTTTTTCATTTTTTGTCTCAAAAACATAGGTTATGACCCCTCGTTGGAACGAGCTCGTTCCAATGAGGAGTCATAACCTCTGTTTTTGAGACCAAAAATAAAGAATGAAAATTAATTGACGATTTTTTAGAATACCGCTGGCCGGTTTTGGCTGTTACATTGGGTATAGAGTTAATTGTTGGTGGTACTTTCCTCATTGACCAAAATCAAAAGATTAACACAGTAATAAAATGACAAAGGTTTCAATCCACTTGTCAATCAGTTAACGTAATAGAACGTCGAGGTGCCAATTTCTATTTAAAACTAAAACAATAATATTTTATTCCCGTTTTATATTATATTCGATTTTATGAAATTTTATACATTTGATCTTTCTTGAATAAAATATTTAAAAAGAATGTTTTTTTTAGTTCTCACATAAAAAATAACCATGGCACAAAAAATTCTCATTTGGCACAAAATATTTTCAGCTTTGGCATATTAAAATACTGAGCCAGCATGAACACTGGGACAGAGAGAAGGAATGACAGGCAGGTGGACAGCACCATCCCCCCACCCCCCATCTTTTTGGAAGATAATAATTTGTAAGGTTTCACCACTTTAAAATGAAAAGTGTGAGAAATAATTTCACAACGTGTACCCTTTTGTCACCAAAAAGGCACTCTCCAATAAACTGTAACAAAATGATTATTGATGTACAAATTTTTGCTAAATCAAGACTCCTCTTGCTGGTAGCATGCTATTTATGAAAAATAAACAGCTGTGTGCCATGAGCGCATGATACGCCCGTTATTAATTACAAGAGGGAGGCACACAATATGAGTATACACGTGTACTTATCAGGTCACATATACTTGCCACCAAAAAATCATGAAAATTGCTCAAAGTCCAACATGTGGAAAATTGCCTATATTTTGATGAATAAAGTCCCATAACTCTGGAATGACAAATCGGACAGCGACACAAATTGAAAGGGAGATTCCTTCTATCAACATATACTTGCAACCAAAAAATCCTAAAAATTGCTCTAAGCATTTTCAAGTTATTGTTCGACATGTGAAAAATAAAGTCCCATAACTCTGGAATGACTAATCGAACGGCGACACCAACCGAAAGGGAGCTTCCCTCCATCAACATAAACCACCTACCAAAAAATCGGGAAAATCTCTCGAAGCGTTCTCGAGTTATCGTACGACGTGTAAAAAATCAACAATTTTCTGAGTAATAAAGTCCCATAACTCTGGAATGACTAATCGAACGGCGACACTAAACGAAAGGGAGCTTCCCTCCATCGATGTACACCACCTACCCCAAAATCACAAAAATCTCTCGAAGCTTTCTCGAGTTATCGTACGACGTGTAAAAAATCAACAATTTTCTAAGTAATAAAGTCCCATAACTCTGGAATGACTAATCGAATGGCGACGCTAAACGAAAGGGAGCTTCCCTCCATCGATATACACCACCTTCCCAAAAATCACGAAAATCTCTCAAAGCGTTCTTGAGTTATCGTACGACATGTGACCGGACGGACAGACGGACAGCGGTATACCATAATACGACCGTTTTTTTCAAAACGGGCGTATAATAATACGCATGTTACAAATCAACTTTGAAAAATAATTTAGTAAACTTAAAGGCCTATTTCCAACTTTTCCGACCTCAGAACAGGTGCCCTTAACAAACCATCATGAGAAGGTCCTGCTGACAATAGACAGATTACCTAGACAGTGGTTTCTAGTCCAGTCTTGACTGTCTTAACAGGCAGGCAAGACTTAACCCTTTACCCAACGAATCGCCCGCATCCGCCCGCGTAATATGCAAATTCAGCAGCTGAAAAAATATTTTCAAAAAATTTCAACAAAGCCATATCATGTGACCCCTCTTTGGAACGAGCACGACAAGCTCATTCAAATGAGGGATCACATGATATGGTTTTGTTGAAATTGTTTTTAAAAATTTTTAAAATGATATTTAAAATAATAAATTTTGATATCGTCTGCATTGGGTAAAGGGTTAACAATGCTACCTGCCAAGCGTGGGCTATGTCCCTGGATGGATGGATGGATGGATGGATGGATGGACGCAGCTGATTACAATCGTCCTCCGACAAAAATGTCTTCGTCGGGGGATAACTAGAAATGACTGCAAAGCCATTAGACGTGGAGAGTGTGGAATGTGGGAATTCAAGGCCCTTGTCCAGGCCCTTGAGCGTTAGCAGACCAAAATTCACTGAAATTTGTTAACTGTTCAAGATACTGCATCAACACGCGTTCCAGATGGATGGATGGACGGACAGATAGAAGGAGCTCTTCACTCCCCCAAAGTATAGTGTATTAGTATTAGTGATATATACTACTCAAAGTTTGCTAAGCACCAAATATTTGACACATCATTGTGAAATTTGCGTGTGAGATATTTGCTATATTTTTGGTGGATATGATTGAGGACAGGCACGAAAATAAGCAGTCTGACATTTGCAGAATGATGTGCCCAGAGGGTGAATTTGATGATACTATCCCAAACATTGGGCCAATTTATCCTCTGGGTACCTCTTTCTCTTTATTCTTGAGACCCTGATTCAGATTGAGGTTCACAGAGAGTAAATTTAGTGATGCTACCCTGCTATAGCAGGGTAGCATCACTAAATTCACCCTCTGGGGACCTCATTTTGCAGATGTCAGTCTGCTTATTTTTTGGCTTGACCATGTGTGGATTCAATACTACAAAATTATTATCATTATTATCTTGGGAGCGTGGTGGCTCAGTGGTTACGGCATTGAACTTCAATCCGAGAGGTCCTCAGTTCGATTCCCACCAGGGGGAGCTATGTTGTGTCCTTGGGCAAGGCACTTAATCCTAATTGCTCCTGTGGGAGCATGGCGGCGCTGTGTACTAAGGCGTTCTGAACATCAATGGTGCACCTGTCTTTAACCAATGCTAACCCTGCTTGTGTGGAGTTGGTATGTTACGGAGTCTGACAGTTGCCTGCCATTGTGCAGTGGTTCTCTCCGGGTACTCCAGTTCCTCCTTCCGTAAAACTGTCCGAGATGAGGTGATCCTGGCTGTCAAAAGTGTCGTTAAACTCAAATAAATAAATAAATAAATAAATAAATAAATAAATAAATAAATAAATAAATAAATAAATAAATATTATTATCTCAATTTCAAGTAGCATCTTTACCCATAATGTAACTTGCAATTTAACCAATTTTAACCCTGTAAGCTCTGTTAAACATAATCGAATTGTTTTAACCCTTTACCTAACGAATCGGCCCCATCCGCCCGCATAATATGCAAATTCAGTAGTTGAAAAAATAGTATTTTTCAGAAAATTACAACAAAGTTATATCATGTGACCCCTCATTGGAACGAGCTCGTTCCAATGAGGGGTCACATGAAATTGTTTTGTTGAAATAATTTGAAAATTTTGAAAAAATAATATTTAAAATCATCAATTTTGATATCGGCTGCATTGGGTAAAGGGTTAATTCTGTGTTCCATTATGGGAAATATTTCCTCCAGAAATTTTGTTATTTTGACATCATTGTGCTGAGGGTGAATTCTATTTTGAAGCTAACTCACTATTATAATATTCTCTTGATCTGGGGAAAGGTTTCTATTCCGTGATTTCCATCCATCTTTACCACATGGTGTTCTTTATTGAAGCCTAATTTATTGTTTCTTAATGGCTTTAATTATTCTTTCATTTTATAATATCTGTATTACTGTTTTTATTTTTTTGTGAAGTTCATTGTATTTTTATGCCCCCCGACTTAGGTCGGGTGGCATATAGTGATTGAAGTGTGCGTGTCTCCGTCTGTCCATGTGTGTGTGTCCGAGCCATTAACTCGAAAACGGTTTGGGCCAAAGTCATCAAACTTCACACAATTATAAAGGACCCTGGGAGGATGTCCACACACCATAGCCGGGTTTGTACCTTGAAGGTCAAGGTCGCATTTCAAGGTCACACTAAAAATTGGTCAATATTCGTGTCTCAGCCATAACTCAGAAACGAATCATAGTACAATTGTTAAACTTTTTACAAATGTTAAGGACAGTCAGAAGGTGTGTCGCGTATAATAGTTTCCGCCGCATCTGCAAGGTGGAGGTCACAACTGACCTTCATATGTTCAAGGTCACAAATCGTGTCTCAAGCAACACTCCAAAACTATTAGGGCTACAATCATCTAACATCGCTCAATTATAAAGGACAATGGGTGGATGTGTCACGCACCACAGCCAGGTCCGTAAGGTCAAGGTCACATTTCAAGGTCACACTGAACACCGTTAGGGCCACAGTCATCAAACTTCACACAATTATAAAGGACCATGGGAGGATGTGTCACACACCATAGCCGGGTTGGTACCTTCAAGATCGAGGTCACATTTCAAGGTCGCACTAAAAATCGGTCAATATTTGTGTCTCAGCCATAACTCAGAAACGAATCATAGTACAATTGTTAAACTTTTTGCAAATGTTAAGGACAGTCAGAAGGTGTGTCACGTATAATAGTTTCCGCCGCACCTACAAGATGAAGGTCACAGGGGGGTGGGGGGGGGGGGGCATGTGTTACCTTAGTAACATTTTTCTTATTTTATTTAATCATTGTTTAATTTCCACTATCTTGTAACAAATATTTGTGTATATGCTTTGATGTCTGTTGTTTTTATTTGCACCCAACAAGTTTAATGAACCCAACAAGGTCTCTTGTTTTCTTTTTCCAACTCGTACCCAATTTACGTTTTGCTCTGTTACCCAGCACTAACAATCCAATAATGCCTAACAATCATACAGATCTTGGCCTGAAAACGATGAGAAACAGCATGTATCACATAATGTGTTCCGAGTTTGTATCATATAGATGACTCATTCTGAATCCGTATCATAAAGACGACTCGTTTCCGGTAACATCACAGCGACAGTTACAGGTGACTGGTTAAAAATGTTACAATAAATAGAAACTGCACAGTTCAATAAAACACCTAACCGGTTCCTGAGGATGTACCCACATCGCAAACTCGTAAATTCAAGCGGTTCATCATAGTAAGTGACACTGAGAGTGAATAATTTGACAACACAACTTTGAAAACTGCGGTGACTGCTTTACTAATTGTTTGTTAGAGTGCACAACAATATAGTTCCATAAAATGTTTTTTTTTAACTTTTTCTCGCCCAACATTATGTCCCAAAACTGTATTAATAATTTAAGATTTAATCTGTTTATGTGGCAGAATTGTTAGATAAATGAATTATCATGATAATGTGCATGTCCTGCGATTTGCATCAGATTCTTGGTTGTGTCCAAAAATGGGATCACAACTCGCCGGCAAAGACGTCTCATTGAGATCCCATTCTGGACACCACCTCGAATCTGATACAAATCACAGGACATGCACATTATCATGATAATCTGTATTGATATTATCAGTTAACCATTTACCCAATGTAATGGCCTAAACCAGCAGGCCTGAAAATAAGCAGTCTGACATTTTCAGAATGAGGTCCCCAGAGGGTGAATTTGATGATGCTATTCCATGCAGTGGGTCAGCGTATCTTCTGGGCAGCTCTCTCTGTTTAGTTTTGGGAATCTGATTCAGATTAAGGTTCACATAGGGTAAATTTAATGATGCTACCCTGCAAAGCAGGGAAGCATCACTAAATTCACCCTCAGGGACCTCATTTTGCAGATGACAGTCTGCTTATTTTCTGGCTTGCAAACCGGCCAGCGCTATTTTCAAAAATCGCCAATTAATTTTCATTTTTTTTCTCAAAAACACAGGTTATGACCCTTCTTTGGAATGAGCTATCTGAGCTCATTCCAATGAGCAGCAATAACCTATGTTTTTGAGACAAAAAATGAAAAAAATTAGTCATTCAAGAATTTTGTTTGCAGGTGTCGTCTGCTTTTCATGTTAGGTAAAGGGTTAATTCTTTACCAAACATAACTAGATGATGACACTTGTAAATAACTATAAATTTTAATTTTGTGCCACTCAAATATAGCTTATGATCCCTCAGTGGAACAAGCTATGTTTTGTAGGCAAAATTATATAAAAAAAAAATAATAGAATCCAATTAGAGATATTTGTGATAGTGCTGGTCAGATATGGCCATTATATTAGGAAAAGGGATAATTGGTCTCATAATGACCAAGTATTTTAACTTATGGGACATTTTGTTGGTAGCTACAGTGAGGTGAAGTGAGAACACTCTATTGTTCTCGCAGAGCCTCGTGTGACACTCTATCCACCACAAAATGTCCTGTAAAGTATTTATTCCAGCCTATGAAGTGTTTGAAAACCGTTTCATGTTTTCATTAAATTTTCCTATCAGCATTCATATGTTTACAAAAGCAGACAATTAGTGATGGGGACTGGAGAGCAATCATTGATTGCCAAGAAAACTATTGATTTATTACCTGCTGTGCAGGGTAGCATCACCAAATTTACCCTCTGAAGATCTCATTCTGTAGATGACAGTCTGCTTTCTTCCAGACTTGGTCTTCACAATCACTCGTGACAAATTCTTGACTGACAAAAGATTCAAATTTTACCTGGAAAATGCCTTACATGAGTCTATGACCCACAAATCAGTTTTGGGGTTTGTGTTTTCAATCATTGTCAATCTCAAACAAAGCACCAACAATATAGCCTGAAGAGGCCTAACTCACAGGCTCTCTGCGAGTTGTCGCCCACACTTTATCCTCAACTACCTCCACCACTCCACCTCCCTTCACTGACTAAAACTTTTGCATAGTGGTTTCCAGCTGCATGGATAAATTAAAGTTTAGAAACTAACTGGTGATAGTCCTGTGAGTGTTACGTGGGCATCAGAAGCCAAATAAAATTGGTATGACAGCATCAGACGAGAATAGGCTGGTCTGGATCAAGAATATATTTTGGAGTTTAACGAGACTTTCAACAATCATGGCCACCTTGTGTCGGACAGTGTTATGGGTGGAGGAAACCGGAGTACAGTGGAACCCAGTTAATTGAATAGCCACTTTTCCAATGAAAAGTATTCAATTAACAGGAGTATTCAATTAACAGGGATTGCATCACTTTCCTGTATTCTAGAGACAAACTTAGCATTTATTCTATTATATCTTGTTTGACAGAGCTCAAAGATATAATAGATTAAATGTCTGTATTGGATGTACTGGGGGCAAATAGGTCTATAACCAAAGGAAAACTGGGGAGAGTCAGAGTAATTTCTCAACCTGTTACAAGATTTTTTATTCAATTAACAGGAGTTTACTCTATAACCTATATTCAATAAACAGGTCAAATTTGTACTGGAGGTATGGTAAATGGTTTTGTGTAGGGAAATTATATTCAATTAACAGGGATATTCAATTAAGAGATACCCAATTAACCGTCAGACTCCCCAACATAATAAATCCACCCAAGCAGGGTTAGCATTGGTTGAAGACAGGTGCACCATCAACGTGCATTACACCTTAGTACGCAGCACCATCATGCCCCACCGTTGGCAACCGGATTAAGTGCCTTGCCCGAGGACACAACACAGTTGCCCCTGGTGGGGATCGAACCATGCACCTCTCGGCTTGAAGTTCAATGCCGTAATCACAGTCACCACGCTCTCCAGAATCAAGGATAGGTTCCAATGAGAAAACTAACCCTGCTTGTGTGGAGTTAGTACGTTGGGAAGTCTGGCAGTTGCTTGCTGGTGCTGGTTGGTTCTCTCCATACTTCCACCCATAAAACTGTTCGACACGAGGGGTCCCTGGCTGTCGAAAGTGCCGTTAAATCTCAATAAATAGTGAGAAAACTGAGAGCAGGTCATTGGAATAGAACTTTCTAGCAACACAAAAAATCAGCTTCTCCTTTTGAAGTGAAAATCTTTCCCTGCATCCCCATGGGAACATGAGGAGCTCAAAGTGGGAACAATCTCAAATTCCATTATTTCCAAAATCACGCGCAACAGAATTTTTATTTTGTATGAAGCTAAAGGATCAGTAGAATTGATGGAGCCCAAATAATTGCAATGAGTTGTCTCATGATGTACTGGGTCCAGGACATTTTCCCCTAGGACATTTCCCACTAGGACATTATCCCCTAGGACATTATCCCCTAATTATTCATCCCCGGACTTTTCCCCCTAGACTGATTACTCCTAGATTTTAAATCAAACAACGATAATACAGCTAGGAATAAATTTACAAGACGATTTAGATGAGAACACTATTGGTGCAAGTCCGTAATATAATTTTATGTACAAACCCATAAAATTATATTACGAGTTGCATCCATATATTATCATTGTGCCCCATCCCTCTCTGTTTCTCCCACCTCTTAGTGTTTATAGTACCATTAAAGTCTATCTCACAATATATCAAAGCACATATCATCCAGCTTACTGTTTATACAGCAATACAACTTGATATTGTTATGCCATACAGCACACTGTGTGTGACAGATTGACTAGCTTACTGTTTATACAGTAATTCAACCTATTTTATTTTTATTTAGTACTTTGAAAATAGTGTGACATTAAATGGAACAAATTCTTTCTTTTTCTTGTAACAAAATCTTGAAATTAAATTTTTTTTAGTTTGGGGAAAGTGTCTTCTCTTTTCTTCCTAACTTGGGGAAAATGTCCACCCTCTCATTTGAAATTAGGGGAAAATGTCCTAGGTGACACTTTTTTAGGGGAAAATGTCCTAGGGGAAAATGTCCGGAACCCTGATGTACCATATATGAGACCAAGCTTGAATATAAGCAATCTGTCATTTGCAGAATGAGGTCCTCAGAGGGTGAATTTGCTGATGTTATCCCATACAGTTGGCCAATGTATCCTCTGGGTACATCTTTCTGTTTAGACTTGAGACCTTGATTCAGATTGAGGTTCACAGGGGGTGAATTCAGTGATGATACCCTGCTGTGAAGGGTAGCATTACCAAATTCAACCTCTGGGGACCTAATTTTGCAGATGACAGTCTCCTTATTTTCAGGCCTGATAGAGACGCTAATTTTAACACTGTCCGGAATGTGAAAATGCTGAGTCAACACTTTTCAAAATTAAAAAAAAACCTCTTTCCCTCTTGGATCACCTGTTAGAATCTTTTATGGTATGCTACTTTCTTAAGGGGGAGGGGGGGGGGGGCAGATTCGACTGGATTTTTATTTGAGCTCCTAATGGCAATAAAAATTTAACTTGGTGCAGTGTGAGGAATATTCCTTAAAGATCTTCATATTCATCAGTCAGAATATTTTGATATACAGTATACAGCATCCTGATAGAGGTCGGATTCATGTTTTCTTCAACTCAAGTCCCTAAGTTTGATATTTGACTTCCCTATGGGAGCCTGGATTTTAACTTAGCGCAATATGAGGAATCTAATATATAAAATAAAATGTTTGTCTCTCTCTTCATGTTTGTTGGTAGGCTACAGAGGAGAGGAGGGAAAGTAAAGTGACATTTATTCACAAAAAGGGGGAAAAAGATGTCTTGGAAAAGTCTTTTGTAAAGTCCTATATGGGAGATTAGAGGAGGTGATTGAAGAGAAGGGTTTTTTGGGGAGAAATCCAGAATGGCTTCAGGAAGGGAAGGAGAGTCACTGACCATCTTTTCACACTACAGTAGAACCTGTCTTGCGAGACCGCCCTTTGGGCTACACAAAAGTGGTCTCTCAAGACAGGTGGTCTCTCATAACAGGTTTTCTCAAGTCTGTGAATAACCAACCACAAAATTCAGAAATGGAGAAGAATGGATTTTTGTAATTACTTTGTAGTTGTTCTTTTTATGAAGTTTTTGTAAGAAATTGAAATGGACTGTTATAAAAATAAATTAGTGTTGAAAATCTTCATTGAAGATTTTCAACAGAAATTTATTTTTATAATCCTATCTGTCACATTTCAGGTATGTATGAAATTGTTTATTCAGCAATAATCCTAATCTTTTCACGGGGGTCTTATAAAAACATCTCAGTCTTTAATAAGTTATGTAACTGAAAAGCAATTGAAACTCAATGAAGAGCTTTTAATACTTTTGTGTTAGTATAGCCACAATTGATTTTCCAATTCTAGAACAGGTAAAAAGTTTTTGTCATGGTTTCAGTCTTCAAAGGGGCGGTCTCTAAAGAGTGAAGACAGGTCCATTATGGCATAAAAATACAAGTTGGTACTTGGTCTCTCAAGGCAGGTGGTCCCTCAAGACAGGTGATCTCCCATAGCAGGTCCATTATAGAGTAAAACCAATCGGTGTCTGGCAGATGTGGTCCCTCAAGACAGTGGTTTCTCAAGATAGGTTTTACTGTATCCCAAATGTTAGAATCCGTGAAAGCAACAAAGAAAAAGATATTTATGGCCTTTTTTGATGTTAAAAAAGGCATACGATAGAGTATGGAGGGAGGGTATGTGGCGCAAGCTGGAGGCTCTGGGTTTGGGAGGCGAGTTTGTTGGGATTATGCAAGCATTATATAAAGATGTACAGAGTGAACTTAGCCTGGGAAACATTACAACAAAACGTGCGCCTATGGAGATAGGCCTAAAACAAGGGTGTATCATTTCGCCAATTCTTTTTGCATTGTACATCAAAGGTTTAGGAGATGAACTCCTGCATAGCGACAAGAGGATTGCAGTTGGGGACTTGAAGATCCCAGGGCTATTTTTTGCAGACGATATCGTGCTAGTGTCAGAAAGCGAAGAGGGGCTAGCGAAGATGCTGGGAATTGTTGGGAAATATGGGAGTAAATGGAGACTCGAACTGAATGAAGGCAAGATCAAAGTTATACCTGTAGGCCGCAAAGTGGACCCCACTCGAAGGTGGAGACTGGGGGAGTTCTGCATTCCGGAAGGTAGCAGCAAACTTCTTAGTGTAGGAAAGACAAGCGACTACGAGTATCTGGGGGTAAAAGTAAACATCACAGGAAGAGGCATCTACCGAAACCCCACAAATAAATTGATTCAGAAGGGGAAGTGAATCCTTAACCAAATGAAACTATAGGGAGAAACAATTTCAATAAGGTTTTCGTGGGGAAAACCATTTGGGAAATGGTGGGTCTGCCAAGTATAACATACGGTACGGAAGTTGTAGCCCTAAACCAGACGGCTGTTAGGAGCTTGGAAATCCTACAGAACGATGCAGGCCGATGGATAACAGGGTCGATTAATGCCCCAGAGCTAGAAGCAATCAGGGGTGAGCTTGGGTGGATGAGGATCAAGGACAGGATAGACCTATCGAAACTCGGTTATCTTAATTATTTGGTAAATCTCCCCGATAGCCGATGGTGTAAAGTAATGTTCCTGAGAACTCTTTCAACTCAAATATCAAGACGGGGTGGATGGTCCAACTGATGGAGCTAATAGAGAACTACTCATTGGAGATCTCGGACCTAGACATTGGGGCAAACCAGGGTGAAAAGATCGTCAGAGAAAAGGTCATGGAGGATTGTAACCGTAATTGGCGAGAGTGGGTCAAATCAAAGAGATCTTTGGGTGGCCTGTGTGAAAAAGAGAAGCCTGGTTTTGAAGAGTACCTTGATGGCACCTTTTGGGGGGGGGGGGGGGGGCACTGTTGTACAAGCTGAGGTCGCGGTCCCTGGAGATGAGGGGAAAAATTGGGAAAAACAGTGAAAAGGATTGCCAGATGTGTAATTTGGGCGTTGTGGAGACCCTGGAATACTTTCTTCTAGAATGCCCAAAATACCAGTTTAAAAGAGCAAGATTCACTGGGAGTATAATGAGGAAGTGGGATGGGAGAATGTAGGACATGTGGTTAGGGGGCGACTCAAAGGAGAGGGTTAATATGCTAATCGGAGAGATTGGGAAGAATGGGGCAAGGGATGTCATCAAGCAGTTCGTCTCCGAGTGTTGGGAGGAGAGAAGAAGCGTGGGAATAGGGAGGCAGTTGGTAGAACAGGGGTAACCAAGGCCTTCTCATACGAGAACCGCGACAAATCAGCGGCCGGCCAAAGTGTTATTATTATTATAAATTCTGCTGTGCCTCAACCAAATGAGACAAAATTTGGCACTAATTAGGGGTAATTGGACCAGGAAAAGTACATTAGAATGGGTGCTAATCACATCTGACACTCTTCCACATTCAATCATCTTTCTACATTTATTGGTAGGCTACATACTCAGACATGTTAACTCTTTACCCAACGCAGATGATTTCAAAATTTATTATTTTAAATATCATTTTTTAAATTTTTTTAAAAAATGTCAACAAAACCATATCATGTGACCCCTCTTTGGAACGAGCTCGACGAGCTCGTTCCAAAGAGGGGTGACATGATATGGCAGGGTTCATACAGCTCTTGAAAAACCCTTGAAAATGATTTTTTTTCTTGAAAAACCCTGGAATTTGAAATTAGCCCTTCAGAAACCCTTGAACTTTCAAAAATCTCTTGAAAAACCCTTGAATACCAAGCTATTTCCTGGGCATTGTAAATATATGTGTACTCGCCTTTTACTTGTTTGTTGCGCTCGTGTCGCTCAGTTAAAAAAAACATAAAAAAAAGTATGGAACGTTTTACCAAGATTACTGTAACACAGATCACACTTTGGGTACCAGTACTTCCTGACTTCCAAAGTCAGATCCGTGTTACATGAATCTTAGATTTTTAGAGCTCATACAACAAACTGAATAGTATATGTAGCCCTTGAAAAAAAAGAAAAACTCTTGAAAAAACCTTGAAAAACCCTTGAACTTTGTGAGCAAATTTTTGTATGAACCCTGTATGGCTTTGTTGAAATTTTTCGAAAAATAATATTTTTTCAGCTGCTGAATTTGCATATTACGCGGGCGGAAGCGCCCTTATAAAAAAATTACCATGGTAAACCATTGTAAATCCCAAAATACCCTGGTAATACCATATTTTGGGATTTACCATGGTTTACCATGGTACTTTTTTATAAGGGCGGGCGATTCGTTGGGTAAAGGGTCAAGCTGATGAAGGGCAAAATAGTGAGATTTTGAATTTTATATGTTGAGTGATTTCTGACAAGAGAAAATTGATATTTTAGACCCTAATCCTGATGAAAATGTCCCAGCAGGAAAATTATATGGGGGGGGGGGGGGGCACTGAAGTTATACCCCAGTCATGCCCCTGATAATAATAATCTAATAACAGTATGAACGTACCCCCCAAATTCATTTTATCTTCAAGAGAAGTGAAACACAATCTTTTACTGTGGTAAACAAGCTGTTTTACTGGTAAAATAGGACCCAGTCACCAATGCTTGGAGTGGAAGTCCTCTAAAATGGACAACATGGGTATAAACAATTGCCTTATCTCCATGTTGCGGTCACGATTCGCAATTGTGCAGATTAAACACCAATAAATAAATATTTCACAAGTGGTTCATCAGAAATTGAAAAAGTACTTTAGAGTTATTTCCCTTAGACTGTAAATTTTCAAAAATTAACAACACTCCTGAAAATCGGCCCACGAGAGCGTCATCTGTTATGCGGAGACATTGCTAATTGAGCATTGTCAAACAATTTCTTCCATTAACGAGACTGTTTGACTTCCCAACATTTTAACATTACATACAAGTCGGGTTGTAAGTGCAAAAAAATCAAGTTTTACACTCAGAAGCAAAGAAGACACATTTCGCGGAGGAAAGTTCCAAAAAAAGATTCCCTGGAATGGGCAAACCTCGGAAGCTTGGTCGTCCCGTTCCAACCCCTGACGATTTCAATTGAGAAGTGAGCATTTAGTGTAAAATTTAAGTCGGGAAAGATTGTCACTAAGTCGGGAAATATTGCCACTAAGTCGGGAAAGATCGTCACAAATCCGGGAAATATCGCCACTAAGTCGGGAAAGATCGTCACTGTCTTTTCGAAATGAGTGCAAGAAAACAATGTTTATTGATCGACAATAATTGAAAAAAATATATTTTCAAACGGGATGCCAACCCCTTTTAACTCTTTGCATGCTGGTGATGGATATTTCTGCTCAGAACAGGGTTTCTGTTATCTCTGAAATAAGTATAATTTGTACGTATTTAATCATATTGTTTCCCTGTAAATGGAATGAATTTTTAGTCTGTGTGAAACACAGCACAGACTATTTTTGTACGGTTTCTTTTTCTTTTTTGTTTTGATTTTTCTCCTTCTTTTTCTTCTTTTCTTGTCTTCTGTCTTCTACGCACTTCCTTGTCCTCACGATAACTCAAAAAAGAATCGTGCTATCTAGCTGATTTTGGGGATACTGACAGACGAAGTAAGTAAATAAATAAATAAATAAAAATTGACATCGCCTGGTGATAATGTTTAAATCTTTTAGCTGGAAAACTCTGATTTGGGTGGGTGGTGGGGTGGGTGTCTTCCATGTAGACCAATTCCAGGAAGACGAATTCCATATAGACCAACTCCAGGTAGACCAGTTCCAGGTAGACCAACGTTGGTCTTCCTGGAATTAGTCTGCATGGAATGATCCTTTTATAGAACATATTTAAATACTTTTTTTTTACTTTTGTTGAGGATTTTTTGAAGATTTCCAAGGACATTACTGAACATATAACAACAATTTCAAATGATTTACTTAATCGTTATTGAATAACTAGAGGTACTAAAGAGCCTGAATCGCTCACCTGGAACGACATATAAAAATGTGATATCCCATAGGCTTTTCGCGGTAACTATGAGCTGCAATTGTGGCCATGTTTGCAACATTACATTAACATTACATGCGGAACATTGACAGAAGGTGTCCCAGTCCTCAATCATGGGAAGTTTCAAAACATTTTGACTTTGTTGTGTCAGAGGGGAAACTTTTTGCAAAATCCATCAACTGGAATCAGAGAATGTCGGTGGGGTGATGTGGGTAGTGGGGGTGGTAGGGTGTGCGGATGATGGGGTATGCCTGTGGTGGGAGTGATAATGGAATTTCCCGCTTATAAATTATTTAGTGGTAGTCGGAATTTTATCTACGGGGGGTGGGTGCAATTGAAAATCTACGCGTCTTCACCCAAGACCCTTTAGCAACGTGCCTGAATAGTTGACGTCCCATGCATATAGTAGAATTCGTGATGTTAGAGGGTAATCTGCCACTTCCACCCAGCTATGCCACTAGCTCCTGTCTTTTAATGTAGAAGTACAATAGTTTTTTCAAACTTCAAACCAACCATTTGTACACCGCCCCCCCCCCCCCCCAATCGAAAACTGCATATCATAAGAACTAAAGTTTTAATTTGATCAAATTCGGGAGAGTTCAGCAATATGAATAGGCGGCGGAACCGGGGGAGGGGGTGTAGGGCGGCTCATGGGACACGCGCCCATCCACCTTTATGTCCACATGCATGTTGGCGCGATGATTTAAAATGGGCGCACGCAAACGTGTCAATGTACAGGCATTCCTGTAATAAATGATTTGCTTTGGTCCGTTTCTTCAGCTTCACCCATCTTCCTACCCGAAGGCTATATCCTTCGGTTTGGAAGGTGATTGAAGTAGAAGAACTGGACAGAACAGTGAACACACCGCAGCATGCTCTTCTAAACGAGAGACTATAGTATGTCACTGTACATTATTAGTTACACAGTTTGTTAGTGGCTTAATATGGTATATATGGTGTCAGTTAATTTCATATTGGACGAGAGCGAAGCTCGAGTCCAATATGGAATTAACTGACACCATATATACCATATTAGGCCACCAACAAACTGTGTAACGAATATATCTTACCGACTGCTGCATCGATGCACAGAACTAATAACAACAGCGATCAAAATTAAATGAGAGAATTCTCACAAGGTTTTCACGTGTATTTGCCTTGTTACAATTTATAGGAGAAGCACTCTCCCATAAATTGTAACAAGGCAAATTCATACATACCAAACAGTTTCATTTCGAAGGTAACATGACACACATCCACATAATATGAAACCTTTTAAGTTGCTTAACGTGCACTTCAGACCACATATGAGCTTCCAACACTCAATCTTTCAACTTGAAGCGTTTATTGGCTGCCGCTATTTTGAATAATCAATGAACAAAGGGGAGATTACCCATAGCTACCAGCGTATATTGATGTTGACTGGCAGTTTTTGGTTTGTGCATGTGACGTCTTTGAACCAATGGAATTTCCAGATACTTGTAGGAGGTAAGATATTTATTGATATACGATTGTAACCTTTCCCCTACTCCTGGGCCGAACTATGGCAGCCTTGAAAAATTGTGCTCCTCCATTTTTATAGAGCCGCCGTGTCTGCCTCTGGCAACATGAATTGAACTGTCCAGTTTGCATCGATTGAGAGTGTTCCTTATGTATGGTCAAGTCTGACCCAACCTTAACATATTTATGCTATGGATGATTTAATGGTGTAGCGGTAACATTGTTGCGTTGTGATCTGTTGTTGCGGGTTCGCTTCTTGTTATGTCGGATTTTCATTTTAATATATATGTTTTACGCGATTGTTGGAAACGTTCCAGTGGGACTGAAAATGAGTGCCAGGCTAAAACGTTTGTCAGTTTGTCGGTAAAATAATCTTTGGCCGAAAAGATTTGAGCATTGGTACACAGTATAAAGGCAAACATCAGAGTATTTTTAACCCCACCCAGTAACATGATTCCGTGGCCTTGCGTATTCATAGTTGGTTTCGATGAAGATGGACAGGGTTCAGTTCCGTATCGAGACATTTAATTTGAAAAGGGAAGGTCACCTTTTCACATCAATCCCACAAATTTTGAAATCCTCGTTACACTCCCATCCCAAAATATCGATGTTTTATGTTGACCCAAGGTGAAAAATCTATCCGAGGTTTGCGTGTTCAGTTCCCAGCAATCCTCGCATTGGTAATAAAATATGCAGGCAAGTGATTGTCTTTTCATGCAACAAATACAGATCGAATTCAAAATGTTGAATTGAATAGCAAAATTTAACATAATCCGCGTGGCGTAGTTAGTAGCGTCGTCGCCCGTAAATCTGATGGTCGTGTGTTCGAATCACAGTTGCGCCATATAAACAAAATATATAAACACACAAAACATATAATCAAAAACTTATAATCAACAATAAAACGAATTAAACCAAACATGGTGTATGCAATGAAAGTAAAAAATGTTGTAAGATTAAGGGGTGGTGAGGTTAACAGGAAAAGTTCATTTCATACAAAATATAACAAAATTTTCATTTTTGTTTTTTGACTATATTTTCATTAGAACTTTCTACGTCGGCATCTGGATCATTTATGTTTAGTCTTCTCTGATGACTATTTTTTCAGCCTTTCATTGTTCAGAAATTATGTATGCTTCAAATTATAACAATGGATAATTTTTTACTTGTGTTTTGTGGCGCAGTGGATCGACTTGATGTCTTGGTCGTTTCTGTGAACTTGATCGACACGGGTTCGGTCCCGATAATATCCTTTTCTTTCAAGTGAAGAACTTTATAAAAATGTTCTTCACCTTAAAAGCCCCAGCCCTGTAAGACACCCTCCGAAACAGACTTTCAAGATGTATTCAAGAAGAATATAAATTTGCAAGAATAGACCATTTCATTGCTTTCGACTTCTTAAGCGGGCGAAAACAACATTTCTTCGCACTGCTACTTTTCATATATATATAGTTGGTGTGTGTTTGGTATTGCAGCGTATTTTGTGTGCCATTGGTGGCTCAGACGGTCAAGCAGTTGGTTTTATGTTTGCGGAAATTGTGATGTCAACCAAGGAAAGGTTTGAATCCCAATCGCCGCAAAGTTATTTCATTTTTTATTCCCAAGAAGAGTAATTTTCTCAGGTCGCAGTGATGTGGTCACTTCGGAACTGCTTCATTAAATCCACCAGTTATTCCTCGCAATGTTCAACTTGAAGGCGGCGACACAAACAAGAATTGTCATATTTATCCACATCATATCTGTTTATTGTTTTCTGCCGTCACTGCCCGTGTATACACTTCGTCCCCTGAGTTCGAAAGTGTTCTATGTGTTCTGTGTGCCGACTGGCTTATAGAACACATTCGAACTCAGGGGACGACTTCACGAATACAAATCTGCCCAAACCGAGTGGCTCGTTTGATACGAGCGCTGTTTGTTATGCTGCCAGAGAGAGAGAGAGAGAGTATCATCTGCGAAGGTTCAAATCCCGTCCAGTGCAAGCATTTTAATTTTTGTCTCGGTTCACAATCAAAACTTCTTCGGCCAGTGATGCTTTTCACCAGACTGAGAAAACGCAGTTGAAAGCATTCGTGTGAAAGAAACTTTGACTGATTTTGAAATCCATGAAATTGGGAATGAAAGCGCCATACCGAGTAACAGAACCTATATATATTATAAGGATGAGTACAATTAAAATAAAAAACGTTCAAATGATACCGAATAGCTCAGTTGATTGAGTTGCTGTATTTATTGTTGTACTCAGACAACCTGTCGGCGTGAGTTCGCGCCCTCCTAGAGTCAATGAGAAATTTCTTCTCTTTTTTTTTTAAAGACTTGTTTCTTCGAAAACACCTGGCTGAATTATGTGCATTCGAAATTGAGAGTTGAATTCTGAATGAATTAATTTTTCCCGGAAGATCAATTTTTCATGTTTTATATCATTCTAACTAATTTTGATGGATTAATTACCAATACTAATATACATGAAAGGAGCCAAAATTTGTCGATAATGGCATAGCCGAGTCGATAGAGCACTGGTCTGTAAATCACAAGATCGGTTGTTCTATTCCTGGTTGAGGAACACATTGTTTTAACATTGTAAATTAATCAGGTAAATTAAGTTCAAATACCATTATGTGGGACATAAAGTCTGCATCTGATGTAAACGTAGTGGGTAGAGCGCCGGTTTACAAATCATAACCGTACAGGTTCAATTCCCAGTTGAGGAGGGCATGTTGCCGACCCTCAATACTTTTAGTGATACCATCGTAAATGAATTGGATAAACTGAGTAACAACACCAATATATAGAACATAAAGTCTCTATTTGATGTAAGCGTCGTGGCGTAGTGGATAGAGCACGGGCTCGTAAATCATATCCGCGCGGGTTCGATCCCCAGCAGGGGGCAACTAAATAGGAATAATAAACTAAACTAAACTCTAAAAACTAATATCAAAACCAAACAAATAAACCAAAATGAAAAGAAAGGTGAACTGAGTGATAACGAGAGTGTCAAACAGGTGACCATGCAGAAAGAAATACCCCACTAGAATGAAAAACCGAGAAAATATTGTTTAATTTTCTCTTTTTTCGTGTTTTTTGACATTTTGAACAAAATTTGCCTTAAACGAGTCTCGAACCACCAACCCTGAGATCACCAGCTCAGCACGCTACCAACTGAGCTATCAGGGTTTATGAACGTAACAATTCGGAACTTCTACTTAAGTTAAATAGTCAATTCGGGCGATATTTGGGCTAGATTCCACCGAATTCATCCCGCCTGACCGCCGAAATCGATTTTTCATCTTTTCAACGGATGAGACCCTTTCGAGGCGACAAATCAGCCGATTCATTCTCCGGCTAATTTTTTTCTAAGTCCGTACTTTAGGTGTTTCTAAGAGAAACAACGAAAATACGGACTTAGAAAAAAATTAGCCGGAGAATGAACCGGGATGACGTTTCCGGGATTTCACTTGCTCTGTTTCATCTGGTCGAACCAGTGTTTGAGTGAGTGCTTCTCACCACCTGTTCAGGTTTCCTGGTTCGCCAATTTCCAATACTTCCAACTGGGTAGGTCTACTTACCGAGAACAACCGAGAACAAATTAAAATAATAAATAAAGGCAAAAATAAATATAAATTGTTTGCATATAGGTGCCCTATGTTGCATATAAAATAAGAAAAAGCAAATTTAAAGCTTTTAGACCGACTCAGTCTGAGGAGATGGGGATTATTTATCAATTTCGGATTGTTCTCGGTTGTTCTCGGTAAGTAGTCCCACCGCTTCCAACTTGCCTGTTTGGTGATGGAAAAACAACTTTGTGGATCATGTGGTCACCGTTTTTAAAACTCAATCACAAATGAAAAAAAAACGTAGTGGTACAAACATTTCTGGTGGGAAATGTAAGTAATAAGTCAATGACATTATGCTTTTCAGACGGCACCTAAATATGTGCATGAAAGACACAGTTTTATTGACTGACAAGCAATCTTTTGGTTTTTGTTTTTGTTTTCAAACAGCCTGAACGGCTTATCATGCATTCTAATCTCATACATATATTTCGCCAAAGGAAATCAAGATAGTCAGAACACCGTGTCACGAAAACCTCCAAATCGGGGTTTAACCTTTTACCCAACGCAGACAATATCAAAATTTATTATTTTAAATATAATTTTTTCAAATTTTTCGAAAATTTTCAACAAAACCATATCATGTGACCCCTTGTTGGAACGAGCTCGTCGAGCTCGTTCCAACGAGGGGTCATATGATATGGTTTTGTTGAAATTTTTTGAAAAATAATATTTTTTCAACTGCAGAATTTGCTTATTACGCGGGCGGATGCGGGCGATTCGTTGGGTAAAGGGTTAAATAATATTTAGTCAAAAGTTTCGGTTTGGGATTTTCAATGGATTTTCCCGGATATTTTGTACTCGTGAGTAGAGAATGACAGGTTGAATGGAATTCCCTTTTGGAGACTTGCCAACTTTTTCATTTTGTTGGAATTATTGCAAATGTCGTGCCAGTGAAGGGAGATTAATTGTAATTAAGATAGTCATGTATGTAAAATAATTTTCCCTGATAATGTGGTCAACAGCAGCCTAACTATAGTTAAGCAATATGAACGTGACGGGTCGTAGGGTAGGTACTGCATTCAGATCGCGGAACCACTACAGGCCATGATAATTGGTAAGCTCTTTCTGATTATAATGCCGGCTATGACACTGATCACTGGAAGCTCTCTCCGAGAGTTTTCTAACGATCATTATCAGGGCCGTGTGTTATAAGGTTTCCAAGGATCATCGTCTGACTTATGTATTACCTGTTGAACTGGTGATGTGGGAAAGATATATGCACACGCTGAGTGCCCTGCATGCTTTCTCCAACCGTTGCACAACATACACGTGTTAGTCTTCTTTTTTCATTTTCTGCTTGTTCAGTATAACCATATTCATGTACAAATTTTTAACCCTTTACCCAACGAAGACGATATCAAAATCTGCCCGCATCTACCTTAAAATTTGTTTCAATTCTGAAATTTGGAGAACTTCTGTGAATCAAAGGAATCCCCCACTGATCTAATGGGGTATCAATATTTAGATTCAAAACACATGCAGGCTACATGTCATATATTTAGTATTCATGAGAGGCGTGAAAACGAAGAGATAGAGAGAGAGAGAGAGAGATAGAGAGAGAGAGAGAGAGAGAGAGAGAGAGAGAGTGTGTGTGTATGGTAAAATAATAACACTTTGGCCGGCAACTGATTTGTCGCTGTTCTCGAGTGAAAATTCCTTGTTACCCTTTTGCTCCCAACTGCCTCCATATTCCCACGCTTCTTCTCTCCTCCCAACACTTGGAGACGAACTGCTTGATGACATCCCTTGCCCCATTCTTCTCAATCTCTCCGACTAGCATATTAACCCTCTCCTTTGAATCACTCACTAACCACATGTCATTCATTCTTCAATCTCACTTCCCCAGTACACCCCAGTGAATCTTGTTCTTTTAGACTGGTATTTTGGACATTCAAGTAGAAAGTGTTCCAAGGTCACCACCACGCCGAAATTACTCATATTGCTCTCCTGTTTACTGCTTTTCCTAATCCCCCTCCCCCCTTGGATCCAAGGACCGCGACCTCAGCTTGAGCTTGAACAACAGTGACCCCCCCCCCCCCCCCACAAATGTGCCATCAATGTACTCTTCAAAACCAGGCTTCTCTCCATCACGCAGATTCGCCAATTAAAGTTACCATCCTCCATGACTCTTTCTCTGACGAATTTTTTTAACCTTCAGCGGCCCCTACGTCTAGGACCATGACCTCCAAAGAGTAGTTCTCTATTAACGCCTTCACTTGGACCATCCACCATGTCTTGGTATTTGAGTTGAAAATACATGTCAAACTCCTTTAGTCAATTTGCATACATTAGCTCTTGGCATTGAGATGCATTTAACTGTTATGGTGCTAAATCATCTTAACCCTTTACCCAACTTACGGCCTAAACCGGCTAGAGATATTCACAAAAGTCGCCAATTACTTTTAAGTATTTTTTTTCATTTTTTCTCTCAAAAACATAGGTTATGTCCCCTCTTTGGAACAAGCTCATCGAGCTCGTTCCAATGAGGGGTCATAACCTATGTTTTTGAGACAAAAAATTAGTTATTCAAGAATTTTGTTTGCAAGTGTCGTCTGCTTTTCGTGTTAGGTAAAGGGTTAAATGGCGATTAAAGTTGTTTTTTTTTATTATTCAGGATCAACTTTCATTATAAACTGGTTGACTGCCACAAGTCACTGCCATGTATCTAGGCAAAAGAAAAAAAAAACAATAGGTGGGTTTCCCATCACCCGGCAGGTAAAATAGGGTTGGCAGGTTGGCGAATTTGAATTGTTTTTTTTTATCACTTTCCAGCACAAATATGGCTCAAGAAAGGCAGCATGCCCCCCCCCCCCCCCACACGTCTATAAAAAACAAAATGACATTGTTACACAGCCATAAAATAATGCCAAAAAACCCCCAATACCTGCAAGCACTGAAAATGTTTTCAGCAAAGCCCTCAATAAAAAGTTTCCAGTCAGGCCCTAATGGGGTAGGTAGGAAGATGGGAAAGACACATATTTTTTCCCCCTACTGAAAAGTGGTGAAAGCCTTTACGTGTTATGTGTCAGGACGTTTTTTTCAGTAGAAACACATGTGCATGTAAAATTGTTTTGTTACAAATTATTGGAGAGTGTTAGAAGAGACTCGGGAGCTATGAGTAGTGACATCTGATGAGATGGCATTGTATTGGCAAAGTAAACAACCATCACACCAGTGTACAGATGTGTGATTCAGAAGGGGCTGAGGCGAGCTCATTTTCTCACTCCCTGTAATATTTATTTATTGGTGTTTAAGGTCACATATTTATGCACAATGGCTAATCAAGACCGTGACAGTTTTATGGGTGGAGGAAGCCGGGGTACCCGGAGAGAACCACCGAGCAATGATGAGCAGCTGCCAGCTTCCCAACATCGTAACTCTGCACAGCAGCACAGGCAGGGTTTGATTGGATGAAGGCATGCGCACCACCGACGTGCAGTATGCCTTAGTACACGGTGTCATCGTGCCACCATGTGGACCTCAGGGTTAAGTGCTACTTCTTGTAATTGAGTGAGGCCTGTGATAAGATGCAGGTGCGATCAGACTCTAAGCAAAGCTAATCAAGTATTTGGGCCATGGTTTTTAACTGGCTGAGTGCTATAAACCAATATCAGGGATCTAGAGAAAAGTACTGAAAGCCACTTTAGGCTTTACACTGTATGCATAACTGTAGAGTGCTGAATTATTTTTGGTTATCCAAATTTGTCCATGTCTCTTTGCCTTGTTACAATTTATGGGAGAGTGCCTAATGGCACTCTCCCATAAATTGTAACAAGGCAAATACTCACAGACTAAACAATTTTAATTCAAAAATAATATGAAGCATATCCACAGAATATGAAGCCTTTAAGATGTGGCACCTGCACTTCAGAGTAAAGCCCAAATATGGGCTTCCAGCACTCTACCAGTTAACCTTGTTATTTATGCAGTAGAAGGAAAAAAATGTTCATAAAAAATTATTTTGTTAACATTTATTGGAGAGTGCCAACAGGCATCCTCCAATAAATAGTAACAAAACATTTATTGACAAACAAAATCTTGCTAAACTGTGGCTCCTCTTACTGGGAGTATTGTATCTTTGACAAAAAATACTTGTGTTACAAATCACCTTTGAAAAATAGTTTAGCACTCTACCAGTTAAATTTATTTATTGGTGTTTAAGTTCACATACTTATGCACAATGCCCAGTCATGACCGTGACAGTTTTACAGGTGGAGAAAGCCGGAGTACCCGGAGAGAACCACCGCGCATCGATGAGCAGCTGCCAGGTCCCCAACATTGTAACTCCGCACTGCAGCACAGGCAGGGTTAGATTGGCTGAAGACATGCACACCATTGACATGCAGCACGCCTTAGTGCATGGTGTCATCGTGCCCCCATGTGGACGAACGGGGTTAAGTGTCTCGCCCAAGGACACATCGCGGGAGTCCGAATTCATCGCTCAGAAGGTCACCCATCCAAGGACTAACCGGGCTCGACGTTGCTTAACTTTGGTGATCTGACAAGAACTGGTTACTGAAATGCCACCGCACCTGCTACCAGTTAAATACCCTGTCTGCCATGTTGTCAATGATTTTCAAGAATAGGGTAAACATAGCAACAAAACTTTTCCAGACTACAGAAAAATAAAATGACAATTAAGCCTTTCTATACAGAATTCCTGAATAGGATTGATGCATGCACAGTCCCAATGCAGTTAATAAAGAAATGTTCATGCAAAATTATTTTGTTACAATTTATTGGAGTGTGCCAGCAGGCAGCCAGCAGGCACACTCCAATAAATAGTAACAAAATAATTATTGATGAACAAAATCTTGTCAAACTAAAGCACGTCTTGCTGGTACTAGTGAATATTTGAAAAACAAGACGCACTGTCACTGTGCCGAAGCTGCGACGATTTGTGCAATGCCAATGATGTTTTAAAACTTGTTGGTGACAAAAAAACTCGTTGGTGACAAGTCCATAAATGTGACAGAAATTATCCGAATGACATGCACTATTGAGAGGGTGTAGACATCATGAAGATACACTTGCATACCAAGTATGGTGTCATTCCATCAAGTATTTTAGGAGTTATGGTGTTTTTTAAACTCGTTGGTGACAGACCGACAGACAGACCGACATTGCCACATATAGAGCTGCTCGTTGCAGCTAATAATACTCATGCTACAAATAAAATTTGAAAAATAATTTTGCACAATACCAGTTAACCCTTTACTCAACAAAGACGATTTCAAAATTTATTATTTTAAATATAATTTTTTAAATTTTTTTCAAAAAATTTCAACAAAACCATATCATGTGACCCCTCTTTGGAACAAACTCAACAAGCTCGTTCCAAAGAGGGGTCACATGATATGGTTTTGTTGAAATTTTTTGAAAAATATTTTTTCAGCTGCTGAATTTGCATATTACGCGAGCGGATGCGGGCGATTCATTGGGTAAAGGGTTAATCCAATTATAATATTGAGATTTATTCTCTCAAACTTTGTATTGGGCCCCACAAATAGATTGTCTGTTTCTTGGGTCATTTGTTTGTAAAACTGCATGGTGGCAGGCGTTTTTTTTTTATTTTAGTTTTTATTTTTGGAATTATTTCTTTTGCAATCAAAAGTTCATGTCCCTGGTTTGTTCAAAGTTCATGTTCCTGGTTTGTTTCATGTTTCAGGTCTCATAATCTACAGAATAGCATGGGTGGTGGTGTATTTTGACCCTTGAGTGCAAGAAGGCTTTGCAATGCTAAAGCAAATTTACCAATTTTATTAACTTGCGTAAAATATCGGACATAAAGCATTTAATTTTCATTTTTTTAAGTTTGCATTGGTTATAAAAAGAGAGCATGTGCCAGCCAAAATGGCCATGTGGGAGAGCCTGAGAAACAGATTTTTCACTTTTTTAGGCCTTAATACTTCCCAATACCAGTACATGTGCACAGAAATGGTTGTGAATGCACCCGACAATCCCTTATAAAAGATACTGGTATGTATTGTCCCAGAATTCTATTGTGTATTGCCTTTTGTATATTAGGGTATTTTTGGACAATACCAGGCCTTCTATTTATTTATATATATTTATTGGTGTGTAAGGTCACAGATTTTTGCACAATGGCTAATCACGACCACAACACAAGTATCAACTCAAGACCAGGGGAGAGCGTTAATAAGCCATGTTGCCCATTTTAGAGTGGGTTTGCTCCTCCCAAGCATTGGTGACTGGGCCCTATTTTACCAGCAAAACACAGCCTGTTTACCACAGTGAACAGGCACTGCTTCACTTCCCGGGGTTCCCACGGGGACCCAGGCCTTCAAATTTCACCAAATTTGCAGTGGTATCCAATATCACCAAATTACAGGAATGTTTACAAATTAAAGGACCTTACAAAGAGATCATTTTTATTATACTTTTTGTCCAATTCCACAAGAAGTGATTTCACACTTAAAGGATTGAGATTTTATACATTTTTAATACACAGTGATGGCTTACATCCTCTGGCTTTGCAATTGTTTCCATACAAGTCTTGGCAGCTTAAAAAGGCAGCCAAGACTTGCCTGGAAACACCTGTTAAGGTACTTATAATCAGAGACTACATGTTGAGGGCACCTGTTTTGTTTCACTACAAAGTTATCAAGTTGGCATTGGTCCCATAAGGGCTAATAGATATTCGGAGGCACCAATAAAGCTCTGAGCACACCAAAAATGGCATTTCATGCAATCAATATTACTCATTATAACAACAATGACCTTCAAAGGGGCTGAGAAGCAACTGACAAAGTGAGAATGTAATTGTCTCCAAGTTAGACATTCTAAAGGCCTGGATGCCATACGTGGTACCACCACAATTTCAAGAACCAAATATAAGGACGTTAACAGACCTTTTGGAGTTCAATGCACATATTTTCAAGGACTATAGTGCATTAGTGCTCCATATCCAAAGACCTCTGGGGACATTTGATGTATGAATTGAAACATCAGGGTGTTTGTACAGACCCAGCTTAAACAAGAGCGCTCGTATCGCTGAAGCAATACAATGTCCCCTACTGGACTAATGAGCATTAATAATTATACAAATGTTATAACCTGGATGTGATCAGCATGAATTCCGTCCAAGCATTTCCCCAAAAAGTCCAGAAAACTGATATTTTGGCGCTTTTCCATATTTCCAAGGGCTATAACTCACACAAGAATAATGCAATCAGCATGAAACTCAAACCTGATCTGTAAGTCATCGTTTTATAGTAGGTTACCAAGAATGAAATCATTCGGTTGAAGCATTTCCAAAAAAAGTCTGGAAAACTAAAGTATGACTGACAGACTGACTGACAGACTGACGGATGGATGGGCAGAGTACAAATGAAACTTGATCTGTAAGTCATCGTTCTATAGCAGGTTACCAAAAATGAAATCATTCCGTTGAAGCGTTTCCAAAAAAAGTCCGGAAAACTAAAGTATAACTGACAGACTGACTGACAGACTGATGGATGGATGGACAGAGTGTAAATGAAACTTGATCTGTAAGTCATTGTTCTATAGTAGGTTACCAAAAATGAAATCATTCCGTTGAAGCGCTTCCAAAAAAAGTCCGGAAAACTAAAGTACGACCGACAGACTGACTGACAGACTGACGGATGGATGGACAGAGTGTAAATAAAACGTGATCTGTAAGTCATCGTTCTTTAGTAGGTTACCAAAAATGAAATCATTCTGTTGAAGCGTTTCCAGAAAAAGTCCGGAAAACTGATATTTTGGCACTTTTCCATATTTCCAAGGGCAATAACTCACACAAAAATAAGGCAATCAGCATGAAACTCAAACTTGATCTGTAAGTCATCCTTCTATAGTAGGTTACCAAAAAGGAAATCATTTCGTTGAAGCGTTTCCAAAAAAAGTCCGGAAAACTGAAATTTTGCCGCTTTTCCATATTTCCAAGGGCCATAACTCACACAAGAATAATGCAATCAGCATGAAACTCAAACTTGATCTGTAACTCATCGTTCTATAGTAGTTTGCCAGAAATGAAATCATTCTGTTGAAGCGTTTCCAAAAAAACTCTGGAAAACTGATATTTTGGTGCTTTTCCATATTTCCAAGGGTCGTAACTCACACAAGAATAATGCAATCGGCATGAAACTCAAACTTGATCTGTAAGTCATCGTTCTATAGTAGTTTACCAAAAATGAAATCATTCCGTTGAAGCGTTTCCAAAAAAAATTTGGAAAACAAAAGTGTGACAGAGTGACGGATGGACGGAGTGCAAACCTATAGTCCCCTCCGGCGATGCCGGTAGGGGACTAATAAGACGCAGGATAACCACTAGAATATTTTGTGCCTTCAGTACAACAAGGTTCCATCTGGAATGCTAAGTATTCCACCCAAGAGACGATTCTTTGTTGTTGCTACTCAAGTTGTTCATTGAAAGGCTTACCAGCTAGCCGCAAATGTTTTCAAGTACTTTGAAGGGCCTTTGAGGTTCCATGCCTATTTTCAAGTACCTTCAAGGCCTTGGAATAAATTTCATACAGTCAATATTACACAATAAAAGAACAATTTTATCCAAAAGGGCTTAACAGCAACTGACTTGATGAGTATGTAATGTCCCCAAATTAGACAATCTGAAGGGCTGAATACCATACAGGGTACCCCTACAATTTCAGGAACAAAATTCAAGGTCTTTAAAAGACCTTTTGGGGTGCAATTCACAGATTTTCAAGGACCACATTATATGAAATCCAAGGCCCTTCATGGACCTTTGATGTATGAATTGCAACATCAGAGTGTTTGTGCTGTACTGCTTAAATAAGATGTCGGATAACAACAAAAATATTTTGTCCTGTGAGTACAAGGTTCCATCTGCAGTGCTAAGCATTGCAAATTGCACCTTGTTGCATTCAAGAGATAATTTCTCTCATATTTGTTCTTTGTTGTTGCCACCAAGCCAGAAAAAAAGCAGACTGTCATCTGCAAAATGAGGTCCCCAGAGGGTGAATTTAGTGATGCTACCCTGCATAGCAGGGTAGCATCACTAAATTTACCCTCTGTGAACTTCAGTCTAAATCAGGGTCTCTAAACTAAACAGAAAGATGTACAAAGAGGATAAACTGGCCCACTGTATGGGGACCTCATTCTGCAAATGTCAGGTGGCTTATTTTCAGGCTTGGTTGCTACAAAAGTTACTCCCAGAAAGACTTTAGAGTAGCAACTAACCACAAATGTTTTCAAGTACTTTGATGAACCTGTGAGGTTTCAAGCCTATTTCCAAGTTCTATCAAGGCCTTGGAATAAATTTTTAAATTCAAGGACATTCAAGGATCCATGGCTACCCTGCCAGAGTGTAAAATTCTACTTTCCTATAAGAGGAACACAGAACCCTCCAGCTTCTAGTGAACATTAGTAGCTACTGAACTTTCCATGATTTGGTTTGGAATTTCACACCCCCTATTATCCCAATCCCCAGATCCACCCTTTAGGCAATAGTTGCAATACCTTTTGTAACAGTTTTTTTTCGTTGCAGAATGGAAACAAAACAAATATATCTGTTTATCTTGAATAATATCACATGTTCATTATTTATTACATGTATAGCATGTTAACCCTTTGAACAATGGTGGTATCTTCCATGTCAGTTCAATGGCAGCAGTTGGGAGAGTATAGGGTTGCACGATATTCAAAACTGAATACCGGTATCAGTATTCAAAAAAATACCGTGGTATACCAGTATATCGAAAACTGTTGAGATATATGAACACAAGTACCACAATCGAGACTCGAGGCATCACAGTCGGAACGAATTAGCACGCCTTGATGATGCGGTTCGAAAAACCTTTACCCAATGCAGACGATATCAAAATTTATTATTTTCAAAATTAGTTTAGCAGATTTTCCCCAAAGATTTCAACAAAACTATATAATGTGACCCCTCATTGGAACGATCTCAACGAGCTCGTTCCAACGAAGGGTCACATGATATAGTTTTGTTGAAATTTTCAAAAATTATTTTTTCAACTGATGAATTTGTATATTACGAGGACACAAGCAGACGATTCCTTGGATAAAAAGATAATATTATTCATTCGGGGCTACAGTTAAAAAACTCAAGACATCTTGAAAATTAAATTGTGGGTAAATAAATAATGACGCTAAATCAATATTTTTGTAATTACACCGGTATTCAATCGATATTGGTTTGAATACCGGTATATATCGGTTTATCAATATACCGTGCAACCCTAGGAGAGTCCATATTCATTATTTGGGGTAGACCAATCAATATTTTCAATGTGCAGCCTTATTTGTTTTACAGGGATTGGAGAACAAGTTATGCAACTTACATTAACGCCTCTCCTTGGGCCAATGGCGCAGGTGTGTGGGATGACCTTCATAGCAGCAACTTTGTGGCCTCACTCTTCTCGAATACAAGGGATCTTTAGCCTTCATGGAGTGTGTCTCCCTCTGCACAGAGCACAGCCAATTTACGTCCCCACCCGATAGGACAGTACGCTGTGACAGCATCAACCCCACAATTGATGCTGAAAGAGAGTGTTAGGACACCTCGAGAACTTTCCCCGACCGGGGATCGATCCTGGGACCTCTGACATAAGAGACCAGCGCACTTATCCACTCGGCCACCACTCTGTTATGGGATACATGTTCCAGTTATGTGTCACAGAACAGTATTTATCAGTTAGGATACTAATGCACCTTGTTTCTGTCTTCAGTCCAGTTAGAATAATAATGAAACTGTTATCTTTATCTAATGTAGTGGCCAAAATCTACCAGCACTATTTGTAAAATTTTCCATTCAAATTACAGTACGTGGAGAGTGTATTATCACTAAATCACCAGCAGAGTGGAGATTCCACCCGAATAATAATTGCAAATTTGTTGCAAAGCATAACCAGCACCAGCAAAGTTTCAGCCAATGGTCCTCCGGGTTAAACCCAGAGGTCCATTGGCTGAAACATTGCTTGTGCTTTTTGCCGATATATACAAAATTTGAAAGATATAGCTTAGGTGATAACTCCACTCCATGGGTGATTTAGTTACAATCCACTCTCCACATATTGTACATTATTTTTACAATTTTTTGCCTAAAACATAGCTCATTCCAATGAGGGGTCATAAGCTATGTTTTTAAGGGAAAACTGGAAAATTTCCAGTTAGACCTAAAACAATAAAAATCTGTTTCTTTGGCTACTGCATGGCTCTCTTTTTATTACGAATGCAAACTTAAAAAAAAACAAGAAGAATGTTACTAAGGTAACAAATGCCCCCCCCCCCCTCCCACCCATGTGACCTTCACCTTGCAGATGCGGCGGAAACGCACCTTCTGACTGTCCTTAACATTTGTAAAAAGATTAACAATTGTACTATGATTCGTTTCTGAGTTATGGCTGAGATACGAATATTGACAGATTTTTAGTGTGACCTTCAAAAGTGACCTTGACCTTGAAGGTACGAACCCGGCTATGGTGTGTGACACATCCTCCCATGGTCCTTTATAATTGTGTGAAGTTTGATGACTGTGGCCCTAACCGTTTTCGAGTTATTGGCTCGGACACACACACACACGCGCAGATGGACGGACGGACACACGGACAGATGGACACATGCACACTTCAATCACTATATGTCACTCGACCTAAGTCAGGAGGCATAAAAATATTTAATTGGTTTATGTCAAATAAATTACACACAACTTAAGAAAGTACTACTGCCCATGTTATTGAGTAGATTATGAGGCCTAAAATATAAAACAAACCAAATATGCGAACCTCCGAGGAAAATGAAATAATAATTACAAAAATTAAAAAATTAAAAATGAAGGAAAAAAAATATCTAAAAAAATTGGTATGAGAAACAAGATCTATATTGTGCAGCCTTATTATTTTTGTTAGTGTCGTCTGCTGTGCATGTTCAAAGGGTTAACCCTTTACCAATGCAGACGATTTCAAAATTTATTTTAAATATCATTTTTTAAATTTTTTCAAAAAATTTCAACAAAACCCTATCATGTGACCCCTTTTTGGAACGAGCTCGATGAGCTCGTTCCAAAGAGGGGTCACATGATATGGTTTTGTTGAAATTTTTCAAAAAATAATATTTTTTCAGCTGCTGAATTTGCATATTACGTGGGCAGATGCGGGCGATTCGTTGGGTAAAGGGTTAAACAATAAATTATTCAGTATTCACAGAGTGATTGTCAGTACAGAATAACTCAGAGCACACTGCACACTGTCAATAACAAAATATTAGTATTTTTATATCAGACTCACCGTTAATACTTGTGAGATGAATTCATCTGTTGTTGTTTGTTCTCTGATGATCGTTTCCCTCACATTAATGTTTTAAAATGTTGCACATAACTGTTATAACACATGCGCTACCAATTCAAAACAATAATACTTTTTGGGATGCTCTCTGTTTTCTTCTTCATTCTTTGCATAAATTTTCCAAGAAATAGCACAAGTCCCACCAAACTCAAAAACGAACACAAACCATATCCAATGCTTGAATTAAGAGAGGAAAGAGCCAAACCAAAGACTGTATTGGTAATGCCAATATATTCTTGATAATCAAACCACTTTAAAAGGGGCGTGGCCAGGCCAAATGAAGCTGGAGGGACACAGAAATTTTCTGCTGCCAATGTTAGCAGAAATATAGAATAAATTGGTACTATGGCCGGTAATCTGATTTAAACCACAAGTAGGATAAGGGTTTTAACCATGAGGCTTTACCAAGTGGTTAAAACCCTTATTCTATGAGTGGTTTAAATTATATTACCAGTCCAAGTAGCTGTTTGTTTTATTTATACCATGCTCTTAATAAATAATCAACTTTGTCACTTAAAATGGAGAAAAAAACTATACTTCCTATCGCAAATACATGGGGTAGTTTTGCTTACATCTGTGCCAGTGGGCAGTACTTCAGGCTGCACGTGAATATTTGATTAACAGCTAGACTCATCATCAAAGTTGATCGAATTTACCTTGCTTTTTCAGTCAAATTATTATTAACAATTTTTAAATTTTATTTTAAATATTTATTACTTATTTATTGGTGTTTAAGGTCACATACTTATGTACAATGGCTAATCATGACCATGACAGTTTTACGGGTGGAGGAAGCTGGAGTACCTGGAGAGAACCACCGAGCAACGACGAGCAGCTGCCAGCTCCCCAACATCATAACTATGCACTGCAGCACAGGCAGGGTTAGATTGGTTGAAGACATGCGTACCATAGGCGTGCAGTACGCCTTAGTTCATCGTGCCCCCATGTGGACAATCAGGGTTAAGTGCCTTGCCCAAGGACACAATGCGGGAGTCCAAATTGATCGCACAGACGGTCACCCATCCAATGAAAATGTTTTGACTGCAGTAGAAGCTTTACACCGGTAGAGGGGTTAAAAGCTAAAATTTAACATAAGGCTTTTCACAGGTAGTAACATAGGTGTATAAATAGAGGCTATCCAGTGTTTTTGAGTGGATCCCAAAAATTATCTCACTTGTGACCGAGACAAATGGTTATTTTCGCTCACATTGGTATCTAATCAAACACACAAGATTTTCTTTTTATTATACGCTTTTTATAAGAATCTGATCATTCCTATCGATAATTTGAATTGAGGTATGAAAGTAAACAGCTCATTGATACATGGAAGTGATTTGATCGATACTTGGAACAGGTAGCATCTTGCGATCTGATTCAGCTGGTAGGTTTCATGCATCAATTCAAGGTGAATACTGTGTTGAATTATTGTTGGAAATGATCGGTCTGCACTCAAAAACACTAGATTTTCTTTTTATTATCCATTTTTAGAACAAGTTGATCATTTTCAGTGATAATTTGACTCGTATTCACCTTGAAGTGATGCTTTGAAAGGCACGAAAGTGAAAATTTCTGTATCTTCACAGTGGGGGATACGATTTCAATCTTTCCACAATCTTTTCAATAATCTATCATTTAGCGTAAAATAAAGTTGTGTATTCCCCACAGGTAAAGGTCCAAGGAATTCCCCAAGGAAACAAGAGCACTGCCTAGTGGGCAACATATGGCCGTCAAAATTGGAATAACCTTTCTCTGGGGTAAAGTATGAAATTTTTGTTCACTCGACTATGTCAGTCCCTCCCCCCTTCCAATCATTGCCCATTCCCCTTCCCTGTCTGGTGTAAAGGGTTTCAAATTGTATGCTTGTGTGCACACATTTCATATTGTTTTTGTGAAATTTTAATATGCAGAATGGAAATGCAAAAGATGTTTAGGTAAAGAAGATTCTCCTCACCGTTTACAATGGTAGCATCCATTCATTGAAAGGTTAACTTCATTGATAACGATTGCCGAAAGGTGTTGCCAAGGAAAAGGACATTTTGAGGATAATAACAGCCATAAACGGTGAGGATTCTCGTTAAAGGAGTAATCTGCTCCTGTCACATGCACAATGACAACTGATGATAAACATGGGTGCAAAATTTGAACAATAAAGCAAGTAAAATGTTGAAGGAGTAGGCGACAATAGTGTAATATTTAAAGTACTAAAGGGGGGCATAACTCTGGAAATACACAACAGAGTTACTTCCTCTTGTCACATGCACAACGGCAATTGGTGATCAACATGTGTGCAAAGTATGAACAATATAGCATGTAAAATTTTGAAGGAGAAGGCGACACAATACTAATGTTTTAAGAACTAAAAGGGGCATAAGTCTGGAAATACAAAATGGAGTTACCTGCTCTTGTCACATGCACAATGGCAAATGGTGATCACCATGTGTGCATAGTCAGAACAATATAGCATGTAAAATGTTCAAGGAGTAGGCGACACAATACTGTGATGTTTAAAGTACTAAAAGGGGGCATAACTCTGCAAATACAAAATGGAGTTACCTGCTCTTGACACATGCACAATGACAATTGGTGATCAACATGTGTGCAAAGTTTGAACAATAGCATGTAAAATGTTGAAGGTGTAGGCAACACAATAATGTGATGTTTCAAGTACTAAAAGGGGGCAAAACTCTGGAAATACAAAATAGAGTTACCTGCTCTTGTCACATGCACAACGGCAATTACTGATCAACATGTTTGTAAAGTTTCAACGATATAGCATGTAAACCTTTGGAGTAGTAGGCGACACAAAAATTGTTTACCGACAGACAGACAGACAGACAGACAGACAGACAGACAGACAGACAGACAGACAGACAGACAGACAGACAGACAGACAGACAGACAATGCCATAACATAATACATCCATCAAAAAATGACGGGCGTATAAAAATTATTTATCATACCAACTGGAAAATCTTGGCTACTTTTTGAAGTCTGAAGTATCCAGTAAGTGGAGGAATAACAGTAGGAAAATGTCTCAAGAAATATCAGAGTGAGAGTAAGTGAACCAGTTTTACAGATTTCAGGCATGAATGTATATAAGGTTGACACTTCTCAGGAAAAGTGATGATGGAGGGTCAAGTCCCCCATCCCCTCTCCCAATCCCCCCTGTGGCTTTGTTGCTGCACTTAAGCAAAGTAAGTATCTATCACTGTTTCACAAGTAATGTCCAATGATTGCTTTGCCAAATAATTCCACATGATAGGGGGATAAATAAGAGGGTGGGGGAGGGATAGCATAATTTTCCAGAATGGAATTTTTCATGAGGATTGGAGTTTCGGATATCAATTTGCTACAGGCCTTGACAATTCCATATTTTGATTAACCCATTAACATGTTACCCATGTAGTTTTTCATTAACCTATTCTGAAGGTCAAGTAAATTTGTTTCATTAACATGTTGGTTAACCAAAAATCCAAACATGATATGCCACAGGCATATCCCGAAAGCCGTAGGCCTGTGCTGGTGGGAAGGTTTGGGAGGGAAATGTAGAGTTATGCCCCTTCTGTTGGCAACGTGATGACTTCAGATGATAAAAATATCAACGAAACAGAAATACGCAATCACTAGAAATATAGAGTTGTGTCTCTTCTGTTGGCAACATTGCATATAAGAGTTGTGCATCTTCTATTGGCAGCATAGCGGTGAATAGGTCCAGAATTGATTTGGCTGTGCCCCATCATACATTTCAATTTCCATAAACTGTAATAACATGTTTCTAATTATGCTTACAGTAGTCCAAACATGGCCTGAAAGTCTGTAAAATATTTTTTTGGTTTGGTACGTCCTTTCAAGGACGTACCAAACCAAAAAGTTATTTTACAGGTTTTCAGGCCATACAAGTTTGGACTATGCTTACAGCTGAATAATAAGTACAAATTTAACAAGAGCCGGACTTTCGTCCGGTACATACCCCCACATGGTGTACCGTCTAGTGTGGGCATACCTATGACCAACAAATATTATTTATGAATATTCTCGTACGGACTGATGGACGGATGCATAAATGGATGGAAGCAATCCAGTATACCCACCCCCCCCCCCCCCATCCCCTCCCATTTTCTTCGAAAGTTTTTAACAATTTCCAACAATTTCTAAGTCAAAAGGTATGGTATATTGTTTGGTGTTTGGAAGTTTTATGCAATGGGGCAGAAGCCTTTGTCATAGGCAAACTGCATGCCATATTTCACTGAAATCCGATAACCCATACCTGAGATACAGGCTGAACAGACAAATAATGTCTATTTCCTTCAATTTCTAAGTCAAAAAAAGGGGGGATAACTCTAAAAAGGAGAAAGGGAGAAATATTGTTGAATCCTCTTTTTAAAGCCTATACCATATGCAGTGTTCATGGCAAATTTCATTGCAATAGAACATTTGATACCCGAGATACAAGCTGAACAGACAAAATTTTGCTCGGACGGACACAATTTCTAAGTGAACAAGTAATAAAAAAAAAATAACTAGTGTGGGCATACCTATGACCAACAAATATTATAAAAAATAATAATTTACTTAAGTTATGAATAGTCTCGGACGGACTCACACACGGATGCACAGACGGACGCACAGACATTCTAACAATTGGTGGTTATGTGGCTTTTTTATGGGACTACAATAAAAAGCATGTCCATTATATTAAAACAAGTGATTTTTGGGAAAATTTTTGGGGTGATAGCAAACCCTGACCCTACCCTTTACTGACGATAAACCCCCTCCCCCCCCCCCCCCCCAATTCTAAACCCCACCTTGGACTAATGAAAAATTCAATATATTCCTAGTCTATTTAACTAAAATGCATGTCCATTGTATTAAAGCAACTTTTTAGGTGAAAAATTTTTGGGGTGGTAGCAAACCCTAACCCTACCCTTTACTGACCCTAACCCCACCCCACCCCAACTCTAAACCCCACCCTAGAATAATGACATGTAACTATGTGACTAGTCACATAAATTGCGGTAGTCACCTAACCCCCATTTCTACCAACAAATAGCCACCTAAACCCCATATGTCTGCCCGGACAGATGGACGGATGGACGCATATAATCCAGTATACCCCTATTTTCTTCAAAAGTTGGGGTATAATATTTGTATGTGTACTACTTTCTGTTTAGGCATCTAATATGCCGATCATAAAAAAAGTTGGTTAACTGATGGATCCTTTTGGTTAACCGATAGTCCGTTCGCCTCAGTTTTTGTTTGCAGAAGCTCTAGGACAACGGAACGATTGTTCGCCTGAATTGTCGAGGCCTGTGCTATTGTACATTCTTTTTCATTTATCAAGGGCATTTATACCTCATGCTTTATAAGGACTGGAAAAGTACATGTATTCAGGACGTTACTTGTTCCTGATCCATCATTGTATGAAACTAATAAACTGGCAAGGTAGTAGAGTGGAGCTCACCTAATTGGATATCTCTTAACTGAATAGCCCTGTTTACTGAATATAATTTCCCAACACAAAACCATTTAACATATCTCCAGTACAAATTTGATCTGTTCATTGAATATAGGTTATAGAGTAAACTCCTGTTAATTGAAAAAAAAATCTTGTTACCTGTCGAGAAATTACCCTCGTGGGCAGAAATGCAATTAGTAATACAATCATCCCTCGCCAGACAAGCGTATGACGCTCTAATAACAAGACAAATCCACCTAGAGATGGATTGAGGAGAGATCGTCTGTCGATCAGGGATAGAAAGAATCACTTCCTGCCTTTTCTAATAAACTGTGTTGGGTTGAGGTAAATCCGAACGGCATGAACCGGGCAGAGCAAAGCTACCCGCAACTGAAGGAAGAGCCCTGATACAGATAGGAGGCAGAGATGTTTCTGGTATCTGATTCTTGGCTAAAAAAAGTAGCAATCAGTGGTAAAAGTAACACTGTTGGCTGAACTCCTGAAAAAAGCTGGATCAGTTGAGAGGGCGTGAAGCTTGCTAACTTTCCTGGCTGAGGCAAAAGCCATCAGAAAAGCCATCTTGTATGTGAGAAATCCCATATCCACCTGGGATAACGGTTTGAATGGTGGCCCCCTCAAGAAAAGCAGCACCCAAGAAAGATTCCATCTTGGGGTCAGCCACAAAAACTCTATGCCTTTTCAAAGAAAAGTGCCGAAGGAGCTTGGAGAGGTACGGACGACGGATTATTGCCGATACGACACTTTCCAACATACGAAAAGGTCTCCGAAAGCATAGACCTGTACCCCTTGTTAATAACAGGCTGGAGACCCTAAGAATCAAACAGACAGACCAGAAACTCTGCAATGTGTGTAATCGTGGGATTGGCATAATCAACCAATTGATCAGCACACCAATGACAGAAGACCTTCCACTTAGCCGCATAGGCTAAACCAGTGGAGTGCCGCCTTGAAGAAATGCACTCCACTGCTTGTCTCGAAAAGCTTTATGGAGGAGGCAGGACTGGACAAAAGATATGCATGAAGGCACAATGATGTCGGGTCGACATGAAACTTCCTCGGGGGACCTTGACAAAGAAGGTCACGATGAAGAGAAGAAGCACAGTACGTGGAGAGTGTATTATCACTAGATCATCCGCAGAGTGGAGATTCCACCCGAGCAATAATTGCAAATTTGTTGCAAAGCATAACCAGCACCAGCAAAGTTTCAGCCAATGGACCTCCGGGTTAAACCCGGAGGTCCATTGGCTGAAACATTGCCTGTGTTTTTTGCCGACATATACAAAATTTGAAAGTTATAGCTTGGGTGATAACTCCACTCTGTCGGTGATTTAGTTACAATCCACTCTCCACGTGCTGTACTGGAATTGCTACCAATAGAGGGTGGAACTGATTGATCCACACCCACTGAGGCAACAGGGGAGCGATCAGAATGATTCAACAACTGCAGGTTCATATCTTGACTAGAACATACGGCAGAATCAGAACTGGTGACGAATCTGTTACAATCGAGTGACAGAGTGTTCACAGCAAAAGCCAGAAGAACCGGACATGGGGACATGAAAGTGTCCACCTGATGGTTCCAACAGGTCGTGAACAGATCGATGTAGGGATAACCCCAGAGACAGGGAGTTGGCTAGGTCGTTCAGATGATCGGGAATGTGGCGAACGACCACACCAGAGTTGACATTATGAAAAAACAGTGGAAGATCCCGAACCAATTTGTACATGGGAATGCTGCCCTGGTTCCAAATGTAAGCTACCACTGTCAAATTGTTGGACAAGAGTACTTGACAATTCGAGAGGTGGGGGAACCACTGCTGGAAACTCAGAAGAAGAGCAGGAAGCTCATTCTGGTTGATATGAAGAGCTGCCTAATCCTGGTCCCAAACACTGACTGGAAAGACCTAAAGGATCCAACACCCTCACCCCATCCAAGATCTCTGGCATCTGCCCTCAGAACACGATCAGACATGAGCAAATCCAATGAAACTTCCTGCATAATCCATTGAACATCCGTAGAGAGAAGAAGGTGATGACTGAGAGACGCTGGTAACTGAAGCACCAGATCCAGAGGATCAACATGAGGCCTCCAACAACTTCACAGAAAGTGTTGGAGAGGTCTAACATGCAGCCGACCTAAAGGAATGAGATCTGTCACCGAACCACAGAGACTGAACAGTCTGAGAAAACTCAGGGCTGTCATGGACATGGATTGGGTCCGAGTCAGGACGAAAGCCAAGAGAATTACCGCCACCGTATTCAGATGAGTACTGAAGTCCATCCCCAGATGACAAAATGACTGAGAAGGGACCAGGTCCGACTTCTGCTTGTTGACTCCTAGCAATGAAAGCAGGTCCAATAGTGTGTTGACATTGGATCCCAGAAGTGCAGCATTGGAGTGTCTCTGGAGGATGTCGTCCAAATAGGCCAAAGTGGTCACCCTGGACTGTGTGCGATGGAATGATAGCACATGCGACATCGGCCAGGTGAAGGCCAAAACCCATGGCCTTGAACTGGTAAACTCACCCCAGAAAAGCGAACTGGAGATACTTTCGCGACGTCCGATGAATTGGCACGTGAAAGTAAGCATCGCGCAGATCGATGCTGGAAGCAAAGTCTCCCTGGTGAATGGAGCGCAAACAGACCTAAATGTCTCCATGCTGAATTTGGGATCAACGATAGACTGGTTCAGGATACTCAGATCGATAACTGGTCTCAGCCGGACATCCTTCTTCGGCACCAAGAACAGGCAGGAATAAAAACCCACTGAATGAATGATCTTGATGACCTCGACTGCCCCTTTTGACAGGGGATTGTCTATCTCTGTGGTCAAAAGTTCCCAACGTGAAGCGTCTGAGGGAACTGGAGTTGGAAGCAGCACCCAGGACAGAGAGGGGTGCCTCCGAAAGGATATCTACAGACCGGATCAAACCACATCTAAAACCCAAGGATCAGATGTGACCTCGGCCCAACGGTTTGCAAACTCTAATATCCTTCCTCCAACCTGGGACAAATCGAGGTGAGAACCTTCATTTCGAGCCCCAGTGAGGCTTGCGAGAGGAGAAACCACCTCCTCTACTGACAGAAGGGTTCTGAGACCTCTCTCTGTTCTGCCGATGCTTACCCTTACTGATTAAGTAAGAGGAAGAAGCAGAGGCAGGAGTATCAGCCCTTGGCTTCGCAGCGGATGAAGCAGAAGGGCGCTTGGTAGGCTTGGAATGGCCCTGACCTCCAACAGAAGGCAGATCTTTGGAATGATGCAGGACACATTCCGGACTGTCCTCATGGAATCATGGAACAGACAGAGACCCACCAAAGAAGTGGATTGAAGGCATGGGTGTGAGTAAGGTGCATAAGTGCCTTGGAAAGTACAGGCAAGGGAGCCTGTATGTCATCAAACTTATCTGGGGGTAGATAAGCAGCTAAGGCAGAGATGACATGATCTGAGGATTCCCAGCATCTCTTTGGATAAGCCCAACAGGGACTCCAAAGTCACCATAGGAACAATGGCAGACTTGGGCTTAGAAAGCCAGAGGGAGGAGGAATCCTGATCCAAGACTGACGGACGAGCAGAATCGTAAGAACGATAATGCACAGGGGGCAAAAAGGTATCAGCCCTAGTGAAGAAGAACGTCTTCATAGCCTTGGGAGTCAGCTTGGAGTCCAATGCTGCAAAAGCATCAACCACTTGTACCGAATGGCACGGTCGAAGGTACCCAGAAGTAGGTTGCTCCACAGGCTGTAGGCAAACGATAGAGGATCGCAGCCAGCTAGCTGAAACCTCTGGCTGCTCTGATGTTTTAAGCTCTGGAAGAAACTTAAAAACAAAGTCGAGAGCCGCCCCCAAGTCAGGAAACTGATGGCTTTCAACGTCAGGTGTGTCGGACCCAGAATCCGAGTCAGAAGACACATAGCCCATCTCGGGCATACCAACCGAAGCCTCCCATTGTGTAGGAACACCAGATTGATCGGAAAGCGGCCTGCTTCCAATCCCCGAAAGGTGGTGCCACCGAGGGCATCTGGAAACCACAGAAGGCTCACTGGCGCCAACGAGAAGGCTCTTGGAATGAACCTGCATCAGCAAGGAGAAAGCCTCCCTAAACCCACGACCCAAATCTGCCGGTCCAACAAGGGAAGGTCCAGGCAAAGTGACTTCACATCTAACCCTTTTAACCCTTTACCTAACATGAAAAGCAGACGACACTTGCAAAAAAAATTCTTGAATAACTAATTTTTTTCATTTTTTGTCTCAAAACATAGGTTATGACCCCTCATTGGAACGAGCTCGTCGAGCTCGTTCCAACGAGGAGTCATAACCTAAGTTTTTGAGACAAAAAATGAAAATATTTTGAAAATTAATTGACGATTTTTGAGAATAGCACTGGCCAGTTTTGGCTGTTACATTGGGTAAAGGGTTAACCAGCAAAGGGTTACAATCCTGAAAAACACCCGACACCAAATGATAGGGGTATGAAATATCCCGAGGATCTGAAGTGCGGGAACGAGGAGAGTCGCCACGGCCCTCTGAGGGGAGAAGGTCCAAGCTGTACAAGATGCGCCGGTCTCGCTAAACTGGCTGACAGATGGACAGACAGATGGACAAAAGCACAGTAGAGTCCATGGTGTCCCCCACAATGTCATCTGAATCCAAATCAAGACCTGCTTGGTCCGACGGCTGGGAGTCCGAAGCAGAGGGGCCGGCCGGCAACCCATTCCGACTTCACCGAGTTGAAGTCATGGAAGGTTTAGGCCAATATCCCACATCCAAACAAGCAGAAACTCCTGCAGGGATAGGCCAAGGCTGGCTGAAATGGAGACCGAAGACATCACCAACAGAGCAGCAGCAGGAGTAGATACATTGGTAGCTACTGACACTGGTGGAAAAGCGGAGAGAGCAACTGAGCTCAGCTCCAAAGAAGGAGTCACAACCCTAAGGACAGCCTCAGATGTCGACTGGTGGGTGACAATGGTCCAGGCATCTCTTCGCCAGAAATGTCAGCAGCTACAGCAGTATCCATTGCCACAAAAGACTGCAAATCCCCCACTGATGGGGTAGAACTCTCTCCAGACAGGGTGGTGTCAGGAGACTTGCGTTCCCTTCTCCCGCGGGAGTGGGAGGAATGGCTACGAGCACACACTACATAGTTTACTGTAGCCCAAAAGGTGGAAGACCAAGAACCACACAGCCCACAGGGTCTTTCAGCTGAACACCCATTACGCATGAAGCATGGGAGTCCTCAACATGCTTCAGTAATAAACAATGCCCGCAAGGAACTGTCCTAGGAGGCATAACTGGTGAAAGCAATGTAGATGGGAAGGTGAGCCCAAAGAAAAAAGAAATCAGGACATCCCCCAGCTACCAGAAGGAAGGTGGCAGGAAACTAAGGCCCGACGGGAACACAAAAGTACCCCAACAGCCAAAAGGGGTAAACAGGATGAAATTTGACCCTCAACGGAGGGGAGAAATGCTGCCATAACAACCCCTGCTGAACCCAACTCCAATACAGTAGAACCTGTCTTGAGAGACCGCCCTTTGGTCCACACAAAAGTGGTCTCTCAAGACAGGTGGTCTCTCATAACAGGTTTCAGGTTTACTCAAGTCAGTGAATAACCAACTACAAAATTCAGAAATGGAGAAGAATGGATTTTTGTAATTACTTTGTAGTTGTTTTTTTATGAAGTTTTTGTAACAAATTGAAATGGACTGTTATAAAAATTATAAAAATAAATTAGTGTTGAAAATCTTCATTGAAGATTTTCAACACTAATTTATTTTTATAATTTTTATAACAGTCCATTTCAAATTTTTTACAAAAAGATTTTCAACACAAATTTATTTTTATTCCTATCTGTCACATTTCAGGTATGTATGAAATTGTTTATTCAGCAATAATCCTTATCTTTTCACAGGGGACGTATAAAAACATCTCAATCTGTAATGAGTTAGCAATTGAAACCCAATTAAGAGCGTTTAATTCGTTTAATTATGTTAGTATAGCGACAATGGATTTTCCAATTCCAGAACATGTAGTAAGTTTTTGTCATGGTTTCAGTCTTCAAAAGGGCGGTCTCTCAAGACAGGTCTATTATGGCATAAAAATACAAGTTGGTACCAGGTCACCATGGTCTCTCAAGACAGGTGGTCTCTCATAGCAGGTCCATTATAGAGTAAAACCAATCGGTGCCTGGTAGATGTGGTCTCTCAAGACAGGTGGTCTCTCAAGACAGTGGTCTCTCAAGACAGGTTTTACTGTATAAGCAATACCCAAAATAATAGCATATATAAGCAAAGAATGAGCATTTGATAATCGAGCGCGAAATTGGCACAGGGAATATATATTTCATGAAAAAATATGGTGAATAAACGAGAGAATATACAAAAACACAGCCCATCATACAGCACAGGAACAGGGTTAAAATCGAGTCAAAAGGTATCACTGACGAGATGGTGGATGAAAAAAAAGAATGACATGTTGGTTATACGTCTGCGCACTGGTACCGAAAGCCATGGATTAGTACAGAGAAGGGTGTCCCTGACCCTACTAGGTGTGCACCGGTCGCATTCGACCCAGTTTTTGGCTTATTTTTTCTTGCGCTTTTGCACCACCTTTCTTTCCCAATTGCGAGGTAGGTTGATAAGAAATTACCCTGACAATCACCAAATTCTTCTTCTAAATTGCCAGTGAAAATTATTCAATTAACAGGAATATTCAATGAATGAATGAATGAATTTATTATTTATTTATTTATTAAGGTTTAATAACACTTTAACAGCCAAGGTCATATCGTGTCGGTGACAGTTTTAATGTTTTATGGTGGAGGAAGCCGGAGTATCCGGAGAGTACAACCGAGCAACAACGAGCAGCTGCCAGCTCCCCAACATCGCAACTCTGCACTGCAGCACAGGCAGGGTGAGATTGATTGAAGACATGTGCCCCATCAACGTGCAGTACGCCTTAGTGCATGGCGTCATAGTGCCCTATTGTGGACAATCGGGGTTAAGTGCCTTGTCCAAGGACAAAATGCGGGAGTTCGATTCGATCGCTCAGACAGTCACCCATCCAAGGACTAACCGGGCTCAACGTTGCTTCCGGTTACGCACCCCGAATGAATGAATGGATGAATGAATGAATGAACTTTATTTTGCAGCATACACAAGTACAGTGGAGCCCACTTAATTGGATATCTCTTAATTGTATATCCCTGTTAATTGAATATAATTTCCCAACACAAAACCATTTACCATACCTCCAGTACAAATTTGACCTGTTTATTGAATATAGGTTATAGAGAAAACTCCTGTTAATTGAATAAAAAATCTTGTAACATGTCGAGAAATTACCCTGACTCTTCCCAGTTTTCCTTTGGTTATAGACCTATTTGGCCTCTCAGTACATCCAATACAGGCATTTAATCTATTATGTCTTGTTTGACAGAGCTCATAGAGCTCTGTCAAACAAGATATAATGGAATAAATGCTAAGTTTATCTCTAGAATACAGGAAAGTGATGCAATCCCTGTTAATTGAATACTCCTGTTAATTGAATAATTTTCATTGGCAAAGTGGCCATTCAATTAACAGGATTCCACTGTACAATATAAGTTAACAAACAACAAGGTAAGTGTACACTGAACGGAAATGGCATAGACGGAGAGGCTGTCTTCCTGCCATCCCCAAACACCAGATTTCTTCACATCAAAGCCTTTTCCTTTTGTGTTTTTCTTGGGGGGTTTGCCTAAATTAAATGAAAGTGTCAATGACACTGTAGCTTAACTTGTCTATGTGTTGTGTTTGATGAAAAGGATAATGTTCAATGTTTATGAAAGGATTATGAAATATGACAAGAATTGTGATAATTGGGAATACGTTAATTTCTGTTCCTTGTATGCTATGTTTTCAATAAAAATAATATGAGGTGTAGACTGTACTAAAGAATTGAGGTTAATGTGGCCCTCACAGTTAATGTATGTGGCCCTCACAGTTAATGTATGTCAATGAAAGTTACCAAGTTACAGTGAAATTATTCCAAAACGAGTCATCCCTTCAAGTTGAGATGAAAACTCTTCATAAATACGGCCTGTAGACTATGCTAAATGTTTTCGGTCTTCGGGCTTGTGTAGCCATCATGGTTGATCACTCGCAACCAAAAGGGGACGTCCTTATCAACCCATTATACTGAGTCATCCTACCAAGTTACAAAGAAATTCCTTCATAAATACGATCTGTAGTCTATATGCTAAAGGTTTTCGGGTTTTGGGCAGCCATCACAGTTGAATGATCACTACCAAAAGGTGGCCATTCTCATCTAGACATTATCTGGAATCATCCCACCAAGTTACCATGAAATCCCTTCATAAATACAACCTGTAGACTACTAAAGATTTTTGGGCTTCGGGCCCCTGTAGTCGTCACAGTTGACCAATCATGACCAAAAGGGGAAGTTCTCATCTAGACATTATATGGAGTCATCCTACTACGTTACAATGAATAATAATTATAATACGACCAGTAGTCCATGCTAAAGGTTTTCAGGTTTTGGGCTCGGCAGCCATCACAATTGAATGATCGCTACCAAAAGGGGACGTTCTTATCTGGACATTATCTGGAATCATCCTACCAAGTTACTATGAAATCCCTTCATGAATACGACCTGTAAACTATGCAAAAGGTTTTTGGACTTTGGGCCCCTATAGCCACCATAGTAGACCAATTGCGATGAAAAGGGGACGTTCTTATCTGGACATTATCTGGAATCATCCTACCAAGTTATAATGAAATCCCTCCAAAAATACGACCTGTAGACTGTGCTAAAGGTTTTCAGGTTTTGTGCTCAGGCAGCTGTCACGGATGACAGATCGAGGCCAAATAGGGAAGTTCTCATCTAAACATCACACGGAGTCATCCTACCAAGTTACAATGGAATCCCTCCATATTAAATATGACCTGCAGACTGTGCTAAAAGTTTTTGTGTTTTGGGCTTGAGCAGCTGTCATGGTTAACAGATCATGTCCAAAAGGGGACGTTCTCATCCAGACATTATACAAAGTCATCCTTCCAAATTACAATGAAATCCCTTCATAAAAATTACCTGTAGACTGTGCTAAAGTTTTTTGGGTTTTGGGCTTGGGCAGCCATCATAGTTGACCGATCGCGACCAAAAGGGGACGTTCACATCCAGACATGACCTCCAACCTGCATATGAAATTTAGTGATGATCGGATGAGAACTACGGGGTGTAGCCTGTGCTAAAGGCAAATGTGAACAGACTCGCAGACTTACCAACTAACAGACTTCCGCACGCATGATGGCAATAGCTTATCTTGACTTTGTCAAGTTAAGCTAAAAACTCCACTGCTTGCCTCCTATGGAGGAGACAGGACCTGACAAAAGGTATGCATGAAGGCACAATGACATCACGTCAACGCAAAAACTCCTCGGGTGACCTTGGCAAAGAAGGTTGTGACGTAAAGGGAGACGTGCCAGAACTGCCGCCAACAGAAAGCGGAGCTGATTGATCCACACCTGCTGAGGCGACGGGGGAGTGAATAGAAAGATTTGACAACTGCAGGTTCGTATCTTGGCTAGAACCTGCGGCAGAATCAGAACCAGCAGGAAGGGGTAGCTGACTAGACCGTTCCAATCGAGGGACAGAGCATCCACGTCAAAAGCCAGAGGATCTAGACACAGGGACACGAAAGTGTACACCTGAGGGTTCCAACAGGTCGCAAAAAGATCGATTTGGGATGACCCCAGAGATCACAAAGCGACTGGAAGACTGCCCTGTGAAGCATCCACTCGGTGGAAATGAACCTGCCCCGTCGGAACAGGGAGTCAGCTAAGACATTCAGATGACTGGAAATGTGACGAACCACCACCCTGGCATCGACATTCTGAGCGAGCAGTAGAAGATCCCGAGCCAAATCGTACATTGGGAACCGAATGCATGCCGTCCTGGTTCCAAATTTAAGCGACCACTGTCAAATTGTCGGACAACAGAAGGATCTGACGATTCGAAAGGTGGGGGATCCACTGCCGGAAACTCAGAAGAACAGCAAAAACCTCCTTCTGGTTGATGTGAAGAGCTGCTTGATCCTGGTCCCATACAACGTGAAGGGAAAGACCAGAGAATCCAACATCATACACAATCGGACATGGGCAAGTCCAACGGTACTCCCTGCATAATCCACAGAACATCTGCCCACGGAAGAAGGTGACAATGAAGAGATACTGGTAACTGAAGCATCAGATCCAGAGGATCGAATTTGGCCTCCAACGACTGAGAAAGTGTTGGAGAGGTCTGACATGCAGCTGACCTGAGGAATGAGATCCATCACCGAACCGCCAGAGAATACTCCAAGCTGCCGCAGACATGGACTGGGTCAGAGTCAGGGCAAAAGCTGAGAGAATGACAGTTAAGTACAGTTTCAGTTTAATACAGAAGTCCATGCCCAGATGACAAAACGACTGAGAAGGGATCAGGTCTGACTTGTCTTCTATGACTCTGAACCCTAACGACATGAGCAGGCTCAAGTGTATTGACTCCAGAAGAGCAGCATTGGAGTGCCTCTGGAGGATATCGTGCAGATCCGCCAAAGTAGTTGGAGTGTGATGCAACATCAGTCGGATGAAGGCCCGAGGAGCCAGGTTGAGGCCGAAAGGCTTGGCCTTGAACTGTTAAATTCGCACCAGAAAAGCAAACTGATGAATTAGGATGTGAAAGTAAGCGTCTCACAGGTCGATGCTGGAAGCGAAAGCTCCCTGGTGAATGGTGCGTCGAACCAACCTGAAAGTCTCCGTGCTGAACTTGGGACCAATGATAGACTGGTTCAGGATACTCAGATCTATAATCGGTCAGTCGGCCATCCTTCTTCGGCATCAAGAACAGGAGGAAATAAAATCCCACGGACCGAATGTTCTTGATGACCTTGATTGCCCCCTTTGCCAGGAGACTGTCTATCTCCATGATCAAAAGTTCCCGACGTGAAACGTCTGAAGGAACTTGGGTTGGAAGAGGCACTCTCAACAGAGTGGGTGCCTCCTAAAGGACATTCACAGACTGGGCCGAACATCTAACACCCAATGGTCTGCAAACTCGGATATCCCTCCTCCAACCTGGGACGAATCGAGGTGAGGACCTTCATTTCGAGCCCCTGCGAGGCCTGTGAGAGGAGAAACCACCTCCTCTGCTAGAGACCTCCCTCTGGACTGGCAATGCTTACCCTTACCACGTGAGTAAGAGGAAGAAGCAGAAGCAGGAGGATCAGCCATTGGTTTCACAGAGGAAGCAGAAGGGCGTTTGTTAGACTTGAAATGGCCCCAGTCTCCAACAGAAAGTGGATCAAGCTGGCGAAGCAGCAGACGATCTTTGGAATGACGCAGGTCATCCTGGACCGTCACCATGGAATAGTCGCGGACCCACCAAAAAAGCGGATCGAAGAGCCGCGATTCAGGAAGGGAACGGCTTGTGACCAACACAGCAACCCAGTGTACTAATTCCAAAATAGCAGTGTTACAGAAATGCGTGTGAGTAAGATGCATAAGAATCTTAGAGATCACATGCAAAGGAGCCTGTATGTCGTCAAACTTATCTGGAGGCAGATAAGCAGCCAAGGCATAGACGACGTGATCCAAGAGAGAAAGCATGCCTAGAATCTCTCTGGATAAGCCCAACATGGACTCCAAAGACGCCATAGGACTAATGGCCGACTTGGGCTTGGAGTCCTGATTCAAGACCGTCAAAGTCTTGCACACCGACAGGTTGGCGGAATCGTAGGAATGATAACGCACAGGGGGAAAAAAGGTATCAACCTAGTGAAGAACTAAGTCTTCATAGCCTTGGAACTCAGCTTTGAGTCCAATGCTGCAAAAAGCTTTGACCACTTGTACCAGAAGACTGATGGCTCTCAATGTCAGGTGTGTCTGACCCATTGCCGGAGTCAGAAGACAAATAGCCCATGCCAGGCATACCAGCCGATGACTCCCATGATGTAGGAACACCAGGGGGGATCAGAAACCAGCGGCCTGCTTCCAATCCCTAGAGGTGTGCCGTGGAGGTGCCTGGAAGCCACTCGAATCCTCGCTGGAGGCAACAGGAAGGCTCTTGGAAGGACCTGTGTGGGCAAGGAGGGGGCCTCCCTAAGCTCACAACCCATATCTGCCAGGCTCGACATTGGAACGGCCCGGCCAAGTGGCTTCGCATCTGACCCTCTAAACCACTAAAGGGTCAATATCCTCTAGAACACCCGACGCGGAGCGACGGGTGGCAGCCGGAACATCTGAATACAGATGCTTACACAATAGACGGAAGCCAATAGAACACCCAAATAAAGTGGAGCATGAGTAATAGGAAACTTCAACATGCTAAGACAACAATAATGGCCTGCAAGGTATCGTCCTAGGCATATCTGAGACCAATGTAGATGGGATGGAAAATCCAAAGAAAAAATAAATCAGAACACCCCCAGCTACCAGAGTAAGATGGCAGGAAACAAAGGCCCGACGGGAACAAAAAAGTACCCCAACAGCCAAAAGGGAACTGGCAGGAATTCTACCCGCAACAGAGGGGAGAAAAGCTGCCACAACCGCCCCAGCTGACACCTAACTCAGTTAAAAGCAGAACCCAAAGGGTTAGCGTTAATGAACAAAAGATCGAAACAGCACGGTACGCGAAAATAGCGCGCAAAATCGTATAGAGTTTTATCATGAAAAATACAGTGAATAATCGAGAGAATTATAAAAACACAGCCTTGTGTCTGGATAGTGAAGAAACAGCTATGAATCCACAAATCAGAACAGGAAACATCTTTAACATCGAGTCAAAAGGTATCACTGTTGAAGAGCGAAACGATCTGCATCCTGTAAGATGGTGGAAAAAAAAATAGAATGACACGTTGGTTATACGTCTGCACACTGGTTCCAGAAGCCGTGGATTAGTACTAGGAGAAGAGTGTCCCCTACTGGGTGTGCGCAGCTCGCACTCGACTCAGTTTTGGCTTATTTTTTCTTGGTGCTTTTGCACCACTTTTCGTTCCCAAATTGCTTGGGAAAGAAGAAAATAGAGAGTATTTTTCCGAGTTAGGGACTTCCACTGTAGTGCAAGCCTGTTGTAAACAATTGTAAGATAGGTTGATAAGAAATGGATTTGAAACAGAATGGTCTACGGTTTGATTCCCATCAGGGGTAAGTGTGTTGTGTCCTTGGGCAAGGCACTTAAATCCTGATTGCCCATGTGGGGGGCACGTTGGCACTGTGTATTAAGGTGAACTGCACATCGATGATGCACTTGTCTTCAACCCTGTGGAAATGGTATGTAAGAGAGTCTAGCAACTGCTCATTGATTCTCTCCGGGTACTCTGGCTTCCTCTACCCATAAAACTGTCTGACACAAGGTGATACTGCTGCTGAATGTGTTATTAACCCTTTGAGACTTTAATTATCCTGATGTTCAATAATTTGTATGAAAACAAATTTATATAAACAAAATATTATTTGTGTTTGACTGAATATGAAATATAAGCAACGAAAGTGTTGGTTTTTGCTCTGGTATCCTCATTTTTTGAAAGTCCTGATAGTGGCTTCTAGCACTCAACCAGTTAAGAAGTCTTGACAGCAGGATTATATTAGTATTTTAAGCTGCGATAACATTTGGCTCAACGATTGTTACTGAGCACTTTACCAGAGAAAATAGGAATTGAGGTTATACTTTAAAAAATCAAAAAATAATAATAAAATAAATGACCAGAAAGTATCAATGCGCTGTTTGATTTCGTTCGTCATCAGACGGACAAAAGTATCAACGCGCTGTTTGATTTCATGCGCCATAAGACGTACAAAAGTATCAAAGGGTTAAATCCCAATAAATAAATAAATAAATTTGCAGAATGCGGTAGCCAGAGAGTGAATTTGCTGATGCCATCCCATACAGTGTGTCAATTATCCTCTGGGTACCTCTTTCTGTTTAGGCTTGAGACCTTTGATTCAGATTGAAGTTTACAGAGGGTAAATTTAGTGATGCTACCCTGCTGTGCAGGGTAGCATTACCAAATTCACCCTCTGGAGACTGCAGATAACAGTCTGCTTATTTTCAGTCTTGATTATAACTCTCTTTATCAATGTCTGTACAGAGATTGAGATGACTTACCAATGAAAGTGTCAATGACACTGCATCTTGATCAAGAAGGGACTGAAAAGTAATAGAAAGATCCAGTAATGCCAAGCATTCACTACAAAAAAGACATCACACATTGGTTGAGGGATGCAGCCTGCTGGGTGTACTAATGGAATTGTTGACAATTTATATGCCAAATCCATGCCAGAAAATAAGTAGACTGTTATCTGCAAATTCAGGTTCCCAGAGGGTGAATTTAGTGATGCTACCCTGCACAGCAGGGTAGCATCACTAAATTTACCCTCTGTGACCCTCATCATGAATCAGTGTCTCAAAACTAAATAGAAAGAGGTGCCCAGAGGATAAATTGACCCTCTGGGGACCTCATTCTGCAAAGCATCACTAAATTTACCCTCTGTGAACCTCATTCTGAATCAGGGTCTCAAAACTAAACAGAAAGAGGTGCCCAGAGGATAAATTGGTCCTCTGGGGACCTCATTCTGCAAAGCATCACTAAATTTACCCTCTGTGAACCTCATTCTGAATCAGGGTCTCAAAACTAAACAGAAAGAGGTACCCAGAGGATGAATCGGCCCTCTAGGAACCTCATTCTGCAAAGCATCACTAAATTTACCCTCTGTGAACCTCATTCTGAATCAGGGTCTCAAAACTAAACAGAAAGAGGTACCCAGAGGATGAATCGGCCCTCTAGGGACCTCATTCTGCAAAGCATCACTAAATTTACCCTCTGTGAACCTCATTCTGAATCAGGGTCTCAAAACTAAACAGAAAGAGGTACCCAGAGGATACATTGTACCCCCTAAGGACCTCATTCTGCAAAGCATCACTAAATTTACCCTCTGTGAACCTCATTCTGAATCAGGGTCTCAAAACTAAACAGAAAGAGGTACCCAGAGGGTAAATTGGCCCTCTGGGGACCTCATTCTGCAAAGCATCACTAAATTTACCCTCTGTGAACCTCATTCTGAATCAGGGTCTCAAAACTAAACAGAAAGAGGTACCCAGAGGATAAATTGGCCCTCTAAGGACCTCATTCTGCAAAGCATCACTAAATTTACCCTCTGTGAACCTCATTCTAAATCAGGGTCTCAAAACTAAACAGAAAGAGGTACCCAGAGGATAAAATGGACCTCTGGGGACCTCATTCTGCAAATGTCAGACTGCTTATTTTCAGGCTGCTGGTAGACATGTTTTTCAATGAAATTCAGAAGAATTTGATAACTCCTATCTGGACATTACACCAAAGCTACATATGAAATTTGATAAAAAATCAGGTGAGAGGTGCAGCCTGTAGTGTGTGCTTATGGAATTGTTGACAATTTATATTCCAAATCCAAGAAGGCCACTGCTGGCCATGTTTTTCAATGAAATTCATAAAAATTTGATAGCTCTCATCTAAATATCACACCAAAGTTTGATACGAAATTCAAAGAAGATTGGGAGAGAGATATGGCCTGTAGGGTGTGCTAATGGAATTGCTGACAATTTACAGTTTGTGGAGAGTGTATTATCACTAAATCACCTGCAGAGTGGAGACTCCACCCTAGCAATAATTGCAAATTTGTTGCAAAGCATAACCAGCACCAGCAAAGTTTCAGCCAATGGACCTCCGAGTTAAACCCGGAGGTCCATTGGCTGAAACATTGCTTGTGTTTTTTGCCAATATATACAAAATTTGAAAGTTATAGCTTGGGTGATAACTCCACTCCGCAGGTGATTTAGTTACAATCCACTCTCGACGTACTGTATATGCCAAATCAAAGATGACCACAGGGGGCCATGTTTTTCAATGAAATTCACAAAATTTGATAACTCCCATCTAGACATCACACCAAAGCTACAAATGAAATTAAAAAAAGATCAGGTGAGCGATGCGGCCTGTAGGGTGTGCTAATGGAATTGTCCAAGATGGTTGCTGGTGGCCATATTTTTCAACAAAATTCAGAAAAATTTAGTAGCTCCTATCTGGACATCACACCAAAGTTACATGGGAAATTTGAAATCTGTGTTCAACCGACAATTGGAACTGGCCACCACAATCTGACGATTGTGCTATTTGAATGACAATGGCAACGGCTCCCGGAACATCGATTCAACTGATTGTTGCCAAGCATTTTGTGATGATTCATTAACCGCATTTTATTATCTTCTCGTGTGAAATGATGTCAATGATACCATTCAATAAAGTTGAGAAACCACCACAATGTGTATTCTTAATCTTTGTAGATGCCCTTTTACGGGATATACAAGTTAAACGTCATGTAAAGCTTACAATTGAGCATACTTGCGGCAAACGTCAGTTCATATTGGAAAAGTGAAGGTTGGGCACTTTATTGACTCAGGTCAGCAGTCATAGCCTATTTTTTTGAGACAAAAATAATGAAAATTAATTGGCGCTTTTTGAGAATGGTGCTGGCCAGTTTTTGCCATTATGTTTGGTAAAGGGTTAACTGAATAGCCACCATGCATTATTATACTGTATGCCATGCACTTTTGTAAGAATAACTTTTGGAGTTCAAGTCTATTTTGTTTAGACACAAGATGTCAGATCACTTTGTAAGCCAGCCGATTCACCTGGTTGACTAGGGTTGATAATTCATCATCTTTTTTATTTGTGTTCAACCGATGATCAGAACCGGCTACCACAATTGGCCGATTGTGGGCAATCAGATGACAATGGCAATGGCAACGGCTCCTGAACATCGGTCCAGACGATTGTTGCCAAGCGTTTTGTGATGATTCATTAACCGCATTTTATTATCTTCTGCAATTGTTCAATTGTTAATGTAAAATGATGTCAATGATACGATTCAATAAAGTTGAAAAACAACCACAATGTGTGTTCTTAATCTCTCTAGATGCCCCTTTATGGGATATACAAGTTAAACGACATGTAAAGCTTACAATTGAGCGTACTTGTGGCAATTGCCAGTTCTTATCGGGTCGCAGTAAAATTACCCGTCGCACGCACTTGGGCAGTAAACATGGCTCTGAGAGCCACGTTTACCGCCCATGGGTGCGCGACTGGTAGTTGTACTGTGACCCCAGTCCACGAAGTTTAATGTAGTTCTTTGAAGCCTCGACTTGTCTAGTAGTGCATGGTATAACAATCGGGATCGGCATCAGAATTGGCCGATTGTGAGCTCAAATAACGAGTAATCGGTCAGCGACCATTTTTGGTAATCGGTTGAACACTAGTATTTTTTTACCAAAGTCAGAGAGCACAAAGTTTTATCATCATTCTAGAAAAGTTAATAAATGAATACCAAGCAGAATTTGAGTAAACTGTCTCTCAATTTCAATTTGTTGAAAGTGTTGAAATGAAGAACAAAATTCAGACATCCAGCTTCTTCCAGTTGCCCAACTAACTAAATTTTACATGTAGTCAAAGTCATGATGTAGCTTCCTATTGAACACTTCACCCCAACATAACTGCCCAAACCTGAAAGTGCTATTCACAAAAATTGCTATTCAATGTTCATAATTTTTTAATTTTTTTTTGTCTCAAAAACATAACTTATGGCCACTCATTAGAACGAGCTCATAAGCTATGTATTTGACACAAAAAATGAAAAAAGTTAAAAAATTTATAGTAATTTATATATTTTTTATACTTACCAATGACCCAGACATAGCTGGTGCTAACTCTTAAAAATGTAGGGCCAAACACAAATTTTGCCCCCCAATCCCCAAAATTTGCATCTAAAACCAAAGAAAACATGTCCTGAATGGCCCTCCATACTTCACCTCTACTGCGCATGCGCAGTGTCAAGGACGTCCCGAAATTGGCACCATTAATCATTCTTATAATCAGTGCCTGGTAAGCGCTATGTACTCAGTGGGGAGGTATGAGTTCCGAACTCCTGGGAGGACCATCCCCATCTGGGTCATTGGTAAGTATAAAAAATATATAAATTACTAAAAAAATTTTAACATTTTTATACTGTACCAATGACCCAGACATAGCTGAATAGTAAAAAGGCTGGAGGGCCTAGGACATAGAGGAAAATCCAATAAGCTCAACTATATAAAATAGAGTCATCCCCTCAAGGGGAAAAGGAGTATTAGGCCTTACATGTATCTTTCTTATTTATGATAAATTAGAAAGACACAACACCTTCCATAATTGAGCATCATAACATCCATGTACTCTATTAACATCCAGTATAATCCTTATACTAATAATTTTTAAAGTAAGTCAAAAAATAAAGTTAGTCTAGAGAATTGAGACTCTTTATACTCTTTTAAAAGTGTCCGAGGATTGTATAATAATGCCCGTTTGACACGTGATATATTCAAAAACTATACTTTAAAAACTATGACCTGAATAAATTTTTAAAAGATAAACTTATCACTTTAAAACCATCCCAGTAACAGCTCAGAATTACTGACTCCGGAGGAGGTATCCCCTTGTTTTCATAATAAAACAGGTGACCCAAGGGAACACCCTCCCCCCCCCCCCCCCCCTTCTCCTTACCCTGGGTCAAATAGCCCAGAGCGAAGAGGGCAGCAGGACGGAGTCACTGCCGGAACAGAAAGCCTACCTAGCTATAGTTGCAACTGTTAAGTTAACGACATTCTGAGCAGCAGATAATGGACCTAAACAATGCAGGCCTCCAGAAATGGACTCAATATTTCTGAGATAAAAATTCATGAATGTGGATGGCTGAGACCAATATGCAGCCTTCATTAAATCTATAATAGCGACACTATTTACGTAAGCCCAAGATGTAGAAAGAGCTCTTACTTCATGAGCCGAAATCTTAAGCACAAACTGCTGAGTTAATGATAGATTACCATAAGCAGTACCGATAGTTAATTAATCCATTAGCAATAGAATGGACCGTAATGTCCTTCTATTAGGCATCAAAGACAGAAGAAGCTTTACGTCCTTACTGATAAACTGAGATCTGTTTATAAATACGTAACCGGACAGAGTAAAGGCCTATGCCCGTACGAAGACGGAAGGACCTTAATAACAATAGGTTCCGGATATTTATTAGGAGCCTGATTCTTAACCAAAATTCCAACATAAGTAGTTAAAGGAAATAGTGTTTCCAAAACTACGAAAGTGAGAATCGTCCACCGATAGTGCATGAAGCTCACTGACTCCTCAGTAGAAGAGAAGACTAAGAGAATTACAGTCTTAAAAGGCCAGAATTTGAAAACTACTGTTTCCAGAGGCTCAAATGGTTACTTAGCTAAATAAGAACCCAAGCTAAATTCCGTATAGGAATTAATCTAAGGATTCTAGGTCTATTTATCGAAAAGTTTCTAACTAACTTAGATAAAGAGACATTAGACTCAATTGTAAACTATCATGGAGTGCATAGGTATGAGATAACATAGACCTATAACCTTAATAATAACAGGCTGCAGTTGATCTTGTCAAACAAGTATACTAGAAAGTTTGCAATGTCTAATATGGAGGAATCAAAAATATCAACATAATGATCCCTACACCAACGACGGAAGAGCCTCCACTTTAGCCGCATAGTATAGCGAAGAGGAGGTTCTCCTACAGTAAGAAATCGCGTCCATTGCTCGTCCTGTACAATGCTTGCCGTGCAAGAAGGACCACACAACGGAATACGTGAAGGTTGAGACCTTGCGGTTTGTGATGAAGTTGACACGATTTCCCCAGCGAAAGAAGATCCTCTCATGGAGGAAGTTTTCGCGGTAAGTCCCACAGCAGACACCTGAGTAAATTTATCCACGGTCTCTGTGAAGACAGAGATGCTACCAACAGAATTGTATTGTGGATGTTTATCTTAGCAATACTTGCTGAATCAACAGCGCTGGAGGATACGCATATCCTATCATTCCGTCCTATTAGATCAATAGAGCGTTAACTACATAAGCTCAGGGATCCGGACATGGAAACACATACATCTGCAATTGATTAGTGAGTTGTGTCGCAGATAAATTATCATTGGGCGCTCCCACTGATAGCAAATCTGATTGAATACTTGTTTGTTGAGAGTCCATTCTGACGGCAACAAGCGACCCTTACGTGAAAGGGAGTCTGCTAATACAATCAGACGACCCGGAATATGACGGACCGAAACAGAACTTGGTGTTCTAGAACAAACAGAAGGATTCTTTCCGTTAAATTGAATAACGGAACCGAATGAGTGCCTCCCTGGTTCCGGAGATACGCAACTACTGTCGTATTATCGGACAGGATTTGGACATGCATTTCTGAATAATGTTCATCCAATGACATAGTGCAAGCCAAAATAACCTCATTTCCTGGAAGTTAAGTGCTTGCCTAGAAACTGCGGAACCCAAAGACCCTGGCACTTCGAATCCGTTGGGATCAATATTGTACCCCAACCTGTTTGACTGGCATCCGTCATAACCATAAATCTCGGATCCGGCAACTGCAGTGGCACTCTCTGAGTCAACCACGGAATGTTTGCCCAAGTCTGAATCTCTTGTTACACTTGATAGACAAGAGAACGTGTATATCGAGCAATTCATAGATTGCTGAAAGGTAGCCGTCGAAGAGAAGCTTCTCCAAGACCGAAGCGACTCTGAGAGAGTTCTTCACCTTACTATCCACGCGCGTGGATGTAGCTAGGGCTGCGTCATGTCTAACCAACTCCAGGTTGCCACAGAAGGGCGGAGTTATACGTGGAAAAACTACTGCCCCTGAAAGTCAAAGAAATCTCATTGAGGATCATATCCTGGAATTCTTTCTCTTGAAGACGTAATGATAACGCCTCAGTAAGGTGGTCTACATATGATAAAGCATCTAAGTTAAGTCTATTAGACATCATTGTCATTTCCAACGACGTGGTTGGAATTGACATAGACGGCAAAAAAGATAATACCCAGTCTTGGGCCTCGCCGTCTTAGACGCATAGGAACTCTCGGTATGCCCTGTTCTGCCAATAAAAATTTATTTTCCTAGAATTGATGAAAGGCTGAATAGAGCATTGCGGACAAGAAATTAGACTAGCATGTTTGGTAGCAAGCTTATATACAGCGTCATTCAATAATTCGAATGTTCTAATGACATTATTGGACTGCGTCGGCAACTCAGGGACAATGTCCCTGAACCGATCCAAAACTCTGTGTCCAATGACGCTATTAGTCTCTTATCCAGCATCGCAGCAATGTAGTCCGACGGAACAACCTTTGGAAGATAATGCCGGAAGAAATGTATGGCAGCTTCTGTTGTTCCGGAAGGGAAAGCTCGAGATCGTCCGAATCCCTTTCGCCATCCTGTCGGACCCTATGAAGTGTACGGTCGTCCGTACCTGAAGCAACAGCGGAGCGCACCGACCCAGCGCCGTCGGATTATTCCTGATCCGACCGAGAATCTGTCATTTGCTGGGATGCTGCGATAAACTGTGCTATTTTGGATAGCACGTCCGTCACTGAGGCCTGTGGAGAAGCGGTCTTACGATGCTTTGCCGCTGGAAGCTCCGTGTTCGTTACCCCGTGCATACTTCTATTATGCGAGCGACCGGAGTGTACAGGCCTCGTGTCCCTTGGCTACCGGATGGTGTGACCTGTTCGCCGTGGAATCACTGAATGACGAAGCTGGCCGGATACTCGAGGTCACGTAGCCAATGTGCGGTCGTGTGCGCTACTGTGAGGATGAGGAAGCAATATCGACAGTCACTCGGACTGTCTATATAACGGAGCGTCCCGAGCGGCGGACATATGCTCCGAATGCGAAATGTCTGTACCACAACATCCGGTCCCATATGTTGTTGTACGAGAGAGGGACCTCTCTCGCTCACAGCCCGGACGGACCTGGACGAGCTAGGAACCGGACTAACAGGCTTCCTCCGATCTCTCCTCTAATCCGTCGTCACTGGGTGTGTACTAAAGTCTATTATAGTGCTCGCATCACCCAAATCTCCTTCCTAGACTGCAACAGACGAACCCGACTGCCGAACCATTCGATGAATGGACGCTACACCGGGTGAGCTAGCGAATGTCAACTCCGTCGATCCTACTAGGGACCTCTTAGGCGATTGACGTATTCCATGAGCACTAACTGCCGCTAGCTCTTCATTAACTATGAAAGACATCTCAGTAATTTTGCGAACAAGAAACCAGACATGCTTGTAAATATCAAGCATATAAAAAAAAATATATAGCGTCGTTCAATAAATCGAAAGTTCTGTGACATTATTGGACTGTGTCGGAACTGAGGGACGATGTCCCTGAACCGAAGCAAAAATTTCTGTGTCCACCGATGCTATCAGTTTCTTATCCGGCATCGCAGCATTCTGGTCCGACGAAAGAACCTCTAGAAGATTAAGTCGGATGACATATACAGCAGCTTATGTTGTTCCGAAAGGGAAAGCTCAAAATCCTCCGAATCCCTTTCGGCATCCCGTCGGACCGTATGAAATTTTCGGACGTCCGTACCTGATGCTTCCGCGGAGCGTCCCGACCCAGCGTCGTCGGATATTACATGATGCGACAGAGATTCTGTCGTTGCTGGGATGCTGCGATAAGTTGTGCTATTTGGGATAGCACGTCCGTCACCGAGGCCTGTGCAGTAGCGGTCTTACGATGCTTTGCCGCTGGAAGCTCTGTGTACGTTGACTCCCGCATACTTTCTTATGCGAAGGTCCGGAGTCTCCAGGCCTCGTGTCCCTGGCTATCGGATGGCGTGACCTGTTCGCCGAGGATTCTCTGATTGGCGAAGTTGACTGGATATCCGAGGTCACGTAGCCAAGAGCGGTCGTGTGCGCTACCATGAGGATGAGGAAGCCTTATTGACAGTCTCTCCGGGCTGTCTATCTAACGGAGCGTCCCAAGCGGCGGACGTATGCTCCGAATGCGAAACATTTTGTACCACAACATCTGGGGCAAGATGTTGTTGTACGAGAGAGGGGCCTCTCTCGCTCACAGTGCGGATGGACCTGGATGAGCTAGGAACCGGACTAAAAGGCTTCCTCCGTTCTCTCCTCTAATCCACCGTCACTGGGTGTGCATTTGGTTGATTTATAGTGCTCGCATCACCCAAAACTCCTTCGGGACCGCAACGGACGAACCCGGCTGCCGAACCATTCGATGAATGGACGCTATACCGGGCGAGCTAGCGGACGTCAAAGGACCGGAATGGCCATTTCCCCACTAACATACCGTGACACACGCTTCCCATGTTGTCATCGAAATTAACACATACTGAACAGGAGTTAGTGCGAGTACACTGACTACATTTATACAATGATTATGAAAGTCAGAGGAAGATTTCCTCTAATAACAATTGAACAATATCCTTTCAATGTGAAAAGAAAACAAAGTCCTAGTACTCGCACCAACCCCTGACAATCAAAATACATAATAACATGATCCATTTACATAGAAAAAATAATTGAAATCAAAAAAATTTTGAAAAAATATTTTTTCAGAAAAGCCCAAGTTTCTGAAAAGTAACATTGAGCCCCAATGGATCCCAAGCCTAAGTGTGGGCAAAAATTTTAAAAATATTTTAAAAAATTAATGCAACACTTACGAACAATAATAATGTATCTAGTAATGATTAAACTAACATCAAGATATTATTTTCAAGAAATCCCCCCTAACACAGAGGGCTGTTGTCAATGTAAACAAGAAGTGTAAAAACACCAGAAACAAGACTCCAGGCACTGATAACCCTGGCCCGAAATCAGTTACCAATAATACACTATCTGATGCAAAACAGAGACTTCCAGGGAAGAAACTGCAGAACATCAGATGGTAGATGCAGAACACTACGCCTAACCACCCATAAGTGAAGACGTAAACATGGGGAAAAGAACAGAATTCATTCTGTTATCCAGCTAAAACTCCCAAGAAATTTTAGTAATAATATTACAGAAAATATGCCAAAAGCATGGGAGAATAGCAAGGGGGGACTTAAAGGAAAGGGAGAGAGGAAAACACTGAACAAGCAGTGTAACTTGATAACAAGAATGACAACAACAGGCTCTTGCCTCGAAAATAGGTAACTTAACATAATTTCATTAAAAATTTTTAAGTTACAGCCCTGATTATTTTCTGTCACTCATTTTTCCTCTCCTCCTTCTATATCCTCCTTAGAATCACCATTTCTCTAATATTTATGTGTCTGGCATCATTTAAACTGAGATTTACAAGCACAAAGATCAGTCAGATGTTAGCTGATGAAGGGCCAAACAAAGAATGATTAATGGCGCCAATTTCGGGACGTCCTTGACACTGCGCATGCGCAGTAGAGGTGAAGTATGGAGGGCCATTCAGGATATGTTTTCTTTGGTTTTAGATGCAAATTTTGGGGATTGGGGGGCAAAATTTGTGTTTGGCCCTACATTTTTAAGAGTTAGCACCAGCCATGTCTGGGTCATTGGTACAGTATAAAAATATTAGTTATTCAAGAATTCTGTTCGCAAGTGTCATCTTCCTTTCATGTTTGATAAAGAGTTAATTAACACATACCATAACAATACACCCAATTGATCAATTAATATTGATTAAAATACAAAGATTGTGAATTTATTTATTGGTGTTTAAGGTCACAGAGTTCTGCACAATGGCTAATCATGAACATGACAGTTTTATGGGTGGAGGAAGCTGGAGTACCCAGAGAGAACCACCAGCAATGGCGATCAACTGTCAGCTCCCCAACATACTAACTCCACACAAGCAGGGTTAGCATTGGTTGAAGACAGGTGCACCATCAACGTGCAGTACGCCTTAGTACACAGCGTCACCGTGCCCCCACGTGGGCAATGGGGGTGAAGTGTCTTGCCCAAGGACACAACGTGGTTGCCGCAGGTGGGATTCGAACCGAGGACCTCTCGGTTTGCAGCCTGCACCTCTACCTACTGAGCCACCACGCCCCCCACCCCCCTTATTTCTGTGTAAAATACTTATTATTGTTCTGAATCGGGGACGATAGTACTGGTTGAAGACAAGTGCACCATCGACGTGCAGCATTTAGTACACAATGCCACTGTGGGCAATGGGGAGAAGTGTCTTGCCCAAGGACACAATGCGGTTGCCACAGGGTGGGATTTGAACCAAGGACCTCTTGGCTTTCAGCCTGCACCTCTACAAACTGAGCCACTACGCCCCCTCCTAATTGATCAAGCTGGATCCCCAAAAGCCTGTATAGGGCACTACAGACATACATTGTATAACTGACTCTGTGTGTGACACAAGTCCAAGTATTAAATTCAGTCTTATAAGACAGTACATGATTACTAGCAAGAGAGAATTGACATCTAAAAACTCCAATCCTGTCAAAAATGTCCAGTGCCAATGCTATCAACATTGTGTTTGTTGTGAGAGACGAAGGCTAGGTTTACACTGATATTTATTTCTGTGTATTTATTTATTGGTGTTTAAGGTCACATATTTCTGCACAATGGCTAATCATGACCACGACAGTTGTCTGGGTGGAGAAAGCCGGAGTACCCGGAGAGAACCACCAAGCAACGGCAAGAAACTGTCAGCTCCCCAACATACTAACTCCACACAAGCAAGGTGAGCATTGGTTGAAGACAGGTGCACCATCGACGTGCAGTACGCCTTAGTGCACAGCGTCACCATGCCCCAATGTGGGCAATGGGGGTTAAGTGTCTTGCCCAAGGACACAACATGGTTGCCACAGGTGGGATTTGAACCGAGGACCTCTCGGCTTGCAGCCTGCACCTCTATCTACTGAGCCCCCCCCCCACCCCCCCCCCCCCTTATTTCTGTGTAAAATTCTTATTATTGTTCTGTACCGGGGACGAGGAGTCTCTGTCAGGGATCATCATAGTTTCATACTTGCTTGAATTAACTGGTAGAGTGCTGGAAGCCCATATTTGGGCTTTACTCTGAAGTGTCGGTACCAGCACTTAAAGGTTTCATATTTTGTGGATGTTGTTCATATCACCTTTGAAGTTAAATTATTTAGTCTGTTAGGAATTGCCTTCTTACAATTTATGGGAGAGTGCCTATTGGCACTCTCCCATAAATTGTAACAAGGAAAACATATGTAAACAAATTTTGATGACCAAAAATAATTCAGCACTCTACCAGTTAAAGCTTTGTGTTTGAGTCTAAAATTAGGAGATTTAGTTTAACCCTTTACCCAAAGTAACGGCAAAAAAGGCCAGTGCTATTCACCAAAATCGACAATCAGTTTTCATTATTTTTTCCTTTTTTGTCTCAAAAACACAGGTTATGACCCCTCTTTGGAACGAGCTCACTGAGCTCGTTCCAAAGAGGGGTCATAACCTATGTTTTTGAGACAAAAAAGGAAAACAATTAATTATTCAAGAATTTTGTTTGCAAGTGTCATCTGCTTTTTCATGTTAGGTAAAGAGTTAACGCAATTAGACCATCAGGTATGAATGAAAAAAGGAAATGTGTAAATAAATACCGCCTGGCCATACTGTGTGACTGTTAGATAAAGGGTTAACAATGATCTAGCATTACACTTGATGCATGCTTCATGGTGTCAACTGGAAAAATTATTGGGGAGCAGGGGGACCCCTCTACCTCCCTTAGTGAATGAATGATGTACGTGTATAATAAAAGTGCTCAAGTACTTACAGGTCTCAAGATTTTTCAGAATGGGTGACAGTGAATAAAGTGTCCACATTGTGCTTCTTGACACCAGTTCTGTATGCTTCATTATGTACATCAAGAGGTTAATTATAGTTCTGTAATGACTGCAATCAGATCCGAGTTGTTCTTTGCAAATGGTATTCTTCTGTTCAAAGAAAAGAAACTAGAGGATGGCCACCAAAGGGTGGCTGATTCCCCCGAAAAAAGCCTTGATAGCCATTCCAACCTTATTCGCGACACACCCTCTGGTTGTGGGCAATAATAATACCAAGTATCATTAATATTCTTGAAGGCTGTAAGAAGTTATGGAGCGGACACGAATTCCGTCTATGCCCGGACGGACAGATGGACAGATGGACAGACAGACAGACGGACGACGTCACGGGGGAATATAAAGGTCTTGGGAAGCTGATACAGTAAACTGAACAAGAGGCACTCACCTGACCAAAGTTGTTTAAAGAAGGATTTAATTAGCCTCTGTGGGGGGCGCGGTGGCTCAGTAGGTAGAGGTGCAGGCTGCAAGCTGAGAGGTCCTCGGTTCGAATTCCACCTGCGGCAACCGCGTTGTGTCCTTGGGCAAGACACTTCACCCCCATTGCCTACGTGGGGGCATGGTGACGTTGTGTACTAAGGTGTACTGCATGTGGATGGTGCACATGTCTTCAACCAATGCTAACCCTGCTTGTGTGGGGTTCGTATGTTGGGGAGCTGACAGTTGCTCGCCATTGCTCGGTGGTTCTCTCCGGGTACTCCGGCTTCCTCCACCGGTAAAACTGTCACGGTCATGATTAGCCATTGTGCAGAAATATGTGACCTTAAACACCCATAAATAATAATAATACTAATAATTAGCCTCTGTGGCCAGTCAACACTACACAGAACTAAAGTCATGTAACTATTCATAACTCTGTTGTCCAGCAACAGGATTTCTTCTGGTATTGAGATGCTACCACACGAATAATGCCAGATTTCCAGTAATGGAAAATAGAGAGCCCAAATATCAACATAGGGACTTATCTTCAAGCTTGAACTGACCAAGCACCCCCCCCCCCCCCCCCCACCCCCAATCAGGATTCTCATCACTGGATGTGACAGAAGCAGATTTTCAAAGATTATTCCTCATAGTGGACGAGGTTAGAGTAAATTTGGACTTGGTTTTTACAGACTTTTATCTTACAATCAACATGTATTTTGTCTGTATTAACTCTGCAACTGTCGTGTATCTGACCCCCTGATACAAATGTTTGTATCAGGGGTCAGATACAAGCACATTTCTTTCGCATGAGGTCCATATTTTTCTTTTTTTTCATCCGTACGAATAAATAGTTTGTTATATATTCGTCTACATTCTTGACTTATCCCCAATATATTGTAAGATAAAATGATTATTACCATTATGTGGATGTACAAAATATGTATCCGAGTCTTGCTCCGGGTTCTAAGGGTAGATCACGACTCGTCTTCGACTCGCTGTGATCTGACCTTAGAACCCTGAGCTCGACTCAGATACATATTTTGTACATCCACATAATGGTAATAATCTCTATGTATCAGACTCCCTTAAGGATGGTGTATACCATATATCACAAGATTCTGATTGGGGGATCATGAGAAGATTTTTAAAGAATATCTTTCTCATTGCACAAGTTAAAATTCTGACTCCAGTAAGGGGCCCATATATTAATTAAGGAACTTCATTTAAACAACCTTCAATCTGACCCCTGTAAGGATGCTGTATCCTAAACAACAAAATATTCTGACTGGTGGATCTGAAGAAAATGATTTTTAAAGATTATTCCCATACTGTGTTAAGATGAAGAGCTCAATAATTCACCAATAGGCTTGATTTTGAAAAATTTGAATCTAATCTCTCTACGGATTCTGGAAACCATATATCAAAAAATTCTGACGGGTGGTGGTTCTAGAGAAAAGGAGTTTTAAAGAATATTAAAATTCAGGCTCCCATAGGGAGCACAAATATTGACAAAGGGACTTGGTTTGAACAAACATAGATCTGAGCTCCCTAAGGATGCTGTATACCAAATATCAAAAGATTCTGACTGGTAGATCTGAAGAAGTTATCAACAAAATATTCTGACTGGTGGATCTGAAGAAAATGATTTTTAAAGATTATTCCCATACTGTGTTAAGATGAAGAGCTCAATAATTCACCAATAGGCTTGATTTTGAAAAATTTGAATCTAATCTCTCTACGGATTCTGGAAACCATATATCAAAAAATTCTGACGGGTGGTGGTTCTAGAGAAAAGGAGTTTTAAAGAATATTAAAATTCAGGCTCCCATAGGGAGCACAAATATTGACAAAGGGACTTGGTTTGAACAAACATAGATCTGAGCTCCCTAAGGATGCTGTATACCAAATATCAAAAGATTCTGACTGGTAGATCTGAAGAAGATATTAACTGGGGGACTGTAACAATGTTGTATATCAAATAGTAAAAGATTATGACTGGTAAAAATTGAGATTCATAAATAAGACCTTCTACTATTGAACAAAGTTCAAATTTGGGCGGCTGTATTGAGCTGAATATGAACCGAGAGGCTTAATTTTAACAAAATGGTATCTGAGCCAACTATGGATGCCATACACTAAATATCAAAAGATTCTGATCAGAGAATATTTTTTGTATAATTTTTGCAAATATGCAGACTCTGCATTTTTTTTATTCCCTCTTCAGTACACTATGACATAACTGATGGCAATCAGGGACGCCGGAGCCAGGGGTGGGGTGGGGAAGGCGGTGGGGGGGGGGGGGGGGGGTTAGGGGGCTTTAGCCTCCCTAACCATATCTTTTTCACTGGATGGGGCTGCTCTGTCTGATAAATGACCAAGCCTAAATATGTTTTGACGACATTCTTGTATCCAGTTTCCGCGAGAAATGTTAGTCACTGTCTTGTGTAATTCTTTGTTCGTCCCTTGAATGAATGTGCGGGTTATCAAGTAAAAGTCGCCAGTCGTGTTTCATAAGATTATGCTCCTCACACAGGCCGCCTGTGTGTGTGTGTGTGTGGGGGGGGGGGGGGGGGGGTGGAATAATCTTATCAAATGCGAACTGCGTATATTTTTCTCATCATGTCAAAAATTGAGTTTATTAACACTCAGTATACAAACCACGAATACTATTCTCGATTGAGACTCAATCAAGAATAGTATTCGTGGTTTGTATACTGAGTGTTAATAAACTATGGTCGGCCCATCATGCCCTTACCCCTCCCCCCTCCCCCAATCCGAAATTCGCTCCGGCGTCAATGGCAATTTTTATTTTACCATTCTATTCTACTGATCCTAAGGATGCTTCATATCAAATAACACATTTCTGTTCCATGCGTTTTGGGAACTATCTATTTCTATTTTTACCTTTTGGGGTTCCCATGAAGATGTTTTTGGGGTTTTTTTTGGCATGAATCATGCACTTATGACTCAATAGTATCACACATCAAATTTAGTTCAAATCGGCTAATCAGATGAGAAAACAGTAATTTTGGGTGGGACCAAAAATCTTGCCCCTCCCATTACAAAGGCAAATATTGCTCCCTGAACTTTGTTTGAACAAATTTGATTCTACACTTCAAAAGGAAGCTCAGGACCAAATATAAAGTCACTGTACCCATTGCATCACAGCAAGAATTTGGGAGCATTTTCCACACCATTTACCAAATCAAGGCAACTACATCTCACTAAAGTTTACCACAATCAGCTGTGTAATGCGTGGGTTCACTTCATATTCCCAGGGCTTATATTTCAACGAGAATCCACGAATCGATTCACGCAAAGATTCGCACAACAAAACCAGTGAGAATCCGTGTAGATCCTCACTGCACACCTGCTAGGATTCGCGTGAAAAAATGACTCAATTTAATCCTTTGCCCAAAAGTGCCAGATAATTAACCAGTACAAAGATACATGACCTGAAATATCATGATACTATGTCAATAAGATTGTACACATATGGCTGTCATTGGAACCGGCTCAATGAGCCGGTTCCAATGACATCTATATCTGTAAGGTTTTACGGATAAATATTGTTTATTTTTTTTAAATATCAAATTCAGTTTATGTTTTAAAAATTAAAAAAGCTGTGTTGGGTAAAGGGTTAACATATGTTATCACTATACAACAGGATTCCAGCCATCGTGGTCTCATGGGATCCTGGCACACCCATAGCCGGCATGGATTCTCGCAACCATTTTCATGAGAATCCGAATGGATTCTCCCAAATTTGGATGAAATATAAGCCCCGATTCCTCATACTGCACACAGTTAAAATTCGGGCTCCTACAGGGAGCCCAAATAGAAGCCCATTTGGATTTGATTTGAACAAACTTGAATCCCCCCACACTGAGGATGGCAAATACTATGTAACAAAGGAATCTGAGTCATGGATGGTAAAAAGATGACTTTTTAAAGAATAGTCTTTATATGTCACTACCGTAAGTTAAAATAGGGAGCCCAAATATGACCCTTGGAACTTGATTTGAACAAACTTGAATCTGAACTTCTTAAGGATGCTGCATATCAAATATCAAAAGATTGTGACTGGTAGATCTGAAGAAGATTTTTAAAGAATATTCCTCAAATTGCACTAAGTTGAAGTTCGAGTTCCCACAGAGAGCCCAAATATGACCGCGGGATTTAATTTGAATAAACCTGAATCTGCACACCCTAAGGACGCTCTCTACCAATTATCAAAAGAGATGAAGAAGAAGATTAAAAGAACATTTTACTTATATAGGACAGAGTTATTTTTGGGTTCCCACAGGGAGCCCAAATATGAATCCAGGGACTTGATTTGAACAAACTTGTATCTTCCACTACTAAGGATGCTACATACCAAATATCAAAAGATTCTGCCTGATGGAGAAGAAGGATTTTAAAAAATATTCCTCATATTATAGTAACTTAAAATTCAGGCTTCCACAATGAGCCCAAATATGACTCCAGGGACTTGATTTAAATAGACTTCATGCTGAACCCCCTAAAGATGCAGTATACCAAATATCAAGAGATTTTGAGTGGAAGATCTGAAGAGGATTTTTAAATAAATTTCCTCATGTTGCAACAAGTTAAAATTGAGGTTCCCATAGAGAGCCTAAATATTAAACCAGGGACATGATTCAAACAAACCTGAATCTGACTCCTCTAAGGATGTTGTATACCAAGTATCAAAAGATTCTAATGGGCAGTTCTCAAAGAGAAATTTTTTTTTAATTTTGTAAAATAATTTTCTGGATGCTAACAGAATTATACCTCTTGTGGTGCCCACTGTGGGCCGGGCAGCTTTATTTGAACAAACTTGAATTGATATATGATAAGGAACATGCAGGTCAAATTTGGTCCAATTCGGCCAGACAAATGGATGGAGGGATGGATGACGAGCGGATAGTGATTACTAAAGCTCTCCCTGAGTTTTGGTCAGGTGAGCTAAAAAATCGAGAAGACTAACACAATTATTTTTTTCAGTGACCGCATAATTCTAATGTTTTGACAGTAATAAAGTGACATAAACATACATGCATTATCAGTTAATGATTATGTACCATCATAACTTTTAGTTGTTGTACAATAAATTACTAATACTTTAGACACAAAACAAACAAAACTTGCTGAGAATTTTTCGGCTTACTCCTGTTCACCCTGAACACCGATGTTAATAATAATAATAATAATAATAATAATAATAATAATAATAATAATTGATTTTCTAGAGCGTAAAACCACAAATGGTGCTCTAAAACGCTTGACAGAAATAAATACACTTTTCTGAAATGAAGAGTCACATCTGTTTTGGTTGCCTCTTAGAGAGGTTTAGGAGAATGCTTCAGTAAATAGGAAAGTTTTAAGATTTCTTTTGAATACATCGAGAGTTTCTAAAGTTCTGACCCTAATTGGCAGGGAATTCCACAATCTGGGACCCACGATGGAGAACACACTATCATGAGCCTGATTAGATCTGCTAAAAGGTACAACTAGTTGAATTTGGTTTTTAGATCAGAGACTGTGCGTTGGTTTATATACAGTGAGGAGCTAACCCTTTACCTAACGTATCAGCCAAAACCGGCCAGCGATATTCTCAAAATCGCCAGTTAATTTTCATTATTTTTTCATTTTTTGTCTCTAAAACATAGGTTATGACCCCTCATTGGAACAAGCTCGTTCCAATGAGGGGTCATAACCTATGTTTTTGAGACAAATGAAAGTGTCAATGACACTGTAGCTCAACTTGTTAAGACATGTACATGTATAGTATGAGACACAGCAATGACAAATATCTAGGTAATGACCTGATAACAAAGGTACATATAAAGTATTGTAATGGTCTGTACATAAATACTGACCGTAGCCTGTAACAAATGTATAGGTAAAGTATTGTAAAGGTGGGTGACAGTCAGATGCTAAACTAGAAAAGAAATCTGAGTCCCAGAGTGGGTCTGACTGTACCCCAAAATATTTGTTCTCATAGCACAGTGATAACAAAGGCACCCCAAAACACACTCGTTCCTGTCCCAAGGTGAAAACAAAGGGACCCAAGATTCGTGAAGATCAGTTCATAAATACAGACTGATTGCACTAATTTTGGTACAAAATGGCTGCTGGTGGCCATCTTGAATTTTGGACCACACCCAAAAACACTCGTTCTCATCCCACGGTGATAACAAATGTACCCAAGAAGTTTCGTAAAGATCGGTTCATAAATACGAATACGGCCTCTAGCCTGAGCCATATAGAAGTTGTGTACAAAAAACTGATTAGACCTAATTTCGGTACAAAATGGCCACTGGTAGCCATCTTGAATTTTGGACCGCACCCAGAAACACTCGTTCTCATCCCAAGATGATAACAAAGGTACCCAAGACGTTTCGTGAAGATCGGTTCATAAATACAGACTCTAGCCCGAGACGTATTGACATGTGTACTTACTGTGTGTAAGTAGCACTGAAAAAATCAAAGTTCATCTAATTTGCATAATTTCTGCACGAGAAAAAAAAACGTATTATATATGATGTATCCCATGGTACTAAACATTCACACAAAAAATTATTCAAATCAGCGCTTTCATATGGAAGTTCTGTGCAAAAATCTGATTGCACCTAATTTTGTACAAAATGGCTGCCATCGGCCATCTTGAATTTCTGACCGGACCCCAAAACACTCGTTCTCGTTCTCGTCTCACAGTGATACCAAAGGTACCCAAGAAGTTTCGTAAAGATTGGTTCATAAATACCGCCTCTAGCCCGAGCCGTATTGGCATTTGCACTTACAGTGCTGAAAGTAACACCAAAAAACATCAAAGTTAGTCTAATTTGCATAATTTACGCACGAGAAAAAAAACTGTATTATAGATGATGTATCCCATGGTACTAAACATTCATACAAAAAATTATTCAAATCAGCGCTTTCATATGGAAGTTCTGCGCAAAAAACTGATTGCATCTAATTTTGTACAAAATGGCTGCCAGCGGCCAACTTGAATTTCGGATCAGACCCAAAAATACTCGTTCTCGTCCCACGGTCATAACAAAGGTACCCAAGAAGCTTCGTAAAGATCGGTTCATAAATGCGGCCTCTAGCCCGATCCGTATTGAATTGTTGACGGACAGACGGACGACTGGCCATGGCATAAGCTCAAATTTGGCTTCGGCAAAGATGAGCTAAAAATGAAAATAATAGTTATTCAAGAATATTTTTTTGCAAGTGTTGTCTGCTTTTCATGTTAGGTAAAGGGTTAATTAATCACTTGTAGCAAGTTATAGTCTTATCAAAACAGAGAGGGATAAATGTTGTAGGTGTGTTTGTCACCTCTCGTGTCCAGTGAACAAATTCCGGCAGTGACTGGCAGTGATGTGTTTATTTTTCTCGCTATTTGAAATAATGATTTTAGTATTTCAATTTTTATTTTCATTATTTTTAATTTAATGAAAGTATCAATGACTCTGTAGCTTAACTTGACTGTGTGTTATGTTTGATGAAAAGGATAATGTTCGATGTTTATAAAAGGATTATCAAATACGACAAGAATTGTGATAATTGAGAATATGTTAATTTCTGTTCGTTGTATGCTTTGTTTTCAATAAAAATAATTTGAGGTGTAGACCAGTTGTACTGAAGAATTGATGGGTGGGTTAAAGTGGCCCTCACAGTTAATGTATGTCAACCAAAGTTACCAAGTTACAGTGAAATTATTCCAAAACGAGTCATCCTATGAAGTTACAATGAAATCCCTTCATAAATACAGCCTGTAGACTGTGCTAAAGGTTTTCGGGCCTGGGTAGCCATCACGGTTGATCGATCGCAACCAAAAGGGGACTATGTACAGACTAAGAGTGGGTCTTTACTTGCCAATTGCTCGTACAGCTTCACGCCACAGTATTGGAGGTCTCACGCACCCGAATATCCTGCTGGTAAACCTTATTTTAAGATTTGGAATGGGGGGGGGGGGGGGTAACGCTAATGTTATATGTGCAATTATTTCACCTTTCTGCGGATCATCTGGACTTGAACCTCTCTACCTACCAAAATATTTTTTATTTTTTATTTTTTTTTTTTCAGATCTTAGATACTTATTTACAAGCAAAAACATTTTCTATGAACTAATTTTATAATGAGTAACAATACATAATATAAAATAGCGAAGTTTCTTATTTTTCACTGTGACATGAATTTGCTGCACTACAGAGATGGGGTGATGACAAATGATGTAGAGCTGCCGTGTGTGTTTTATCAGAGTTAAGGTCCTACAATCTACATGTGCATCAAGCACATACTTTTCACCTAATTGCTTAACCGAAATAAAGGGAACTTGAAAATTACCAGAAATACCTTAAATGTATACACAAAGTAATGGCTAAAACTGAATATATACAAAAATCACTCTAAAAGTTCATTACTTTTCAATCTTCCTCCCCCAAACTTTTTATTGGATCTGGTTGCACTTTTCCAAGATTTAGGTAAAGCATTTATAATATCCTGAAAAACTGTAAATGGGGTGTTGATGTTATACTTGTTGGAGAAGTCAGCAAAGGTTAGGAGACCATTGTTTTCAGAAACTAAGCATTTATGAAGTAAATACCTTTATTACACCAAGTTTTATTGAAAAAAAAAGTTGCCTGTTAACTTTTATTTCATTATTTAGGAACATAGTTTCACCCTAAAATATAAGGTACATGTACCGCAATAAGTCAGCCAGTAAGAATGTATCGTCATCATTCAGTTCAACATTCACGAATGCAATGACTATGTCCGTGCTTGTTTGTACCTGGCTTTATGTTTTTCTCCTACTATCTGGTGACAATGAGACCATCCCGGACCCTCATATGCATCGGTGATATCAAGCTCTGACAATTCAATTATTGAAGATTATGGTGTCTTCCCACTAGACCAATTCCCTTTAGACCAATTCCCTAATTCTCAAAAGACCAATTACCCTTAGACCAACTACATACTGTTATTGATTAAGGGTTGATGAAGAATAATTAAGAAAACATTTACTTACTGATAAGCTTTTTATTTGATAAAAAAAATATTTATATGCATAACATACAAAAAATATAGGTTTATAACATTTCAGCATAGCTCAGTACATATGCATACATTTTACAAAAAAATGAGGTCCCCAGAGGGTGAATTTGGTGATGCTACCCTGCATAGCAGGGTAGCATCACTAAATTTACCCTCTGGGAACCTCAACCTGAATCAAGGTCTCAAACATAAACAGAAAGAGGTACCCAAAGGATAAACTGGCCCACTGTATGAGATACATTCAGCAAATTCACCCTCTGGGGACCTCATTCTGCAAATGACAGACCGCTTATTTTCAGACTTGAATATCAATAACATTAAATACATTTATAAATCTAAGGGGAATTGGTCTTGTGGGAATTGGTCTAGTGGGAATGAACCAAGATTATCCAAATCATACGTCAACAGGGCTTAATCTCCTCCACTTGAACATCCAAAGCCTAAAACCCAAACTTGACATTTTAAGATTTGAACTCGTCAACCATGATATATGTGTGCTTACGGAATCATGGCTCCAGAGCAGTGACGATAACTCGAATTTGGAAATCTCTGGGTTTCATGACCCGATAAGAAAAGGTCGGCCTTCCAGGGGAGGCAGTATCGTTATCTACCTCAGAAACTCAATAGCATTCATACATTGCCCTGATTTGGAAACTGTCAATCTTGAGTGTATCTAGTTGCAGATACTTACGGCTAAAAAAAGTTTCCTCCATGGGGCCTTCTACAGACGGCCTAATTCAGGGACCGAAACCTGGAATCTTATTTTGACTTCTGTTGAAAGAACATTAGATGTACAAACGCTTCCCGTGATAATAACAGTGACTTTAACGACGATCAACTCCAATCCAACAACGGCCCAGTCCAGAACCTTTTGAACCTTTATAAGTTGTCTCCGGTTGTACTAAATACAGCAAGTCCCTAATAAGTCCCTAAGTCCCGAAGTCCCTAAGTCCCCTCGGATACAAAATACAGCAAATCCCTCAAAACACACCGCTAATAGTGTCAAAAATTAAAAGTTAGAGACTTTATCATAGAACTGCATGTTGACTATTTATTTTTGTTTTTATTTGTTTGTTTTTTTCAAATTTAAAAGCAGTAAATGCTTGACAATCTTTTGTTGTTTTGAACAGCAGTTCCGGCAATGTCCGAGTCGCGTGTGTGTAAAATAAAAATACAACTTAAAAGAGATGCTTTTGAAATGCTATCTGAAAATGTTTTTTTGATACTTACTTGTTTTAATTTGTTATTTATTTTTTTTTATTATTTCATTTTTGTTTGTTGTTTGTTTATTTTATCATATTTAAAGAAGGTCCACCGGCTTGAGCACTCTAATATTTTACCTGTTCAAAACAAGCTAGTGCTTAAGTTCTGTCCAGCTTTCATCCACAATTAAATCTCTCTGTTCTGACACTGGCTGCTAAAAGTGCAGAGAAATAAATAAATAAATAGTTTAAGCAAAACTAGTCGATGCAAGTCATAATGGGTGAAACAAACACAAACACGGTTTACACCGAATAGCAAGCTTGCTTTAATTTCATCATGTTTTGTGAATTAAATCTAGAAAATAATTTACGAAAATCATCAATGAGAAGCATGCTTTGAAAATTACAATTTCAGTAAATAATGTAATAAATAATTATAAACAACGAAACTGCCAACCCAAATTTCTGAAGTGTTTGTTTATAAACAGTCAAAAAAGTTCCGAATTTATCTTTATCGATGAAAAAGCTCAATATCTTCTTAATAATTGCACATAATAAACAAATTTGACAGTCCTTTGCAAATTCATGTCTGAGGTTAAATTTTGTGAGTGCTTTACATGATACGTGATGATCAAAACGGAAATCCCAGTAAATCGCACTTTGGAAAGTAATAAAACCCACTAATTCTGTTTTTTCTATTTTAAGCAGGTACCCACAGATGTTTTCTTCTTGATCTTCCACTCCCCAATAACCGCTGTGGAAAAACTCTACCCATTATGGATCTTAGTCAGAACTTTGAACATCCTTCACTCCATCCCTAGAAGTGGTCATCCACCTCAAGGGAGGCGAGCGTTGGTCCTGCGTCCCACCTCCAGCCCTTTTTTGTAAATGCCACAGTGCGCCTCTAGGTCCCGGCCAAATATATTACCATGCAGTTACACTCAAGTCATGCAAGTGGGTTGGGCTCCAGGCTGGGGCGGAGGGAGGTGGGTATGTTTTTTTCTTCTCTTTTTTTCACTTCACAAGCACGCTCACCATCTCCTTCTGCAGTTTTTTTTTCAGTTTCTAATTCGGAATTTCGGATATCTCGAGCTAACCGTTATGGACATATCTTTTTTTACACCATCTCCTTGGGCTTGGAGGAGATGGGCCTGCCACAACAATTTTTATTCATTTCACGTTCATAGAAGGGCTGTCCCCAACGAGCGTCATTGGGGTTGGTGATTCCAAAAGTAGCTTTTTGTTTGCAAAACCACTCTTTCACGCAACAATATCAAAATAACTGGCAATGACAAAAGTGGACTACGTGTCATACCAAACCTACAAGATCGTCTGCAAGTCATCAACAAGATCGTTAGACACACAACCAAGGGGGACTGAAAAGCAGCGATGCCAAGCAGCCACAAACCTTTCACCAGGTGCTTGTGGCGGCTAAACCAACATACCATATCGCCAGTAATAGTATCTCTGATCTATCCAACAAAGTTTAAACTAAATTTTTTATGGAAATAAAGGTAAGGCCACACAAAGTAGATCTTTTGTTTCTCTGGCCATTATTTGTAAAATTGCATGTGGGCGAGCGGTTTTTTATTTTATTTTTTATTTTTTGTAATTATTTCTTTGCCATTAAAAGTTCATGTTCTTGGTTTTTGTTTTAGGACTCATAATCTACGGAATATCACGGGTGGTGGTGTATTTCGTCCCTTGAGAGCAAAAAGGCTTTGCAATGCTGAAGCATTGCAAAGCCTTCTTGCACTCAAGGGACAAATTTATCAATTTTTTTAACTTGGGTAAAATATCAGACATAAACCATTTAATTTTTACTTTTTTAAAGTTTACATTGGTTATAAAAAGAGAGCATGCGGCAGCCAAAAGGACCATGTGGGAGGGCCTGAGAAACAGATTTTCAATTTTTTTAGGCCTACAGCAGAGCAATAGGGGACTCTGCAATTTATTTTAAAAATGAAAAGGTCAATGACACTGTAGCTTAACTTGTGTGTTGTGTTTGATGAAAAGAATAATGTTCAATGTTTATGAAAGGATTATGAAATAAGACAAGAATTGTGATAATTGGGAATATGATATTCATTTCTGTTCCCTGTATGCTATGTTTTTGATAAAAATAATATGAGGTATAGACTGTCCTAAAGAGCTGAGGGGTAGGTTAATATGACCTCACAGTTAATGTATGTGGCCCTCACTATTAACGAATATCAACGAAAGTTACCAAATTACAGTGAAATTATTCCAAAACGAGTCATCCTGTCAAGTTACATTGAAATCCCTTCATAAATATGGCCTGTAGACTGTGCTAAAGGTTTTCGGGCTTCGGGCCCTTGTAGCCGTCAGTTTCCCAATTGCGTCCAAAGGGGACGTTCTCATCTAGACATTATATGAAGTCAACCTACCAAGTTACAATGAAATCCCTTCATAAATATGACCTGTAGACTGTGCTAAAGGTTTTGGGCTTGGGCAGCCATCAAGGCTGAATGCTCGCGACCAAAAGGAGACGTTCTCATCTAGACATTATTTGGAGTCATCCTACCAAGGTACAATGAAATCCCTTCATAAATATCACCTGTAGACTGTGCTCAAGGTTTTCGGGCTTACGGCCTCTGTAGCCGTCACAGTTGCCTAATGGGGCTGTTCTCATCTAGACATTATATCATAATATGAAGTCAAACCTACCAAGTTACAATGAAATCCCTTCATAAATATGAACTGAAGACTGTACTAAAGGTTTTCAGGCTTTGGGCTAGGGCAACCATCATGGTTGAATGATTGCAGCCAAAAGGGGACATTCTCATCTGGGCATCATCTTGAGTGATCGTACGAATTTACAATGAAATCCCTTCATAAATATGACCTGTAGACTGTGCTCAATATTTTTGGGCTTCGGGCACCTGTAGCCATCACAGTTGACCAATCACGATCAAAAGAGGATGTCATCATCTAGGCATTATATGGAGTCAACCTAACAAGTTACAATGAAATCCTTCCACAAATACGACCTAAAGACTATGCTAAAGGTTTTTGGGCTCGGGCAGCCATCAAGGCTGAATGATCGAGACCAAAAGGGGACGTTCTCATCTAGACCTTATTTGGAGTCATCCAACCAAGCTACAATGAAATCCCTTCATAATTATGACCTGTAGACTGTTCTAAAGGGTTTCGGGCTTCGGGCCCCTGTGGCTGTCACAGTTTCCCAATCGTGTCCAAAAGGGGACATTCACATCTAGACATTATATGAAGTCAAACCTACCAAGTTACAATGAAATCCCTTCATAAATATGACCTGTAGACTGTGCTAAAGGTTTTCGGGCTTCGGGCTCAGGCAGCCATAATGGCTGAATGATCGGAACCAAAAGGGGACATTCTCATTCTGGGCTTCATCCGGAGTGATCTTACGAAGTTACAATGAAATCCCTTCATAAATATTACCTGTAGACTGTGCTCAAGATTTTCGGGCTTCGGGCACCTGTAGCCACCACAGTTGTCCAATTACGTCCAAAAGGGGATGTCATCATCTTGGCATTATAAGGAGTCAACCTAACAAGTTACAATGAAATCCTTCCATAAATACAACCTATAGACTATGCTAAACGTCTTTAGGCTCGGGCAGCCATAAAGGCTGAATGATTGGACCAAAATGGGATGTTCTCATGTAGACATTATTTGGAGTCATCCTACCAAGCTACAATGAAATCCCTTCATAATTATGACCTGTAGATTGTTCTAAAGGTTTTCTGGCTTCGGGCCCCTGTAGCCGTCACAGTTGCTCAATCATGTCCAAAAGGAGACGTTCTCATCTAGACATTATACGAAGTCAACCTACCAAGTTACAATGAAATCCCTTCATAAATATGACCTGTACACTGTGATAAATAAAGGTTTTCGGGCTTCGGGCTCAGGCAGCCTTCATGGCTGAATGATCGCAACCAAAGGGGACAATCTCATCTGGGTATCATCTGGAGTGATCCTACGAAGTTACCCTGAAATCCCTTTATAAATATGACCTGTAGACTGTGCTCAAGGTTTTCGAGCACCTGTAGCCATCACAGTTGACCAATCACGACCAAAAGGGGATGTCATCATCTAGGCATTATATGGAGTCAACCTAACAGGATACAATGAAATCCTTCCATAAATATGACCTTTTGCCTATGCTAAAGGTTTTTGGGCTCGGGCACCCATTACACCCCCCCCCCCCCCCCACCCCCTGAGAAGTCAGCCCAAACAATTCTGGAGAAGTCGGCCCCACAAACTACAGGAGAACTCGGCCCATAGAAGTCGGTCCCCAACAATTTAGGAGAAGTCGGCCCACGAAAGAAGTCAGCCCCACAAACTAATAAGGGTAGCGTTTAGCTCCGCATTTTATTTTGTCAAATGGCTGAGGGGGTTGGGGAGGGGATTAGGATGCTTCGATGGAAGTGGACAAAACATAAGAAGGCTTCTTTCGACTGAGTGGCAAAAAAAAGCCTTTTTGGGTTTGCAAAAATGACAACATAACAGGGTTTTGTTTTCAATATTTAATTAAGATAATAAAATGAAAGTGTCAATGACACTGTAGCTCAACTTGACAAACTTGAGCTTGATAAGTTATAAATGAAATGGCAAAATTGAAGATCATTGGGACCAATGTCAGTTTTTTGCCAGTGGCAACATTTTTTGACAGAAACCGAAGAAAATTGATAGCTCCCATCTAGAGGCCTCCCCAAACAAGCATGCCAGGTTTCAAAGCAATCCGATCATAAATGTGCCCTGTATTGTGGTCTGACTAGACTAAATTCTAAGAACGTTGGCCGTGGCAACATTTTTTGACGGAAATGGAAGAAAATCGATAGCTCCCATCTAGAGGTCACCGTAAATAAGCATACCAGGTTTCAAAGCAATCTCATCATAAATGAGCCCTGTAGGGTGAGCCAAAGGGAAATATTGTGGTCTGACTAAACTAAGTTCTAAGAATGTTGGCTGCGGCAACATTTTTTGATGGAAATTGAAGAAAATCGATAGCTCCCATCTAGAGGTCACCCCAAACAAGCATGAAAGGTTTCAAAGCAATCCGATCATAAATGTGCCCTGTAGGGTGTGCCAAAGGGAAATATCGAGTCTTCTGACTAAACTAAGTTCTAAGAACGTTGGCCGCGGCAACATTTTTTGATGGAAATTGAAGAAAATCGATAGCTCCCATCTAGAGGTATCCCCAAACAAGCATACCAGGTTTCAAAGCAATCAAATCATAAATGTGCCCTGTATGGTGTGCCAAAGGGAAATATTGTGGTCTGACTAAACTGAGTTCAAAAAACGTTGGCCGCGGCAACATTTTTGGACGGAAATTGAAGAAACTTGATAGCTCCCATCTAGATGTCACCCCAAACAAGCATGCCAGGTTTCAAAGCAATCCGATAATAAATGTACCCTGTAGGGTGTGCCAAAGGAAAATATTGAGTCTTCTGACTAAACTAAGTTCTAAGAACGTTGGCCGCGGCAACATTTTTTGACAGAAATTGAAGAAAATCGATAGCTCCCATCTAGAGGTCTCCCCAAACAAGCATACCAGGTTTCAAAGCAATCTGATCATAAATGGGCCCTGTAGGGTGTGCCAAAGGGAAATATTGAGGTCTGACTGAACTAAGTTCTACGAACGTTGGCCGTGGCAACATTTTTTGCCGGAAATTGAAGAAAATCGATAGCTCCCATCTAGAGGTCACCCTAAATAAGCATACCAGGTTTCAAAGCAATCAAATCATAAATGTGCCCTGTATGGTGTGCCAAAGGGAAATATTGTGGTTTGACTAAACTAAGTTCTAAGAACGTTGGCCGCGGCAACATTTTTTGACAGAAATTGAAGAAAATCGATAGCTCCCATCTAGAGGTCACCCCAAACAAGCATACCAGGTTTCAAAGCAATCTGATCGTAAATGTACCCTGTAGGGTGTGCCAAAGGGAAATATTGAGGTCTGACTAAACTAAGTTCTACGAACGTTGGCCGTGGCAACATTTTTTGCCGGAAATTGAAGAAAATCGATAGCTCCCATCTAGAAGTCAGCCTAAATAAGCGTATCAGGTTTCAAAGCAATCAAATCATAAATGTGCCCTGTAGGGTGTGCCAAAGGGAAATATTGTGGTTTGAATAAACTAAGTTCTAAGAACGTTGGCCGCGGCAACATTTTTTGACGGAAATTGAAGAAAATCGATAGCTCCCATCTAGAGGTCACCCCAAACAAGCATAAGAAGTTTCAAAATAATCTGATCATAAATGCGACCTGTAAGGTGTGCCAAAGGAAATTGTGGACGTACGTACTAACGTACTAACATACTAACGTACTAACGTACGTACGCCGACGGACGAGAAGTGATGGCAATAGCTCAGCTTGACTTTGTCAAGTTGAGCTAAAAACATGCAGTATTTTTTATTTCTAACTTAAAACTAATAAAAGTGAGTACAACCTTAATCAAATTTATTCTACAATACTTCTTCCATGAGTCGACTTCGTTTGGGGCCAACTTCTCTCGTGGGCAGACTTCGTTTGGGCCGACTTCTCTCATGGGCCGACGTCTCTTGTGGGCCGACTTTGTTTTGGGCTGACTTCTCTCGTGGGCCGAGTTTGTTTGGGGCCGACTTCTGTATCCATTAGTTCGTGTGCCGTTTCGACTTATGTCAACTTATGGTAAATGTACTGTTGTACATGTGTAATTGTCTTTGATAGTAACCTTTCTAGTCAGTTTATATTCAGAACATTCGTAATGTTTACGACAATAAGCGTGTTGTGATGTCTTCTCTTTATAATACTGTTTTTGGTTCATAAAAGAAATTTCGATACAAACATGTGCACATCTTGATGTCTTCTATCTGATGTCTTTGCAAACATGCACTCTCGTAAAATGTCGAAGGGAGGTAATCCAAACTTGTTTGCTGCAAGAGCTTGGATTTTAAAGAATATCCCCACATGTTTTTGAACCTGTAGTGTTTTGTCGGTTTGTTACTGTGAGTAATCATTTCACAGCTCACATCGACGATTGCAGTGATTTACCGTCTTTATGGCAGTCCCAATAGCGGATAGCTTACACGCTTTTTAAAATTTCATTACAAGATTCACAGCTTGGCTAAATTTGCCGTAAATAAAATATATCTTAACCACTACTTTCAAGGAAACGCCATAATGGTTCAGAATATTTATTTCAGCATTCTTATTATATATTTTCCATAACAAAAAAGTGTCATTCATTAAATAAAGATTGCGTCTGGTGGCCGTTTTTTTTTTATTAACAGTATTTGCTTTTACTTTCAGCGTGTCAAACTTCTCTGGAATGTGGGCTGCAGATAAAAGTGGCAGGGCCAATAATTGTTTGAAGTACGTACATTAAGGTCCCTGTTTTCTATATATCACGATCCGAAACCCAGATCTTGAACTCTTCTCGTGGGGGCGGAGTGGGGGTAGTGAAAATGGAATATCAGTTTTCCATATTTTGAGACCGATAGGCTTGGGGGGGGGGGGGGGTGTTAGTCTCTGTCAGTCATGTGATGGGCAGTGACTGGTGTCATTTGGGTGTGTAATCTAGTCCTTTAAATCTTATTCTGTTTGCTTGAGTGTAAAAGATTATGAAATGCATGGTTGATGATCAATTGATTATTTGTTACCCACAAACATGAATTGATCACATCACTAAAATAGTGTTTTCTGTAATATTTGTAAAAAAATCCAGTCATTTTATGTATTATAAACTAAATGGACTAAACGATTCATTTAATGAAAGATGAGAGAGCTCTGGCATTTGAATTAAACTGTTGAGATCTGCGCCGATCACGATTCCATTCTCGTGGTCAAACATGGCCCAGTGTGAAGAGCCGATTACCTCACACACGTAATTGTAGTCGTTGACTCGCTAGACTCGTGGTAGAGCGTTCATCTCGTGATATGAGTTGAAACTTCGATTACCCTTATTTCTGAATAAAGTTTTTGATCAGCAACATGTTTTAAATACTTCTGGGATGTGTCAAAGGCATAGAAATTAGTGCTGGACTAAACCGTTTATTACTTTGTAAGTTAAATGATCTTTGAACGATGTAATTTCAACATGAGTACACAGTATATAAGTAAATATCAGGGTATTTAACACCTTCTAGTTGACGTGCTTAATTGGCTTTGAGGTAAATTTATTTGGTTCAAGATAAGAAGGACCCAGGTTCAGTTCCATGCCGAAACATTCAACAAAAAGGGAAAGGCGAGCAGGTAAAACAATCCTGTAACTTTTGAAACCCCGAAAAAATACGTTTTGTGTCGAAATTGTGTTTTAACAATATGTTTTACGTGTTTATTGGAATGTAGCAACAGGACAGAAAATAAGCACTGGACTACAACTTCTGTTACTTTCTGAGTCAAATGATCTTTAATCGATGTAAATTCAAGTTTAGTACCACAGTATATAAGCAAACATTAGATTATTATTTAAAACCTTCCTTTGTCTACGAATAAATTTGTTTGATTTCAGAGAGGAGGACCACGCTGAGACATTAAAAACCAAAATATGCAAAACAAGAAGAAAATGATAAGATTATAAGAATAACTTCTACGCTCTCTAACAAAGTCTGAAAACCTTAACGTTTTTATCAATCCCCACAATGTCATCATATCTCATTACTTTATTTTGTTTTATTTGTTTTAGATCTTTTCAATAAAATCAAACTCTCCCACTGGAATTTAAATCAAATGGTTTTGCGCGCCGAAGGCGCGCAGGAACGATTTTGGGGAGCAAGCCCCTTTCGACCCTCATTAGCTGTAGAATTTTGAAGTGTCAGACCGTGGTAAAGGAGAAGTTGTCAGTTCTTAGCGGCGCTTGTCTCTTTTCTGCTTTGTTTTCAGAGGTGGAGGTTTAGAAGGATAGACAGTGGTAGTTGGTGTTGTTGGTGGGCTTCCTGATGGTGGTTGCTGAGTTTTGTAGGGTCTGGTCCTTGCCGAGTCTGGAGTGGTTGTGTGTGATTGCTGAGTCTTTTGTTGTTGTATGTTTCTGGCGTCTATTTGTTTTTTGGCTTCTTCGATTTGTTGGAGGAGTAGTTGGTGCTTCCTGTCCATCTCTTGCCCGTGAAGGTCCCCTTGTATTTTGTTTTCCCGTATGATGTTCTCCAGCCTGTCGTCCGCGTCCTGGCATTCTGGTTTAGAAGGAAGAGGCGAGCGGGGATCAGGAAGAGGCGAGAAGGCAGCTTCCATTCCCACCTCAGTCTCCACAGACTCTTCCACATCCGACAATACCGGCTGGGAAGCCGGCATTTGGATGGGGCTGTCAGTGGGAGTGGGAGGGGAAGTGGTGGCCGCCTTTGGCTCTTTCTTTTCCTCACCGTTCTCTTTCTTCATCTCCAAGAATGCCTCCAAGCGTCGGGAAGAAAGCAATCAATAAATCAAATTCGGCTTTCATTTTCCCCTCTACATTTGTCGACGGTAATGTCGAAATATCTGACCCTAAAGAGATAGCTGATAAATTTAACTCGTACTTTGTTGACATCGGCACAAAATTAAGTGAAGGAACACCCGTCTCTTCTCGTAATTTTTCCGACTATGTTGACCGGAAAAATGATGAATCATTCTTTATTGCGCCAACAATCCCACAAGAAGTAATTCAGTGCATAAAAAAATGAACCCGAAAATAAGCAGAGACTTTGACAATATATCAACAAAAATGCTCAAGGAAATAATACACGAGATCGTAGACCCATTAACCCACGTAATTAACCTTTCATTTTCCACTGGCATTGTCCCAACCAAAATGAAAATAGGTAAAATAATTCCCATCTTCAAATCGGGCGATCAGCAGCTATTTAACAATTATAGACCCATTAGCATTCTACCGACGTTCTCCAAAGTATTAGTGAAACTAATGTATTCTCGATTAATACATTTCCTGGAAGAAAATAAAACTATTCACCAGTACCAATTTGGTTTTAGAAAAGCACATTCAACAATACATCCAGTATTGCATCTTATAAACACTGTGGCAGAAATGAATGATAAACCAACAAAAGACTGCACGTTAGCTCTTTTTGTTGATTTCTCAAAAGCATTTGATACTATAAATCATTCCATCCTACTAAAAAAGTTAGAATTGTATGGAATACGGGGGCATGCAAACTCATGGTTTCAAAACTATCTTACAGACAGAAAGCAATCAGTATTTCTTCCAAATGCGAGTTCTTGCTTTCTGGAAGTAACAACTGGTGTTCCACAGGGATCCATTCTTGGACCTCTTCTCTTCATTATCTACATCAACGATATTATAAACGCCACATCGCTCAAAATGTTATCGTACGCAGATGATACCACAGCACATGCATCTGGTAATAATTTAGATACATTAATAGAAACAGCTAACCTCGAATTAAATAATTTATTCTTTTGGTGTACTGCAAATAAACTTATCCTAAATGAAACCAAAACAAAATTTATCATCTTCCATCCTATGAACGATTTATACACTATTGGAAGCAGACAAATCTTGCTTAATAATTCAAGCATCTCTCTTGTTGCAAATCATCAAGAGTAAAAATCCGTAAAATTTTTAGGTATTCACGTGGATGAAAATTTAAACTTTAGGAATCATCTATCAGTTGTCTGCTCCAAAATTTCAAGGGCTATTTACGTAATAAACAAGGTAAAAACAATTCTCCCGAAAGAGTGTCTGAAAACATTATACTACTCTCTGATTCACAGTCACATGTTATATGGGATCCACATCTGGGGACACTCACCCTCGACTAAAACAATTATTAAACTTCAAAAGAAAGCTATCAGAATCATCTCTAACCAAAAATATAATGCCCACACCGATCCTTTATTTCACAACCAGCGTATCTTAAAATTCGCAGACTTGTATAAACTTCAGGTACTATTGTTCATGTATGATTGGTATAACAAAACGCTACCAGAAAGCTTTGAGAACACTTTTAGCATATACCTAAATCCCTCAGGAAATGAAATGAAATTTATTCGCAGTATACAAATATTTTTACAATAATACTGCATAACAGAATTTTTTTAAAAAGTGTTTATATGTATATTGCTGGGAAATGACATAGTCTAGTGACTGTCTTCCCGTCATTCCCAGGGTAAAATATGTACATATATACAATATTGAAACATGCAGAGAAAATGGTATATGGTGAAATATTAAGATAAAATAAATATTAAGGTAAATAGATAAAACCCGAAAGAACAGAAAAAAAATAAATAAAAATAAAAATGAAAATGAATTATTTTATTTTATTTGATCCTTATCTTATTTTATGTATTTATTCATTTTTTTTTTTTTTTTTTTTTTGGACACCAGACAGTCCGGTAATGTACATACACCCAAACCAAGAACACAATTTTCAGCTAACCTTCCACTTTTCCTAGGATGTGGAATACAGTCGAACCATTAATTCAAAACTATCCCAGAGCATTATTCAAAAAGACTCTGACTGATAAATTCCTAAACTCGTATCCACAGCATATCGACTGTGACAACCCAGTTTGTCCAGACTGTAGGCCCTAGTTATACCATTTCAACAACAACAAAAAAATGTTCTGTTATCTCACAATTATGAAATTAGCAAATCATTCTTTTACGTAAACGCCATACACCCTCTGAAAGAGGAAGAAGATTTCTGCAACTAATGGAAAGAACCCCCCCCCCCCCCCCCCCAACAAACCACTGTACTAAATTTAACTCTAATCGTTTCACCACTGCAACAACAGGCTGCTATCAGGATTGTTTCGTTTCGTATTCAACTATTTTTTATATCGGGGATGGCAGGAAGACAGCCCTAGTGGCTATGCCATTTCCCTGTAGTGCAATAATGTCTATACATGTTGTACTACTGAATAAATTATTCTATTCTATTCTATTCTATTCACCGTTCTCTTTCTTCATCTCCAAGAATGCCTCCAAGCGTCGGGAATCCCTCCGCTTGATGGACGGGCTCTTCTTTCTTCTCTTTCTCTTTTCAGGGCCTCCTGACCTAATCGGGTGAGGACCAGTGTGAGAGGGGATCCTCCCATCAACGGTACTACCTCTCCCCGAGGAGACTGGTAATGCTTTCTCTTCTTCAACCTTGAATTCAAGGTTCAGATGAACGCTCTTGCCTATCTCTTGGATAGTCCGGGTGATAGGGCAAGAGACGCCCAGAGCTGCTATCGTTCTCTTCAATCGCGCTGGTAGTTCCAGTGTTTCCATAATTAAGATTGTAATTAGGATGCTCGCACTCTGAGTTCAGAGGTGCGAATGAATCAGTGAACGAATGTCGTTGAATGCACTGGAATTACAAAATCTCACACCCAAATCATTAGGTTGGGTTAAACCATTTCGAAAGAAGGTGTTCAAACTATCTCACGTACATTACACCATTTCGTCCATAGGAGACATAGAACATTCTAGCATTCATGCGACGATTTACTGCCTCAATTTAGTTTTGAATATCAATGAGGGAAAATCTGGATAAAAATGATGACAATGCGACTTGTAGAGAATTTGTGGTTCATCCAGAAAAAAGATGATTTTGTTTTGAAATAGACTTGTCCAAAAGGGTCACGGAAGCCAGGTTGAACCTGCAATTGTAGGCCAGTCCACCCAATTGGGCAAGTTTATGCCAGAGAGGACAAAAGACGAGGACTCGATCAACAGGGGTGGAAAGACCTACAATTACACTTACATCATAAATCGCAATGTGACATTATATATCGCCCTATGAGTGGAACAAGGTGCCATCAGCTAAAGCATTGCAGATAACATCTTGTTCTATTCAAGGGACAATATATTAAAATATGCGTTTTTAAAGCTGGCATCGATGAATGACAACCCAGTGTCTATGACACCCAATCGCCTAGCCATAAATGCTAGGCTACCATACCGATTGAGTTGACAACCCAAATGGACATTTTAGACCTTTAGAACTCATTTGTATAGCTTGTTTGGCCAACCTCCCCAATATTACCTAATGCATCCACAGTGGCATTGACGCAACTGAAGTACGCTGGAAAAGAATACTCGAGACTTTTTGAGTTACCGTTCTCAGAAAATAAAGTTATTTTCCACTAGACATTTTCTGACGAAACAGCCATGCGCGCTCCCTTTGACCCACTGTCTCAGGACAGGCCCCTACCCGCACTTCATCTGCCCTTGGATGGGGGTGCCAACCTGATTAGGTTCGACTGTAATGGCTCATGTCCTGACTGATAAAATATTCGAGCTGTATCATCAGGCATACCTTTGTCGGAGGCATGATTTGGTGGTGAAGTTGCAGTAATTGTCATTCGGGATAGTAGTTGAGAAGTGAAAAGTTATTGTAATTTTTTTTTGTGGAAAAATATATGTAGTAAATGTGACACATGGACCTCCTAACTCCTTAGTTAGCACGTATCGTACTCCAGACTGGTCACAGTGGAGACCCTACAGTCCGAATTGGGTACCACATCCCTCCATTTGTCTGGCCTACTGTGTGTATGGAATAAATACCAAATCTAGTATCACGAGGAGATACACGATTACAAGAAAGTGCAAGTGGACAAGTCCGAAGTTAGTGTGCGAGGGTGTGTGTGTGTGGGGGGGGGGGGGGTGGGGGGGGGGGGCATCATGATCAAGTCTGTCGGAATTTTTGTTCCTTGGAAAAATTGTTGGTCCATGGCCAGCATTTTCTCTGAAAACCGCCGGAATGAAATGAAAGCTTAGTAATCTTCTCTGTGCAGAATTATTCTTTAAAAGAACACTGCAAGACAAGTCCATCGAATGTTGACGCCTGACAATAAGCCTTTAACCCTTTACCCAACGCCGACGATATCAACATTTATTATTTTAAATATCATTTTTTTAAAAGTGTTTAAAAAAATTCAACAAAACCATATCATGTGACCCCTCATTGGAACGAACTCAATGAGCTCGTTCCAATGAGGGGTCACACGATATGGTCTTGTTGAAATATTTTGAAAAATGTAATTTTTTTTCTACTGCTGAATTTGCATATTACGTGGGCGGATGCGAGCGATTCGTTAGGTGAAGGGTTAACATAGTTTCAAAGAGATCCATTAGGGGAGTTAAAGCTCAGGTTGAGTCACTGCCCCATTACTTTGATCCAGAGTAGAAAACAGTTAACACCAGATTTGAGAAGGTGGCACCACTTCAGTTGGCAAGGCAATGGTTTTCGGTGTTTTTTAGAAGCAAGCAATCATGATGGATTATTTGAATAAACATCAAGAGGAAATGAACATTATACCAGGATTATGCCAGAGAGAGAAGCTATCAAAGAAAATTGCATCAGTAAACTCCAAGAAAAGGTGTTTCTGCTTCAGGATCATGACACATCTCACAAATGGCAGTTGGTGCAGCAGTGGGATATGGTTTTGAAATGCTCGCTCATCTCCTTTACCCTGTGTTCTTGTCATCTCTGACTTCTGTCTCTTGTCAATTTCAGGCACGTTCCCAGGATTCTATAATAGGAGGGGGCCTAGTCAGTTAGGATGAGGTGGGGGTGGGGGGTGGGGGGGGGGGCAAACATGACATGAGAAAGGCAGTTGTGTGGGGTTTCAGGGTCCTTCCTTAGCCCTAACTATGACCCTCTGGTCATTGCACCCTCCTCCCACTTCCTCAAAGGAGGGTCCAAGTTAAGCCTAGACCCCCACCCCAGTAGCTCCGAGATAATTCAGTGCTCTAACAGCGAATCTGAGGCACTTGTAACATATTAAGCCCCTATATTGGAGACTATTTTGTGTTTAACTTGCAGATACCCACCTTGCTCATTTTAGAGGACTTCCATCCCAGGCATTAGTTAACAGGTCCCATTTTACCAGTAAAACAGAGCTTGTTTATCACAGTGAATAAGCACTGCATGTCTTCATGAGGTTCCCTCTCTTCTCAAAACTCAAATCAAATTTTCGTCTTTGATTATGAGGTCACTGGAGCTGTGGAGTCTTTTCCAGGAGTCAAAACGAAGGCATTCCCCAAGAAAGGGAATTACTATGCTGGGGCATCCATGGAATAAGTCTACTGAAGCCCCGGGAGATTACATTAGCAAGTAATATGGAAAGCATTTAAATGCAGCAGAACAATCTATGTGAGGCCCTAAACATTTTTGACTCACCCTCATAACAGGGGTAACAATGGAATTGTTCGGACTATAGATTGGTGTAATATGGGGATATTCTAAATTTGCCAAGTCAGTTGCTGTCCAGTCCCATCACAGAAAATATTTTCAAAGGTGACTGTCTGAAATGCCATGTTATGACTTCTCATGGCTTCACTGGTGCCTCAAAATATCTGTTAACCAAACAGATGTCTAACTTCAACTTCAACTTTCATCACATTATATTTTGCAACAAAACAGGTGCCCCAACAAGCAGTTTCTTGTTGTTTCTAGGAAAGTCTTGACTGCAAATTAAACCACAGCTTGAGACTTTCAAAGTGTAGCAAAAATGTATAAAAATCTCCAATCTTAAAAAATCTCTTCTCCGGTTAAATTAATTACTTCTTAGGAAATTATTTATTTATTATTTATTTATTGGTGTTTAAGGTCACATACTTATGCACAATGGCTAATCATGGCCGTGGCAGTTTTACGGGTGGAGGAAGCCGGAGTACTCGGAGAGAACCACCGAGCAACGACGAGCAGATGTCAGCTCACAGATGTCAGCTCACCAACATACCAACTCCACACAAGCAGGGTTAGCATTGGTTGAAGACAGGTGCACCATCGACGTGCAGTACGCCTTAGTACACAATGCTACCGTGCCCCCACATGGGCAATGGGGATGAAATGTCTTGTCCAAGGACACAACACGGTTGCCGCAGGTGGGATTTAAACCGAGGACCTCTCGGCTTGCAGCATGCACCTCTACCTACTGAGCCACCGCGCCCCCTTGCAGGAATAAATAAACTTTTTGAAGATAAGCATGTAGAAGTCTGTTATGTTATTGGAAGCGGCATGAATATTTGTGTGGCCTAAAATAACATATTCTGGGGTTAAAGGAAACTCAATATCACACTTGTTCTTTAAATGTTCTAAAACATCGTAACTCCGCACTGCAGCACAGACAGGGTTAGATTGGTTGAAGACATGCGCACCATCGACGTGCAGTATGTCTTAGTACACAGCACCATCGTGCCCCATGTGGACAATCAGGGTTAAGTGCCTTGCCCAAGGAAACAATGCAGGATTCCGAATTGATCGCTCAGACGGTCACCCATCTGAGGACTAACCAAGCTCGACGTTGCTCAACTTCGGTGATCTTAACAGATAACTTCACACATTGATTTGGATACTTCTTGTAATTTAAGGCATCATTTGTTTGTTTATTGGGGTATAACAACACTTTCAACTGCCAGGGTCAGATCATGTTGGAGAGTTTTATGAGAGGAGGAAGCACAAACAGAGTTAGAAGCAGCTGAAGGCACGCGCACCATTGATCAAGCCTGGAAATAAGCAGACTGTCATCTGCAGAATAAGGTCCTCAGAGGGTGAATTTGGTGATGCTACCCTGCATAGCAGGGTAGCATTACCAAATTCACCCACTGTGAACCCCAATCTGAATCAAGGCTTCAGGCCTAAACAGAAAGAGGCACCCAGAGGATAAATTGGGGGATCCTAGCCCACTGTACAGGATAGCATCAGCAAATTTACACTCTGGGGACCTCATTCTGCAAATGACAGACTGCCTATTTCCAGACTTGCCACTGAGGTACAGAACGTCTTATCACACAGTGTCCCCCACATGGGCAGTCAGAATTATGTGTCTTGCCCGATGATCAGGATCAAACCATGACCCTTTTGATCTGAAGTTCATTGCTCCAACTACTGGACCATCACGCTCCCATTTGGGGTATCCGTTTACTGCCGTGTGTTTTGTGGAATTTAGAGACATGTGAAATATAAAAAACTATTTTAACCCAAGATCATAAGAATTCTCTCTGTATTTATTGGGTAATAATGATTATACAAGAAAAAAGTTCACATCATGATGGGGGCATGTGATACCAAATTTATTTTCCCATGATGATGGTAAAGTTTTATTATGTTTCTGGAAATATTCACATAAGGTAAGTGAGATGAAATGCTAACCAATGTGGCACTGGTGATGATCATGGCTACAGCATTTGTTTTCAGTCACCTTGTGGCATCAAACAAGTGTTTTACAATGTCCTCATCACCAGAAGCATATGCACTGATTTAAAAATATAAAGTAAAAGTATACATGTGTATATATTATTTCTTTATTTATTGGTGTTTTAGGCCACCTTCAGTATTTATGACTCATGGTGACTGCAACATGTATATGAAGCCAAGTTCAGCCAATCATTTCAACCTCTGTAGCCCATTTTAGAGGACTTCCACCCAGGCACTGGCGAATAGGTATGAAATCAAGTAAAGGACTATCACCCTGAGAATTGGTTACGAGGGCCTATTTTACCAGTAGAGCAGGACCCCAAGGTTAACACACAAGCCAGAAAATAAGCAGACTGACATCTGCAAAATGAGGTCCCCAGAGGGTGAATTTAGTGATGCCACCCTGCAAAGCAGAGTAGCATCACTAAATTTACCCTCTGTGAACCTCAATCTGAATCAGGGTCTCAAAAGTAAACAGAATGAAATACCAAGAGGATAAATTGCCCCACTGTATGGGATAGCATGATCAAATTCACCCTCTGGGGACCTCATTCTGCAACTGTCAGATGCCTTATTTTCAGGCCTGTTAACACACTTCCCACAGAGGTAAAGCTTGGACGTAAGATGGTAGTTTATTGTTCAGTGCTTGGGCCAGATATATTTGGATGCACTGAAAACCTGTTAATTGCATAGTCACTTTGTCAGTGAATATTATTCAATTAACAGGAGTATTCAATTAACAGGGATTTGATCAGTTTCCGGTACTCTACACATGAACAAAGCATTTATTCTATCTTGTTTGACAGAGCTCATGGAGTTCTATCAAACAAGATATAATAGATTAATTGCCTGTACAGGATATAGTGACGCCAAATAGGTCTATAAACTAGAGGAATTCAGTTCTCGACATATTACAAGATTTTTTATTCAATTAACAGGAGTTTATTAACCGATCAAATTTGTGTTGAAATAGGGTTAATGGTTTTGTGTTTGGAAGTTATAGAGGCCCAAAAATAGGCTGAGAACAATTGTTTAGGTTACCTGGAGGTTACATTCATTGTAAAAAATGTGGATGCACTATGGGTTATGATAAAATAATACAGTGGGACCCTGTTAATTGAATAGCCACTTTGCCCATGAAAATTATTCAATTAACAGGAGTATTCAATTGACAGGGATTGTGTCACTTTTCGATATTCTAGAGATAAACTTGGCATTTATTCTATTATAGCTTGTTTGACAGAACTCCATGAGCTCTGTCAAACAAGATATAATAGATTAAATGCCTGTACTGGATGTACTGAGGTCAAATAGGTCTATAAAGAAAGCAAAACTGGGGAGAGGCAGGGTAATTTCTCGACCGCTTACAAGATTTTGTATTCAATTAACAGGAGTTTACTCTACAACCTATATTCAATTAACAGGTCAAGTTGTACTGGAGGTATGGTAAATGGTTTTGTGTTGGGAAATTATATTGAATTAACAGGGTTATTCAGTTAAATCTTTGCCTAACATGAAAAACAGACGACGCTTGTAAACATAATTCTTGAATAACTAATTTTTTCCATTTTTTGTCTCAAAAACATAGGTTATGACACCTCATTGGAACGAGCTCGTCGTTTTTGAGACAAAAAAATGAAAAAATAATGAAAATTAAATGGCGATTTTTTAGATTAGTGCTGGCCGGATTTGGCCATTATGTTGGGTAAAGGGTTAAGAGATACCAATTAAGTAGGTTCCACTGTACAACACCAATTAAATTCCTAACACTGCAAGTTTTGCTAGTGAAATTTTATGATCTTTTGGAACTAACGTGACACAAAGGTTGCTCATTGTATCCATATTTGAATAGAGCGGCATGCCGTTTACATCTTAACCGAAATTTCCACCCAAATAAATAGCAACAAATAATGTGCGATATCACCAAATCGAGATCAAGCGTTGGTTGTTACTATTCATTTCGGTGGAAATTCTGTGTAACCCCTTGGATTCTGATGGAAGATATTCCTGCCAGGGCAGGATTTCTCTTGTCACTGAAATAAGTATAATTTTGGCACGTTTAATCAAATTTTACTCCTGTGAACTGAATGGGATTTTTCACCAATGAATTCTTCTGGTTTATTTAGATGAATTTTTAACCAACTCTAGTCATGGCTGCTCCAGAACAGCCATGACTAGATCTGCTGAAAAATATCTTGAAAATACTCAGCAGGTTAAGAGTTATATGTAAACAGCATGGCTGGCATTACAAAACCAGAGAAGATGGCAATGTATCACATTTTTTTCTGATAGGTAACCAGCATATTATATAGCATAACCTGTTAACAGGTTACAGTAAAACCTGTTTTGAGAGACTACTGTTGGGAGAGACCAACTATCTTCAGAGATTGCTGTGACCTTGTACCATTTGGTTGTATTACTCTGTAATGGACATCTCATGAGAGACCATCTGTTTTGAGAGATCATTTTGTCTTGGCAAACAGGGTGGTCTCTCAAGATAGGTTTTACTGTACAATGTAATGTCTTTATTTCCAGGCCTGTTATATTAAACAAACAGGGTTATTTAGTCAAGAGATATCCATTTAGGTGGGATCCTCTGTATTTCAGGAAAAGGATCAATCAATCACCACTTTTGTTCTTCGGATGAGCAAAAGGCCCACGCAAGTGATTGCACAGTCCCTGAAATGAATTGTGTTATCTTCTCTTGAAGACAAATATTGTAGTATTTTGGGAATGAATAATCAAAGGACAGAAGGCCAATTTAAGACACACTCAGTTAAAAAATATGTCACTGGTAAAAAAAACTTGAATACTTTTGAAGCAATGTCAACAATTTAATCCAACATAACATGATTCACAAAACTATTATTCACATACAAATGATATCACATGGCATTACATAAATATCAAGCTAGAGACAGACACATATTTGACATAATTCACAAAATTACTATTCTTTCCTCATGATTTAGACACACATTTTTCTCCACAAAATCACATATTTTATGAAAGCCTAAAAAATTGGATGTATCAAGATGACGCATATGCCCTGCGAGCAAAAAAAAAGTCTGGAAAACTGATTCTCTGAGCTTTAATATCATAAACCGAGTTCAAGGTCAATAACTCCATTAACCCTTTACCTAATGTGGCGGCCAAAAAATGGCCAGGAAACTGACCAAAATAAGCCTAACTCAGCCTAACATATCATACAAATGTCTCAATAAAACCATACAAATATGGATATCATTAGAACCGGCTCATCGAGCCGGTTCTAATGATATCCAAATTTTATGGTTTTATTTTTTTGAAAAATGGGAAAGTTAATTAATTTTTTTTAAACATGATGTGTTAGGAAAGGGTTGAAAACCATTCGACTGACCATACTCAAACCTGATATACAGGTTCTCATGACAAAGCCACATACCAGAAATCAGCCAATTATCTTGCTATATAGTGAAAAAAAAGTTCCCAAAACTTTTGTTTTGCAATGACAGAATGATGGCAAGATGGAATGATGGATGGACAAGGATAAAACTGTATGCCCGCAGCTATTTTATAGCAGGGGCATAAAACTCCCATTCACAACAGTAGGCCTACTAACCTTCCACTCTCAGTACAACACACTAAGCTGTTTTGATGTAAATTATCAATATATCCACAAAGTACACCACCTCTAGAAAAAAAAATTAAACTGGAAAAAAATATACGTGTTCCTGCATGTACCATAGATTTATATTTTGGATTTCCCCTACTACTGTCTGGTCTTCCAGTGAATGACCCTGACACCCTTTCCTGACACCCTTTTTACGCCTGACATTTCTGAGGGATTCTTACACAGGGACAAGGTCACAATCCAACTTTTCAATCTATTCTAAAATGAATAAATTCAAATTTAAACTAAAGATGGTCTGTCGCCCGCTATACCCCCACAGTGGCATACCACCTAGTGTGGGTGACTGAAAGAGGCATTCAAATTTTGTAAGTAAAAAAAATCCAACATGGCCACAAGTCAGCCATCTTGAATCTGATCGCGAAAAAAATTCTGTCACGCACTGCTCCTCATCATTTTGATTATTTATATTGACAATGCAGTAAAAACTGTAGAAGTAGTTTGCTCCACAAGTATTTTGCAAAATCCAATATGACTGCCAATCGGCTATCTTGAAACCGAGCGGGAAAAATATTATGTCATGCACTTCCCCTCATCATGTTGATCATTTTTGTGAAGTTTTATGAAAATGCGGCTAAAACTGTGGAAGTAGTTCGCTCCACAAGTTTACAATGGATCAACGACGACAGACCAACCGGCAGACAAGTTGACTCTTATATACCCCCCATAACTTCGTTTTGTGGGGGTATAATTAAGGGATTTCAAATGCACATATTATGTGATATTGCAGCAGTCTTAGCTGATGGGACAATTTAATCCTCGACACAGTTTTGGTTGGCAAGTGTAATACATACCTTTTCAACATTTTAGGCCTTTAAAAAACGGAAAAAAGTTACCAACTGTGGTGCCGATACTTTTTTTCCAAAAGAGCTTGGAAAGTTTATTTATTCCCATCCAAACCATAGCTTATCATTCTTTCTGAAATGAAGTCAGCTAGGTCAGTCCTATGAGGGGTCATAAGCTATAGTTGAAAAAGAGAAAATAGCAAAATTTGAATATTTGTAGAGACCTTTATATGTGGACCTGGGTGAATTTGGTTGATTGGTTGATTTAACCCTCTGCGCACTGACATCGAAGTATCAAAATTTCAACTTGCAAATTTTTCTGATAATGCAATTTGGAGTTTGACCAATTTAGTCTTGTTTGACAGAGCTCATCGAGCTCTGTCAAGCAAGACTGAATTGGTGAAATTCCAAGTTGCATTATCAGAAAAATTTGCAGCTTGAAATTTTGGCATGTTGACATCAGCATACAGAGGGTTTAGTTGGAATTCTTAAACCCTTTCATTCCAAATACCTCAAGTGCATTTAGCATGCCTTGATGTTGTTGTTAAAATATTTCAGTCAGTAGAGACTGTAGTTCAAAATTCAGAGTGCTTGAAAATTTATTTGTAGATAAATAAGGATTGGTCATACTGGGACCCCAATGGCACAGAAAAGGCAGCAGATGTTGGGGGTGGGAGGGGAGGGGGTGGGGGGTGGTATTAAACCATGCCTATTTTATCAATGGCAAACATACATTGGTTATTAATTATTTATTGGTGTATAAGGTCACATATTTTCTGCACAATGGCCAATCATGACCACAACAGTTTCAAAGGTGAAGGAATCCGGAGTACCCAGAGAGAACCACCGAGCAACTGTCAGCTCCCCAACATACATACACTCCACACAAGCAGGGTAAGCATTGGTTGAATACAGGTGCACCATCAATGTGCAGTACACCTTAGTACACATGCATTAGTTATTTAAATTTCAATATCATCTCCTGAGTGTAACAAGGTGCCATCTGCAATGCTTCAGCATTGCAGATGGTGCCTTGTTGAACTCAAGAGATGATATTCTGTTAAGATTATTTGATTACAATTCATTAGAAAGAGCCAAAAGAAATTTCCCAAGACCAGGGAGAAGAAATTTGGGACCCCATGGTTCATTCTGTGACTGGCCCCCTTTTTGAAAGTGTTTGGGATACTGATGCAGGTGCTGAAGGCATCTGCCATTAGTGCCAAAGGCATAATTGAAACGATTTTGAAATTTTGAAATAAGTTCTTAAAAGGAGACTTCTGATGGCTTTTGGGATGCAAAATCACATTATTTTTTGGCCATCAAAATGACGTTTTTTAGCAGCATGTTTCAAATTTGCAAGTCCATCAGTGAGTATCCAGTGACCTAGAGTTATAGCGTTTAACTGCACAATTCTTGAAGAGATAAATTTATTACGTCAAGTTGATTTAATAAAGTTATTACTTCAAGAATCATGCAGTCCAAAACAACAAGCATTGGTAAAGTACAGAGCTCCATTCACGATACAGCCCTCTCTGTAACTGCTGGCATAGGAGTCAGAATTTTGGGGGAGGGATGGGGTAGGGGGAGGTTCTCACTCAAGAATCCTGGACTCCTGGGTCAAATCTGGATCCCCAAGTTCCAGTCCCCAGAGTTACTACTCCAGTCCCCCCACTCTCTCCCCAGCCCTGCGATTTCCAATAAACTTCCATTAACACAAATCTTTTACTCAGTGAAGTAAATATTAAGCAAACATGAACTCCCAGATCATTTCAACAGAGCCTAAAGATGGTCTCCCAGCATTAACCTGTTGAAATAAGTAAAGCAAAAATCTGATCTTAAGTTCTGAAGAAGTTATGTCAAATTTTAAACCCTTTTAGACCAAACATTCTGGAAGAGAAAATTTTATTGTCTTTTGAGATTTGTATTTGGAAAAATTGTTTGAGATACTTTCTTGCAAGAGCTGAGAGACATTGTACAGTGTGAATCATAAAAAAGTACAAATTCAACTCTTTACCCAACGTAACAGCCAAAACCGGAGAGAGCTATTCACAAAAATTTCATTTTTTGTCTCAAAAACATAGGTTATGACCATGATTAGCTTGTTCCAATGAGGGTCATAACCTATGTTTTTAACCCTTTACCCAACGTAAAGGCCAAAACCGGGGAGGATTATTCTCAAAAACCGCCAATTAACTTTCATTATTTTTTCATTTTTTGTCTCAAAAACATACGTTATGACCCCTCGTTGGAACAAGCTCAATGAGCTCGTTCCAACGAGTGATCATAACCTATGTTTTTGAGACAAAAAATGAAAAACATCAATTGTTTTTTGCAAGTGTCGTCTGCTTTTCATGTTAGGTAAAGGGTTAAGACAAAAAATGAAAAATATTTGTTATTCAAGAATTTTGTTTGCAAGTGTCATCTACTTTTCATGTTAGGTAAAGGGTTAACCCTCATCAAAGCACACAATATCAACATTCATTATTTTAAGTATTATATTTTTTCAAAAACTTTCAACAAAACCATATCATGTAACCCATAATCAGAATGGGATTGACAAGCTCATTGCAATGGAAAGTCACATGATATGATTTTGTCCAAATTTTTTGAATAAAATTTTTGTTCTTCATATACACAATTTGAAAATTATGCGGGCAGATGTATCTGATTCATTATGTAAAGGGATAAGCCTACGAACAAATTTAACCCTTTACCCAATGCAGATGATATCAAAATTAATTATTTCAAGTATCATTTTTTTAAATTTTTCAAAAAATTTCAACAAAACCATATCATGTGACCCCTCGTTGGAACGAGCTCGACAAGCTCGTTCCAATGAGGGGTCACATGATATGGTTTTGTTGAAAATTTTTGAAATATAATATTTTTTCAACTGCTGAATTTGCATATTACGCGGGCGGATGCGGCCGATTCATTGGGTAAAGGGTTAGCCAATACATTGATATCAAAAATACAAAAATTTCTAGATCCAAATGTTCAAGCCAGAAAATAAGCAATATCTGAAAAATTAGGTTCCCAGAGGGTGAATTTGGTGATGCTGCCCTGCATAACAGGGTAGCATCACTAAATTCACCATCTGTGAACTACAATCTGAATCAGGGTCTCAAACCTAAACAGAAGGAGGTACCCAGAGGATATATTGGCCCACTGTATGGGATAGCATCAGCACATTCTCCCTCTCGAAACCTCATTCTGCAAATGACAGATTGCTTATTTTCCGGCTTGCAAATGTTTTCTCATAATACAATTAGGAATTTAACCAATTCAATATTGTCTGACAGAGCTTATTAACTAAATTAGTTAAATTTCTAGTTGCCTGTATCAAGGAAAAAAATGTCTACTTGAAATTTCAGTATTTCTCCTCCATGTTCAGAGGTCTGACTTGTCTAATTTTGTTTTTTTCACAACACCAGCTGTCATGTCCCACAATATTGCTGTGAAAATAGTTAAATTGATGCTTCTCCATCAAAACAGAGCTCAAACAATGCCCCCAATATGCATTTTGGTTAACAAGCTGAAAAAGAAAAGGATCATCAGATTTTCTTGTGAAAATTGTATTTGGTGAATTGAGCAATGATTTCCACTGAATTTTTTCAATTTTCAACTATCTTAGTGCTAAATATAATCTGTTTATATCAATATTAACCTACCTGTTAACCCTTTACCCAATGCCAACGATATCAAAATTTATTATTTTAAATATCATTTTTTTAAATTTTTAAAAAAGTTTCAACAAAACCATATCATGTGACCCCTCAATGGAACGAGCTCAATGGGCTCGTTCCAATGAGGGGTCACATGATATGGTTTTGTTGAAATTTTTTTAAAAATAATATTTTTTCAACTGCTGAATTTGCATATTACGCGGGTGGGTGCGGGCGATTTGTTGTTAAAGGGTTAATAACCATACCCAGAGAGCTCTACTGCCAAAATCTTGTTTATTTTTTCAATATTTGAATGATCACATCACAATGAGGAATTACACATAAGCTATGTTTTTGAAGCAAAAAATAAACATTTTTTAGTTATTCAAGAATTTGTTTTCAGCAAGTCACATTCTGGTCAAGTTATTTATTTATTTATTGGTGTTTAAGGTCACATATTTCTGCACAATGACTAATCATGACAGCAACATGGAAATAGAGTCAAGTTTATTCAATTGTTAAAACCCATGGCTCCCATTTTAGAGGCTTCCATCTCAGACAATGGTTACCAGATCCCATTTTATCAGTAAAACAGAGCTTGTTTACCACAGTACATAAACACTGCTTCACTTCCTGGGACTAGTCAAGTTAAGTAAAGGGTCAACTGGTACAAGACTAAACTATTTTTTGTTCTACAAAATTTGTTCACATATGTCTTTGCCTTGTTACAATTTATGGGGCAATGCCTATAAGAACTCTTCCATAAACTCTATCAAGGCTAGTCCATACAACCAAATTCCTAGTTGCATTATGCGAAAAATTTGCAGATTGAATGCCTCTCATTCTATGATTAACCCTCATCACATGGATGTCCTGTTGATGCATCTTTACATCTGATAAGGGGGCGCGGTGGCAATGTGGTAACCGGTACTCATCAGATCACTGAAGTTAAGCAACGTCGAGCCCGGTTAATCATTGGATGGGTGACTGCCTGAGCGATCAATTCGGACTCTCACGTTGTGTCCTTGGGCAAGGCACTTAACCCCAATTGTCCACATGGGGGTACAATGACGCCATGTACTAAGGCATACTGCACGTCAATGGTGTGCATGTCTTCAACCAATCTAACCCTGCCTGTGCTGCAGTGCGGAGTTACGATGTTGGGGAGCTGGCAGCTGCTTGTCGTCGCTCGGTGGTTCTCTCCGGGTACTCCGGCTTCCTCCACCCGTAAAACTGCCTCGGTCATGATTAGCCATTGTGCATAAGTATGTGACCTTAAACATCAATAAATAAATAAATAAATAAATAACATCTGATACACTTCGTATCATTATCTCAGGAATGCTTCCATTATGACAATCTGCTTCAGCTGACATTCAAACAAGGGTAACTGACCCGAGACATCAAGCTCCTTCACAGTAGATGAGATCTATGAAGTTGATGCTCTACGTGAGATCCATGTCATCAATATAGTCTTAATGTTATAAGTGGCAAGAGAAGCAAGCCAGAAAATAAGCAGACTGTCATCTGAAAAATGAGGTTCCCAGAGGGTGAATTTGGTGATGCTACCCTGCACAGCAGGGTAGCATCACAAATTTACCCTCTGTGAACCTCAGTCTGCATCAAGGTCTCAAGCCAAAACATTCTACCGGAAAGCATCAGCAAATTCACCCTCTGGGGACCTCATTTTGCAAACGACAGGTTGCCTATATTCAGGTTTGGTTATAAGTATGGTTCTGTGTTTTATTATAAATTACATATGGTCATATCTTGTATTTTAGCACTCAGTGAGCTCATAGCAATAGACTGAGAAGGTTACAAAAATGTGTGACAGAGATTTTAAAATTTGGAGGTGCCTTGATAGTTTACTGGGGGTGCTCAGACACCCTCCTAGCTATACCACCAGTTTTATCTGATAACCATAGAGTATAACACCCGTTGTATATACTTGAAGTATATACAACGGGTGTTGTATATAATTATAATTTATGCGAACGGCCTTTGACCTCGTTCGATTCCATTTTCATTCATTCATAAACTTCGTAATGCAAGTTTGAATTCTACGTTGAAGGAGCAAGTGAAATTTAATCGAAATATATATGACATATTTTCTATAAGTATAAACGTGTAAATTTTCAGTTTAGTTTGCTGTAATAAAGAAATAATTACAACCTACTTCGTTCAAAACCTTACTAGACTGTCAGTAATGTGTAATGCGCTATTTATAGCTACATCTACGTCCATGATCAAAGTACTGCTCCAATTACACGTTCGTCTGCCACGTGAAAAAAACGTTTCGTACGAATTGTAAACAAAAACAAAAGTGGACCATAATTAATGGAAATTGGAAACTTCTCGATTGAATACACATTATCATCGTCGCCAGGTAGAGCTAAAAAAACATGAATAATAGATCAACTGCAACCAGTGGCTATGACTGTACAGCAACAACCAAAAGATCGTGTTTGCTTTGTCTCATTTTCTACGGAGGCCCGTGGGAATGAGCATAAAAGTGAATATAAACCTCAACTTGTGAAACTGCTGTTTGTTATCAGATAAAAACAATATACATATAGTATTTTTTTATATCTGGTTTATACAACTCGTTGAAATATAGTTAATATTTTCTCGGCAGAGCCTCGAAAATATTAACTATATTTCAACTCGTATAAACCAGATATAAAAAAATACTATATGTATATTGTCTATATATGCATATCATAACTAATTACAGAATGAAAACAATTGTTGATATCAAATAAAGTTATGGGTGCAGCCTTGAAATTTCCTTCAAAGGCCGGAAAAGCCGGCCTTGTGAGCCCAAAAGGGGTTAATTACTTTCTCCAGCGTACCTTGATTTCTCATTCCTCTGCCTGTGAGTAATAACAATCAATAGTAAGCCTAGCAGGTAGTGGAATATATTAGGAATTCCACTGAGTATGGAAATGGTTTGGGGGGTCACTGACTCATATAACCCTCTGCTGCTTGGATATTGATTCTCAGAACAGACTTATCTCTTATTATAGCCCAGTAATTATTCCATGCCTAGGAAGTTGGTTCCAGTATTCCATTGTTATAAATTCAATCTCTCATATTTTCTTTTCTTTCCATTTGTTTTCTCAATTGTCCTTTCATACTAGAAAATGGTTCACAAGCTACCAAGGTTTGACTGATTAGATCTTTCTCATTGTTATTTGTATCTGTTGTGTGAGTGGAGACGGTCACTTATAAGCTGTTAGCTTACTGCCAAATCCACACCATAGATTATTGTTAGAAATTGTAGGTTGTGAAGAAATTTTGAAATAAATATTGTTTAACTAAATTTCCTTCAAGTTCAATTCATCTAGCACAATCCTGAAAAATAGTTACTTTACTGAGCATTACAAAATGATCCAGCCCAGAAGCTGTCTTATGCACAAAAATCAACCACTCAGTGGTCAGTATAAAAATATCTATTTTTCTGCAGCTGAAAGGCTATCAATTTATTGGTGTTTAATGTCAGCACCAATACATAGACTGAAAGACCGTCACCACAAGAAGTAATAAGCTTGGTTTATCTATTTGGAAACAAAAGTTCATGTTGGTTTGTCCTTTCATTAACAACTGTTCCTCATGGTTTAAGGTGAGCAACGATGGTTGCAATTTTGTATGCAAATTTGTACTGGCAGAAAAATCCACTTGTAATCTTAAGTTAACCCTTTACTCAATGTAGACGATTTCAAAACTGATTATTTTAAGGCCACACAAAGTAGATCTTCTGTTTCTCAGGCCATTATTTGTGAAATTGCATGCGGGCAAGCGTTTTTTTATTTTATTTTTTATTTCAGTAATTTCTTCTTTGCCATCAAAAGTTCATGTTCTTGGTTCAAGTTTTAGGCCTCATAATCTACAGAATAGCATGGGTGGTGGTGTATTTTATCCCTTGAGTGTAAGAAGGCTTTGCAATGCTAAAGCATTGCAAAGCCTTCTTGCACTCAAGGGACAAATTCATCAATTTTTTTAACTTGGGTGAAATATCAGACATAAACCATTTAATTTCTATTTTTTTAAAGTTTAAATTGGTATTAAAAAAAGAGCATGCGGCAGCCAAAAGGACCATGCGGGAGGGCCTAAGAAATAGATTTTTTTGATTTTTTTAGGCCTAAATACTATTTTTTTGTAAATTTTTCAAAAAATTTCAAGAAACCATATCATTTAACCCCTTCATTGGAACGATCTCAATAAGCATGTTGCAAAGAAGGGTCACATGACATGGTTTTATTGAAATTTTTAAAAACTACTTTTTCTCTACTCTGGAATTGGTATATTATGCGGGTGGATGTGGCAGATTCTTTAACCCTTGACCTAACTAATTGGCCACATCCGCCTGCATAATATTCAAATTCATCAGTTGAAAAGTTTATTTTTCAAAAAAATTCAACAAAAGCATATCATGTGATCCCCCTCATTGGACCGAGCTCATAGAGCTCGTTCCAATGAGGGGTCACATGATAACGCTCGACTGAAATTTTTTGAAAAATTGGAAAAAATAATACTTAAAATAATAAATTTTGATATTGTCTGTGTTGGATAAAGGGTTAAGTAAGGGGTTAAATGATTTTCCTATATCTGACTGTTTATGTCCACACATCAGTCGACCATTGGAGTTTAAATTCAGTGTAAGATTTGTTTTTCATTCTAAAAATTCTTTTCACAAATAAATACATTTGTCATAAAAAAGTGAATGCAAACAAATACATAAAAAAGATTGTCTGAATATAAATTAATCCCATACCTAAAAAAAAATATTGAAAGTAGTATAAAATAAAGAAATAAACCCTTTTACCACGATTTATCTTGAAATTTTTAGAAATGAAATATAAATACAATGATCTGAAGATGTGGTTTTCAATGAACAAAAAAAAAAATCACATGACACTTCTATTATAAATATATTAATGACTAAATTTAACTTCACTACTTTAATGAGTGACATTTTGATTACAGATGTTGGTTAGCAGGGACTCTGTCAGAGGGTGTGAGTGATGGGGTGCCCCCCTCCCACCCCCACCCTACACACACACAAACCACACACTTGTCAAATTTCCCTATAGTTGGAAATTCTAAGCTCTAAACTGGAAATAGCTAGAAATTTCTGGGAGGGAGTGCTAGTGGAATCTTTCAAAACATGTCCAGAATTTGGCCAAATAATAGAGTTATTAGACTGAAAAGTAGTGCAAGTCCTCTAAAATATGGATTGAAAAGTTGTAAAAAATCCCCCCCAAATATTGATTTGCAATTGGATTTTGTGTCTACCAAGGGCTTCAGTCAAGGGAGATGTACAAATGGAATTCTGTATCTTTACCCTTTATTTAATGAAGTGGCCAGATCCGCCTTTGGAACTTACAAAATTCAGCAGTTGAAAAAACAATTTTTCAAAACATTTCCACAAAGCCATATTATGTGACACCCTCATTGGAACAAGTTTGTTGAGATCATTCCAATCTGGAGGTTACATGGTATGGCTTTGTGGAAATTTAAAAAAGAACTAATTAAATTAACAAAATTTGATATAGCGTCGATGGGTAAAAACCTGTAGATGGAAAATTTTGACTTGGGGTTGGGTAGGGGTGCAAATGAATTCCCCACTTGTTGGGAATTATGTTGCTGTAGTCAGAATTTGGCTTATGTTCAGGGGGGGGGGGGGGGGTCAATTGGAAATCTAGAGGGCCCCCTCCCCCATAGCAACATCCCTGGTTGGTGACGAATGGTTACACATTTTGTATAAATCTTGTAACAATATTTGAATATAATATTATCACTGTGTTACTGAATTTTCATGATCACATTACTTTCCAAATTATCCCTTCACCAAACAAATTAACCAATTCCAACAAAGAAAAATGTATAAATCGCACCATAATTTTAAATATTTTGTTATTATTAAGTTTTAGATAAAAACTTATGAAACTTTACTTGACTAAGAGCAAAAAATTTTTCCCCATTCTTTTTCTCCTAACATTAAATAGTTTTTATGACCAGTTTTAGAATGAGCTCAAAGAACGATTTGATGTTTCGTAAAAAAAATATGATATCTCATAGATATCTAGTGATGTGATGTTAATCAAGATTTTTTTTTTTAGAACTGTTGAGATAAAACTCCTACATTGTCATTTATGGTATCACATACCCAGACAAAGAAAACAAATTGTGAAAAAGCATGTTGAAAAATCACTGTGTGCAAAGTATTGAGTGTCAGAAGCAAATAAAAATTACTTAACCCTTTACCCAATGAATCGGCCACATCTGCTCACGTAATATGCAAATTAACAGCTGAAAAAATATTATTTTTCAAAAAATTTCAACAAAACCCTATCATGTGACCCCTCTTTGGAATGAGCTCGCTAAGCTTGTTCCAGTGAGGTGTCACATGATATGGTTTTGTTGAAAATGTTTGAAAAATTTCTAAAAATATTTAAAATAATAAATTTTGATATCGTCTGAGCTGGGTGAAGAATTAAATCTCTGATTAGAAAACTCTCCTGCAGCTGAAGTTGCAGAAAATTTGACACAGCGAAGATATGAATGAATTGTGATTGGATGTAAACAGAAAACCGGGTGTTATAGTTTCTGATACAAATGGAAATAATTCAATACCTCAGCAGCATTCTGAATATTCGATCGCTATGAACAACAACAACTGTGTATTATTTTAACACTGACTGGGCAATCTCAAATAAAAACATTTCATATTATTTCAAATGAAGCACTGTTATCCCTCCAATAAAACCAACAGAATGAGTACTGACAATGGCAACCAAGATAGATTTTAAGTATGCAGAAACTATCAACACAAACCAGTGTGCACAAACTTCATATTTGGTTTTTATCCCTTTACCTAACACAAAAAGCAGACGACACTTGCAAATAAAATTCTGGAATAACTAATTATTTTCATTTTTTTGAGTCAAAAACATGGCTTTTGACCCCTCATTGGAACGAGCTCAACGAGCTCGTTCCAATGAGGGGTCATAAGCTATGTTTTTGACACAAAAAATGAAAAAATAATGAAAATTGAAGAGTAATTTTTGTGAATAGCACTGGCCGGTTTTGACCATTACATTGGGTAAAGGGTTAATTATGCATACGCTATCAATAGAAATCCGTGTACACAAACTTCACATTTGTCTTTCTGTTAGACCTAATTTCAATAAATATGGAAAACAGCGGGGAAATAGCATGAGTCATCTGGTAACAAGATCGATATGAAAAACTATGGTATATTTTTTTAATAAAGCCAGTATATTCTTGCCTTCAATTCAATTATTTATTTATTTATTTATTTATTTATTTATTTATTTATTTTTTTTATTTATTTATTTATTGGTGTTTAAGGTCATATGCTTATGTACAGTGGCTAATCATGACTGTGACAGTTTTACAGGTGGAGGAAGCCGGAGTACCCAGAGAGAGCCAAGGAGTAACGACGCGCAGCTGTCAGCTCCCCAACATCGAAACTCCGCACTGCAACACAAGCAGGGTTAGATTGGTTGAAGACATGTGGACCATTGACGAGCAGTACACCTTAGTACATGGCGTCACCGTGCCTCCATGTGGACAATCGGGATTAAATGCCTTGCCCAAGGACACAACGCAGGTTTCAATTCAATTTATTTAATCAATATGAGCATGTTCATATGGATGATACAAGAAACATAAAGGTACTTTTGCATAATGAATCCTGCGGTTTCGTCAAACAGGCAACTGGGAGTGCGATGGCTCAGTGGTAGACTGTTGAACTTCTATGCTAGAGGTCCCAAGTTCGACCCCGTCCAGGACGACCCACGTTGTGTCCTTGGACAAGGCACTTTATCCCAGTTGCCTACCTGGGGGCATGATGATGCTGTGTTCTATGATGTACTGCATGTTGATGGTGCACATGTCTTCAACTGTTGTAATCCTGCTTGAGCAGAGCTTGAACACAGTTAAAATGTTGTGGAGCTGACAGTTGCTCGTTGATGCTCGGTGGTTCTCTCGGGTACTCAGGCTTCCTCCACCAACTGTCACGGTCACGATTAGCCATTGCGCATAAGTATGTGACCTCAAACACCAATAAATAAATAGGCAACTTATTTTTTCAAGTGGCTTATTGTCTTTTCCAGCCAGGAACATGATACATCATAAGGGCATTATATAGGATGGCTGTTCAGTAAATGTGTAGGACAGACCAATCAGTACTTTCAACGTGCAGCCCCATGGCTGCACACTGAAAGTTAAAAAATTTATATTAATTTATATATTTTTTATACTTACCAATGACCCAGACTTAACTGGTGCTAACTCTAACAAAACCAGGGCCAAACACAAATTTTGCCCCCCAATCCCCAAAATTTGCATCCAAAACAAAAAGAAATCATGTCCTATAGGACCTCCATACTACGCCCCCACTGCGCATGCGCAGTGTCAAGGACGTCCCGAAATTGGCGCCAATTATCATTCTTACTGGCAGTGCCTGGTCAGCGCTATGTACTCAGCGGGGAGGCAAGAGTTCCCAACTCCTGGGAGGGCCATCCCCGTCTGGGTCATTGGTAAGTATAAAAAATATATAAATTACTATAAATTTTTTAACATTTTTATACTGTACCAATGACCCAGACTTAGCTGAATAGTAAACAGGCTGGAGGGCCTAGGACATGGAGGAAAATCCAATAAGCTCAACTATATAATAAAGAGGTAACCCCTTAAGGAGAAAAGGAGTATTAGGCTTTACATGTATCTTTCTTATTTAATATTAAATTAGAAAGATACAATACCCTTAATAATTGAGCACAATAATATTCATGTTCTCTATTAACATCCAGTATAACCCTTATCCTAATTATTTTTAAAGTAAGCCAATAAATAAAGTAGTCCAGAGAATTGAGACTCTTTATAGTCATTTAAAAGTGCCAGAGTATTGTATATTAAAGCCCGTTTGACACTTGACATATACAAATGCTTCACACCGAGCTACACTTTAAAAATAAGACATGAATGAATTTTAACATTAATATTACACTTTAAAACCATCCCGGAAGCGACTCAGAAATACTGACTTGGAGGAGGCATTCCCTTGCTTTTCACTATAAAGCAGGTGACCTAAGGGAACACCCGCCCCCCCCCCCCCCCCCCCCCCCTTCCCCTTGCCCTGGGTCAAATAGCCCAGAGCAAAGAGGGCAGCCGGACGGAGTCACTGCCAGAACAGAAAGCCTGCATAACTATAGTTGCAACTGTTTAGTGGACGACATTCTGAGCAACAGATAACGGACCTAAACAATGCAGGTCTCCAGAAATGGACTCAATATTTCTGAGATAAAAATTTGTGAATGTGGATGGCTGAGACCAATAAGCAGCCTTCATTAAATCTGTAATAGCAACACTATTAGCATAAGCCCAAGAAGTAGCAAGAGCTCTTACTTCATGAGCGGAAATCTTAAGCACAGACTGCTGAGAAGAAGATAAACTCTCATAAGCAGTATGAATAGTTAATTGAATCCATCTAGCAATAGAATGGACCGAAATGTCCTTTCTATTAGGCATCAAAGACAGAAAGAAACGTTTCCGTCCCTTTCTGATAAACTGAGATCTCTGTTTATAGATACGTAACACTCTAACAGGACAGAGTAAAGGCCTACGCTAAAGAGAAAAGCTGTCTTATAAGATAAGAATTTGAAATCTGCTGTCCCAAGAGGTTCAAATGGCTTTTCCTTCAATTTAAGAAGAACCCAAGCTAAATTCCATTTAGGAATTAATCTAAGAGTTCTGGGTCTATTTATGGGTCTATTTATCGAGAAGTTTCTAACCAACTTAGATAAAAAGACATTAGATCCAATTTGTAAACTATCATGATGTGCATAGGTATCAGATAACATAGACCTATAACCCTTAATAGTAACAGGCTGCAGTTTGATTTCGTCAAACAAGTATACTAGAAAGTTTGCAATGTCTGGTATAGAGGGATCGAAAATATCTACAGAATGATCCCTACACCAACGACGAAAAACCTTCCACTTAGCCGCATTGTTTAGCGAAGAGGAGGTCCTCCTACAGTTAGAAATCGCGTCCACTGCTCGTCCTGTAAAGTGCTTACCATGCAAGAAGGACCGCACAACGGAAAAACGTGAAGGTTGAGACCTTGCGGGTTGTGATGGAGTTGGCACGATTTCCCCTGCGAAAGAAGATCCTCCCGTGGAGGAAGCTTTCGCGGTAGGTCCCACAACAGACACCTGAGTAGATTTATCCACGGTCTCTGTGGCGACAGAGATGCTACCAACAGAATCTTGCATTGAGATTGTTTTATCTTTAGCAATACTTGTTGAATTAACGGCGCTGGAGGATACGCATATCCTATCATTCCGTCCCAAGGGATCGACAGAGCGTCTACTGCAAATGCTCTTGGATCCGGACACGGAGACACATACGTCTGCAACTGATTGTTGAGATGTGTCGCAAATAAGTCTATCATTGGCCGTTCCCATTGGTAGCAAATCTGATTGAATACTTGTTTGTTGAGAGTCCACTCCGACGGCAACAAGCGACCCTTTCGTGAAAGGGAGTCTGCTAGCACATTCAGACGACCCGGTATGTGACGGACTGAAAGAAGAACCTGATGTTCTAGCGCAAACAGAAGGATTCTTTCCGTTAGATTGAACAACGGAACTGAATGAGTGCCTCCCTGATTCCGTATATACACCACTACTGTCGTATTGTCGGATAGGATTTGGACATGAGCATTGTGAATAATGTCCATCCAATGACGTAACGCAAGCCAAATTGACATCATTTCCTTGATGTTTATGTGCTTGCACAGGAATTGCGGATCCCAAAGACCCTGGCATCTCGAATCCGTTGGGATTAATGATGCACCCCAACCTGTTTGACTGGCATCCGTCATAATGGTAAAACTCGGATCCGGCAACTGCAGCGGAACTCCCAGAGTTAACCACTGAATGTTTGCCCAAGTCTGAATCCCTTGTTTCACTTGATCTGACAAGAGAACGTCTACGTCGAGCGAATGAATTTTCACACTCCAATTCTGAGTCAAGAAAATTTGGAGAGGACGTGTGCATAACCGGAATGAGATCCGCAGCGGCTCCGCACAGACCTATCAGTCTCATAAATTCTCTCACTGTGACTTTGTCTGCGTGCAGACAATAGCGAGCGTAACAACTGACTAATTTCGCTCTGGTTAACGGCAGACGAACGAGATTGTTGTGCGTCTCGAAGCTCATTCCCAGATGAGTGAATGACTTGGCCGGCACCAGATCCGACTTCTCCTCGTTTACTATAAAACCGAGACGTCGGAGCAATAGAAGTAGATTCTGAACATCGTTCTGAAGCATTAACTCGTTGCCGTACCTCTGAAGAATGTCGTCCAGGTAGGCCGACGTTACCCGCAGTCGAATGAGCTCGGAAATAGATCATTACCGAGTTCATTACCCGAGTGAAAGCCCAGGGTGCTAGATTCAATCCGAAGCACATCACCCGGAATTGATACACCACTCCTAGGACTGCGAAGCATAGATACTTTCGGAATGTCAGATGTACCATGACGTGAAAGTACGCATCTTTGAGATCTATGCTTGTTGCATAATCGTTCACCCGAATACTCGCTCTGACCGACCGAATCGTCTCCATCTAAAATTTCGGAGCGACGATCAGCTTGTTTATCCAGCTCAAATCTATAACTGGACGGAACGAGCCGTCTGGTTTCGGAACCAGAAACAGATGGCTGTAGAATCCCGGAGTCTCCCTGGTTTTCTACGACCTCTACCCCGTTCTTCATTAAAAGAGACTGCACCTCTGATAACAGAGCGTCTCTTTTCTGCGGATTTGATGGAAGTTGAGTCCACTTTGGACTTCGAGTTAATGGAGGCTTTCGTTTGAAGGATATCTTTAGACCTTCCGAAGTCACTCCTCTCACCCAAGGGTCGTCCGTAATCGACGCCCATTCTTGTGAAAAGCTCGACAACCTTCCGCCAACCGGTACGCGATAGAGGTTTAAGCCATCACCTCCTGGACCTGCGAGGCCTGCGGTAGGAGAAACCACGTCCTCCACGACCCGCACCTCGCCCCGTCGACCTCGGGGCGTCCGACCGGTTGTCCCGGCCTGAAGGACGTCCCGAACGAGAGTCGCTAC